>BPLS01000404.1:244259-311751 GCA_019656275.1 Rhododendron kiyosumense | reverse complement strand
GTCATACCAAACAATTGCCAAACTAGCAAGCCAGAATCTTACACAAACAGGGGATGGATACCAAACCATACATTTGGAAGCACCCTACCACATGATACTTTAGCCTACGTTGCAAGCCTTTGAGGGAGACATTTTTAACAGTTTGGTCTCTAGCCAATCGTCTGTACCGCCTCGAAATGTGATCCACTAATTACTTCTAGAGTGGTCAATTTGTTTAGAAACATTTAAGCCTACCATTTTGGAGCATCATATGCTAGGCATCGTGAAAATCATGTAAACAATAGAACTGGATTTCTCCTATACCAACAAAAGTCCAATAGGAAACGTCATGTTAAATAGATGAGAAAATACAGACTATGTCACAGCGATTATAATAAGGATATAAATTGACATAAGATCGTCCTCTTTATCACCACGCGTGGTTGCGGCTGCTATTTAGCTCCCTCAATATTTCAGGTGTAACCTGCGTTCGAATTGGAAACAAATACATCTGATATTGACAAAGAAAAGCCAAAAGAAATTAGCATAGTAGCTGTAAAGAGGTTAGAGATCATACTAATTTGTGCCTTTGGTTTCCGACTAGAAGGTTAAGGTTAGCTTTGTCCTCCTTCGTCAGCTCATTTTTGTATCTGTAAAAAAAACTTTACTTGACTGGTGTACAAGGGGAAAAATAATTCTCCTTTCTTTTTCTTTCTTTTAGACGAAAAAAAGCTGCTAATTTTGAACAAGTTAACAAAATCCAAAATCACATAGAATAGCGATGGGATGACCTAGGGGCATCATTACATGTTTTACCATATGTCCATCCATTATATAAATGGCATATGGGATAAAAGGGAGATCAGGAAAGATTAAGGGCTGGGGCTGAGAAAATGCATAGATGTGTCTTAAGCATTTTTCCTCTTTATGGCGATATATATCTTTCTCTTTAATAAAACTACCATTTACACCAACCACAATAACCTAAATAACTGTCTGATAATGCTGTAGCAAGGGGAAGGGGAGACTGCTTGCGACTTTTGTATATGCAAAGTAAAAACCCTAGCTAGTGCCTTTATTAACAAGAATACAAACCTTTGTACAAATGCAAGAAGCGACTGATGCCAGATCACAGGCATTATCCTTTCATCCTCAACAAATTTCATGAAATGAGCAACCATAGCAACAAGTACCCGATATGGCAAAGAGTACTTGTTCTCAATCAATAGCTTTATAAAATAGCTGCATCAAAGCACCAATGCACAACTGTCAAAACTTTTATGACCCGCCGAACAAATGCAAAATTGTCAAAACTTTTATGATCAGCCAAACAAAAGGAATTTGAAAATATAACTGGCCTAAAGAGCGCAGAACCCATTTTGACCCAATGACTTTGCACAAGATTCTCAAAGCGAATATGAGCATGAAAAGGTGGGCAAAATAGAAAACTTGTACAAAAAGAACAGAGGCAATCTATACTCAGATGAACAGACATCAGAAGAACCTTTACTAATGGGAAAGCCAAAATAAGACATAATTATTGTGACTGAAATATTCAATGCTGTGTTTGGATCCCTTTTTGAAGAAAAAAAAATTCAACTCAAAAAATACTTGTTACCCCTACTCCCAATTATTACTCTCCACTCATTACCCCTATTTCTAATCATTATTCTCATGTGTCTCTCTCCCTCTCTCCACTCATTACACCTACTTCCAATTATTACTCTCATCAAAAATTTCTCAAAAACTCATCCAAACACAGCACAAATCAGGACAAAACTCATTTGATGAAAATATTTAACCATGCAACAATAACACCGATATAGACAAATTTGGATACATATAACCAACATCTCGCGATCCTTCTTTTGTTAAAGAAAACCAGTATTTGGTACCAAGTTATTTTATCCTTGACAATTTTATTCTTTACTAACATTGAAATGATTTGGGTTATTTCCTTGCTCAAGACATGTCAGACATAAACCAAAATATAAACAAACGCAATATTGGATATGCATTAAAAACCCTATCCCCAATTGCTAATCCACTATCATGGATGTGTGTCTACTGGAAACAAGAGTCTATCACATGCCTGCAGGAGTTATAAAACCACAACGAATACGAGATGGAAAAACAAGTGTGCAATCTTCCAAACGAACTAGCACTATTCTACACAATGGCGA
The DNA here is from genome assembly GCA_019656275.1 of Rhododendron kiyosumense. NCBI lineage: Eukaryota > Viridiplantae > Streptophyta > Magnoliopsida > Ericales > Ericaceae > Rhododendron > Rhododendron kiyosumense. The sequence continues at coordinate 309,589 of BPLS01000404.1, read as the reverse complement.
TCGGATCATCCCCTTCCTGAAGCCAATTCAGTTTATAAAATCCTCATAACCATTATTCAACCGAAAATCTAAAATACGTAACTGGTGGAGCCTTTCAAGGAGGGCAGTTTTCTACCAACAATTTGACTGATAACCACCACTAAATTGCTTACATCCGCATGAATTAAATTAAATCCTGAAATGCACTTCTGCAGTACAAATCTTACCTTGTTGTGCCACAGTACTCCATCTCAGCAAGCCTTAATAGTGCTACACTGTAATTAAGAGAGAGGTCAGTGTTGAAAATATGGTAAACAGTAAACACTACCATTGTTCTGATTCTTCTGAAGGTTAGTATGTTGACCCCTCAAGCCACTCCCTCGACTTATTATTCCATAATTCTACCTGAAATGATAAATCTAAACCTAGTGCAAAATAGCTATACCTCGAATGAAGTCTCCTTCTGAATAATGCTACCAATGATAACAGCTTCCCTCAGATTACAAGTTCCAGACTATGCATCAACAAAACAGAATAATTAAAGCCAAAACCACAAAACAAAACAATAAAAATAAGAGGACTCAATGCGAGGAATTTGACTCAAATGAAGATATGAGAGAGTTAATAATTGTAATCGACTTATAAAAATGGAAATGAGACACCCTCAGAACTTGAATGTGGGTGAACTGAACTAAGAAAGTTCAAATACAATGCAAAAGTTCAACAAACAATCCAACGGCTACATAAAAAAGCTGGAACTCGGACAGCTTTTTAAATGTAAGAGGGTAACAGGCCGGCTGCAGTCTATCTTGTGCATCATCAAAATTTCATACCTCGCACAATGAGAACAATATTCCCTTATTGAAGGCAGCCGGTTTGTATATGGATTTATTTAAAGCTTGATACAAGGCAAAATGCAATCTCTTATTCTTTCGGATATCATCACGGGTCCTGGGCAGTAAGACAAACCTGTAAAAACGTTCTGCCTTTTTCACACCCAAATTGGAAGCAAAAATCCTTGTGGCTTGGTACATAGCATTTGGCGACCATTTCTCAGGTTCAGTCAGGTACAGGACTTCCTCCCAAAGCTGCATCGAAGATATGTGTTTGAAAGCTTTAGGAATTTTTCCTGCTGTGTATTTATTAAGAAGCTTTCCAAATCTGCACATAACATTAATACTCCAGCTTGACAGCCCAAATGGGATGCATAATCCAAACTACGAACCTCAATAACATGTAGAAAATGAAAGTAAAAGTACCCCTTGTATAGATCAATGACAGATTCATCCAATTTGGGTAGAGCGCGGACTTCTGATAATGAAGGAAGTTCTAATCAGTATCAAAACTTCTTTGCAGTAAATCAAAGTATCATTATTTAGGTCAATCTAAGAAAATTTAAGACAATACTAAGACTAAAGCGGCATCTTATAGCCGGGGAAAACAATCAATTCTCTCCTCAACTCTCACGGCCACAGTGGTCGTTCAGTAGTAAAGCCTGCGGTAAGTTATCAAGGCTGTTTCTTAAGCTTTGAGAATCGGAAAAAACCAGCAACTTTATGGTAGGGATATTTATTGAAACAAAATGATTCTAAACTAAAGTTAACATTTTGCTGTTGATTCACCAAAAAAATTGCACACGTGCATTGTGACAGATCACTATAACCTGAAGAAACTTGTTCATCCTTTTGTTTGATCTTCGCAACAATCAGGTCGGCCAATGTCTGTTGCCATCCTGCATCCTTCGATACGAAGGCCTCCAGTAGCTTCTCATCCTCTTCATCAACCTCTTCCTATGACAGCAAAATTTGAGAATTTAAAGAAAAACGATAAGACTACCTCAAGTTACACTAACGATACAAAGCAAAAGGGATTATGGCATCTCAGTAACGTTTTTTATGGGCAATCTTGGTTTCTCGCCAAACCACACCCTTTTGGCGGGAAACAATAGCAGTTAAATGACAGCTCTTATTTTCTAAATTCCTCTCCCTCTCTCATAATTTCTCACCCCATTCGGAATTCAAACATGGGAGAGAATTCCATCCCCGTTATTTCTCCTGACATTTCAGACAAAGTCCCTCAAACCACACCGGCGTAAGACTACTTCAAGTTCCAAAATTCTGCCTTATGGACTAAACTAATTAAGTAGTCCGGAAGCAATGGCAGAAGTGACAATTCTCGCGAACCGAAAGCGAGGATTAATAGATAATCACAAATAATGGGAAAATAAAAAGATAGATCAAACTCACACCTCGTAACCTCCGAACTGGCTTTGAGTCTCCGAGAACCCACCGAAGTCGTCAATATCATCCTCCTCCAAAACCACTTCCGTCGCGGTATCTTCGACAAATACCAGGATAGGGTTTCTCGCCTCGTTCTCCTCGTTTATCTCTTTTTGCTGAATTAGAGCTTCTTTCAACATCTTCGAGCTCGTACCCGACGATATAAGCTGCATATCCACGCACACGCACAGACATAAACATACGAAATGATAACCAGAGGAGAGAGAGAGAGAGAGAGGTGCCTTCTGTAAAAGCTGGTGGTGTTTGGGAGGTTTATTCCGTTTCTTGGAGACATTGGCGGCGTTGTCGTCGACGAAGAAGGGCTCCGGATTCTGCTGTCTCGTTCTCTTCTTCGCCATCGATGAGAGAGAATTGGAGCAACGGTGCCTTAGAGAAACTTTCAGGTATACCGGCGATACCAAGCCCATGGTATCCCTCCGGTTCGTTGCTTATTTTTCAGTCATTTTCCGTCACATTTGAATAGAGTTCAGCGAGAAGTTTAATTATGTCAAAAATTGTGTTCATCGAGCTCTATTTGATACATAATTTATACACATGAAAATTATAAAAAAAAAACAAACAAACAAACAAAACTGAGTATTAACAAATATTCATAATTTGTTCTTGACGAATATTAATTATCAAAATACGTTCTGGGCTATCATTTTTCCTTTTTTTAAACCTTTCAAATTGGGTTGTCGATGGAGGCCCATTATGAGAGACTCAAGCCTCGTTTGGCCCAGTTAAGGCATACCATGGGCAGGTTACAAGATTTTACACGCTAAAATTTTGACACGCACAGAAATAATTTTGACATTTTTATTTTTATTTTTTTTTTGAACTTTAGACCAAAGACTTTATGAGAATTCCTCTTTCATATGAACAAAGACAAAAAAAAAAAAAGAGTGTGTGAAAATCACTTCCCTAATTTTTTTTCTACAAGTTTAGTATTTTTGCGGAAAATGATGGTGTTAAGGAACATATAATTCAATTTATAGACTTATATGAATAAATTACAAATTACAATTCCTTCTTTTTTTACACAAGGGTGAAAGAGGAATTCTCATTCCCCTGGCATCCTTTGAAACTTGTCAATCTATTTGTCAAATCTTTTTGGTGCTCGATCACCAAAGAAGAAAGCAGGATGCAGGGGCTCCTCCTCTTAGAAATTTGAATTTATGATGCATGTTGTGGGAGAAGAGCGGGATGTAATGGTTTCCTTGAGTTCAATTGGTGTAACTCCGTATCTAAATCTCGGCTCCGCCACTGTTATGAACCTAAAGAGATATATAAGAAACAGAATATTAGTAATTGATGAAACACTAAAAAAAGAAAAAAAAATGAAGTTAACTAAAAGCTCTCCAAAAATTTGTTATTTGTCCTATGCATCGAACGAGTATAACGCTTGTTGCGTGGAAGGAAATGGCTTGGACACTAAGAATAATTTCTTCCTTTGAGGATAAGAGTCATCAATTAGCCCGAAAGCCCGCGGCCCACTTGAAGCCCGCCTGGCCCATCGGGCTTTTACCTAGCCCGAGCCCGTGAAATGGGCAGGCCGGCCCGGCCCATAGTTTGTAATGAGCGGGCTTGGGCCTACGAATTTTTACTCGGCTGGTGAGCCCACCCGTGGTACCTGCCCAGTAGCCCGCCCACGAGCCCACTCTTAGCCCAAAATCCCACAAAATCCTTTCTTTTTTCCCTTGCCTAAGGACATTTAAGCCTGCCTGGCTTTTGGCTCGCTCGTTGGGCCGCCCGGTTTTTGCCCCGCTAGCCCGTCAATTGGGCTAACCTGTGGGCTAGGCTTGGGTTTCAATTTATGATAGGTAGCCCGGCCCGCCAAAAAGTAACAGTCCGGTCGGCCCGTCCCGTGGGAGGGCTTGGGTAATTACTTGGCGGGCTGGGCCAGCCCAGCCTAGCCCGATGATGGCCCTTATTTGAGGGCTTACTGATCTTCTTCTACGTACATTGGGGAAGATTATTTTATGCCCCCGACGGTGCCCCTAGACCCTTCTCCATCGCACATTGTTGTGGAGTCCAAGAGAAAGTGTGTGGACTCCTCCATAATGTGTGGTGGAGAATACCTTATGGCACCACATGGCCATACCTAGGGCACTGAATAATTACTCGCATAGTAGATATAATTCCAATAAAAAAAAAGGACCACCCATATAACAACGACCTTGACCCATTGATTATTCTCTCTCTCCAAATAAGTAGGGCTATAAACAAGCCGAGCCGAGTTTTACAATGTTCAAGCTTGTTTATTAAGTTTTCAACAAACACTAGCTCGAGCTCAATGAAAGCATAACTAGTCTAGCTCGAGCTAAGCGGGCCTTGGCTTGACTCAAGCCAAGCTTATCCTAGCTCAAGCTCGGTTCATTTACAAAACAAGCTGAAAAAATCGGCTTGAGCTCGTTTGTTTAACTTCCGAGCCGAGCTTGAACGAGTCACTAACAAGCCAAGCTGTGAGCTAATTGCGAGGGGCTCGGTTCGTTTGCAACCCTACAAATAAGTGTCGGCCCTCACACCTTGCGAGCCTAAGACGGAAATTGACCCATCATTTTATTTTTTCTTCTTAAAATATAAGTACTTATTGTCGTTTTACAAGATATGTCATTCTCTCACAATGCATTACTTTTAATGTAAAAAATAAATATTTATTCCCAAATAAGTATTTATTTTGAGTTAGTGGGACATTAGTATTCAACAAAAGAAAGTTTTAAAATCATACATAGCAGCATATGATTTACAAGCTTATAAATGGCTCTCTTCTTACAGTCTTAGCGAAAAGGTCATTTTGTATAAATACAATTTTCTAGAGCAATAATTATCAAACACTACACAATTTGTCGGGTCCCTCATTTTAGCTTTACTTGAGTTTTACTGGTTACAACAGGGATGTGAATTAACTTTTGTTCCTCTTTGTCGTCAATTACCCAGTTTAAGTTTCCTCATGAGTACTGGTTACAACAGGGACGTGTAGTTTAAGATTTGAGAACTCAAAAGAGTTCTGATCAAAAGAGGTCTGATTAGGGCGGCAAACGAGCCGAGTCGAGCCAAGTTTTATCGTGCTCAAATTTGTTTATTAAATTTTTAATGTACCCGAGCTCGAGCTCAGTGAAAAACTTAACAAGTCGTGCTCGAGCTAAGCGGGTCTTGGCTTGACTCAAGCTTGTTCACAAGCCTTAACGGGCCAACGAAAAACGTATATATGTCCTAACATAGGCCTAATACAATCAAAAATATTTTGATTGTGAAGGTTATATCTTCATTTTTCTATTCTCTACGATAAATAATCTCAATTTTAGAATTATAATTACATGTGATATGTTTTTGTACGGATTCTGCATCAGCGTATCAAAATGTTAATGCTAATTGTAGTAATTAACGTAAAAAGTCTACTAAGTCTTGTCTTACGAGCCAACTCGAGCCGAGTTTCTACTGGCTTGTGTTCAGCTTGATAACGAACCGAGCTTAGAATTTAACATTGAGCTTGTTTATTTATGTCGCGAATCGAACGAGCTTTTACCGAGCCGAGTCTAGAGCGGCTGTGTTTGTTTACGGCCCTGAGTCTCAGAAATACTATTAGCAAATAACGGTGCAAAGAAGATAACAAAAACCTACGTGAAAAGTTGGTGAGTCCCACTTGTCCCTTCTCCCAACTTTACAAACGCAGACACGTGGAATAAAGAGAAAAAACTCACTTCAAAATTCAAAATTAGAAATTTTGAAATTTGAGGGCCCAAACCACCCAGAAGTTTCATTCTCTTCTCTTTCTCTCACTCAGGCTCCGTTTGATAACAGTGATAGATGGATGTGATTCGTAAGGAGATGGGATTAGGAATGTGATTCGTAAAGAGATGGGATTAGTAATGAGAAGGGATTGATAATGAGTATGTTTATTTGGGATGAGATTAGATGATGGAATTATTACTATTATGTTTGTTTGAGATAGGATTAGATGATGGGATTAGATTGATAGAAGAAATTGGTAATGAGAAGAGATTGGTAATGAGAATTGGTTAGGTTCGGACTACGAATACCAAATCCCACGGGGTATTGTTAATACCCCCTAATCCCTGGCTTGTTAGTCCATTGGATTCGTAGTCCCAACTCATTTTTGGTTACCAAATAAAGTATTAGTAGTCCCTTGGGATTGGTAATCCAATCCCAAAGACTAAGAGGATTAACAAACGGGGCCTCAAATATTTCTCTCTCCCCGTCAATCATCTGCTTCTCATCTCCATCACCACCACCGACACCCACCACCATCGAACGCACACCCCCACATCACCGAAGCAATCATTGCCGCCGTATACCGCCGGAGCCCTCACCGACACCGCCCCACCACCATCACCGTCAACCACTTCTGAGTTTCTCTTTTAGGTTCGTGTCTGCTCTACTCTCTCTCTCTCTCTCTCTCTCTCTCTCTCTCTCTCTCTCTCTCTTCTAAATTTTGAACTTACAAGTTTTCTATTCACCCAAAACCACTTCAATTCGATTTGTTCTTTGTGATTTGTTGATCTGATCTCGTCAATTAATGAAAAACCAAATTTAAAATTTTGGCAAAATGGGCGCACGATTCAAAAAATTTAGTTTTAAACCACATCTCTCTGTCTCTCTCGCTCACATTTGACCCCAGAGTTCCAGACCACTTCATTGCCCGTCATGTGTTTCCTTCTCTCTCTGTGCAACTATCCATGGACTAGCCGAGTAGAGTAACAAGAAACGAATTCGAGATGACTCCACGAGTCCGAGTTGGACTCGCCCGAGGTGGACAGACTCAAGGACCACCTCATCGGTAACCTTGACGATTCAAATCTGTGCATGACTTTCTAGAAGCCTTCGACGACGCCACGACGGTCTCCCAGCGAGATAACGGAGTTAATCCGTGTTCCTGCTGACGGGTCTGGTGAACTCAGTGAGTTGTAGAGGATTGATGATCAGATCCCAAGTTACGACACGTTCAAGTTTGAAATTGGTGGCGACGAAGTTAGCTTCAACGGCGGGCTTAACAACGGCGAGTATGTGGCTCTAGACGGGCAGTTCGACTACTTAGATCTGGGCCGGTTTCCGGTGAAATGATACGGCAGTGCCTTTGTGGCGGCCCCGAAACGACGCCGGTGGAGTAGTTATGACGATGAACTTGTGTTATGTAATTGTGTTACTTGTATCAAGGAGCATATTATAAAGATCTTTGTCTCTTTTCTTTTCTTTTCTTTTTTATTAGAACCAAAATCTCTAGATATGCGTAGGAGTGGAAGATCAGGAGCCACGGAGTTTACGAGATATTTGTCCATTTTCCTCTTAATTGATATAAAGTATGATTTTGTTTGGTTCCCATGTTAAAATGGGTTTGTTTGATCTAGAGGTTCTTGATCTCAAAACTTGAGTCACCGCTGAAAGTGCCTAGACTTGGTGGAAGTTTACCAAATGGCAACAAAAGTTGCATTAGATGGCCTGTAATGAATTTTATTGGTAACATTTACACCGCTACAAATATGCAATCTTATTGTATGCTTTCCAAGCTCTCATACAAGGTTTCTAATCCGTTTGGCGAATATTTTTTGTACCATTGATCAATATCATCCAATAATTGTCAATTTTAATGCTTCTAACGTACCAATAATCCGCACCCAGACAGAGAATAGAGCACATTGTTTATCAGTTGAGTTCTGATAAACTAACATTCAAGATATGAGATTGCAGCACAATTAAAACCAATTACTCCATCATAACCTAACGTTCATAGTCATCAGTTGACTTGGGTGCAAAATTCATATCGTAAATGCATAAAAACCAACTTTCATTCACTCTGTCAATGGAACAAATAGAAGAGCAAAAGTTGCAGAGAGATAGAGAGAATGGAGTTCCACTCCATGATAGCAACTCCTCCACCAAATAAAGACATCGTCTATCTAGTCTGCTTAATAAATGAACTTCGGAAGCAACAAATTGGAATCATCATATCCTTCTAAGCACGTTCGCCACAAATTTGCCAAGCGAGCTGGATGTCTTTGGGCATGATAGGAACCCTATTGGCATGAATGGCTCACAACTTAGTGTCCTCAAACAAACCCACCAGATAGGACTGACGAGGTCAGATCAACGAATTAACTCTGAAAATTCACAAAAACCATTGACGAGATCAGATCAACTAATCACGAAGAACAAATTGAATCGAAGTGGTTTTGGGAAAATAGCAAACTTGTAAGTTCGAAATTCAGAAAACAGAGAGAGAGAGAGAGAGAGAGAGAGAGAGAGTAGACATCGACCTAACTTTGAAACTCAGAAGTGGTTGTCGATGGTGGTGGTGGGGCGGCGTCGGTGAGGGCTCCAGCAGTATACGGCGGCAATGATTGCTTCAGTGATGTGGGGGTGTGCGTTCGATGGTGGTGGTTGTCAGTGGTGGTGATGGAGATGAGAAGCAGATGATTCGGTGGGGAGAGAGAAATATTTGAGTGAGAGAGAGAACTCAATGGTGTTCCACTTTTTTTTAAAAAGAAGTTTAAAAAAAATAATTTTAAGCTCAAAAATCATATATTTACGCAAATAATTTTTATACCTATATGAATTTTATTTGATAGATCTCATTGAGATCTTTAATATGGTGCAAAAAAAATTTAATAAATTATTTCTCATTTCCATTATATTTGAGCTTGAAATTACCTTCTTTTTCAAAAAAAAGAATAAAAAAATAAAAGTGGAACTTGGTCTAAAGTGGTTTGGGCCCTTAAATTTCAAAATTCCCAATTTTTGAATATTGAAGTGGGTTTTTCCTCTTTATCCCGCGTGCGTCCGTTTGTGAAACTGGGAGAAGGGACAAGTGGAATCCACCAACTTTCCACATAGGTTTTTGTTGTCTTCTTTGCACCGTTCTTTGCTAATAACATTCCTGCTGATCCTGTTATTGTGTTAAGGTTTCCGAGTTTTCTAGCAGTACTTACAGGGTTCAATTAGAAGAACAATCATTTAGCAAATTAAGTTAGTTATGACTATGATTCACATTTTGTTACTTATGAGTAGAGAGTAGTTTAAATATGCTTGTGGCAATACCCGAAACACGTGTATAGAATGTAACAGGGTACGATTGCTTCCCCAAAAATCCGTTTATTCGATCAGGATAGAAATCTATGCAGTCTTTTGTGCGTGGGTTTCCAACATTTCCTGAACACATGAATGATAAGTGGTCTCCCAAGTTCAGTACTTATGTTTTCTTTGCCCATTTCTGTTCGCCCAAAACGCAAAACAACAAAATCGGCTGTACAAATGCAGCATTGCACAATGAGAATTGAGCCATGACTTAAAAAATCTCAAAATATGAACAAATACACAACGAGAGCTCCATGCACTCACTATACACGTTCTCTCGATAGAATTATCAGACCATATGTATTCATTCCGATATACAACAAAATGGAAACTGAATTTGAACTACTTACTCGGTTGCATAGCTATGAGTGTTAAGACTATTTTCTTGGCATATCTATCTTCAAACGAAAGTAGAGTGAAATGAAAGCCTTAATCGCTGGAGGTGGGCGTGGTAGAGGTACTAACCCATCTATTGGTCACCGAAGGTGGTGAAACTGGCACCACTTTGTTCTTCAACAACACAACATCTTTGCCATCAGGTGAACTAGGAGGCCTTCTAGTTGTTAACACGCTACCATCGTCAATTATCTTCCCAGCATTCTCATCTTTGTATGCCTGAATCTCCATCAAAGCCTCCAATATCTCTTCCATCGTAGGCCTCATGTCCTTATCAAGTTGCAAACACCTGAAAGCCACCTCTGCCACCGAGAAAGTCATCCTCTCAATCGAAGGATCTGACTTGAACCCAAGAGACGGATCAATCAACTCATGGATTGCATGGTTTTGGATCCTGTTTACTGCTAAGTAAGCCAAATTAATATCATCCCTGTGCCTGTTAATGTCAACAGCCGGCAGTGATGATATGAGCTCAACAAGAACAACCCCAAAACTATAGACATCACTCTTCTCAGTCAGCTGGAAACATCGATGGTACTCGGGATCAACATAACCTGGAGTGCCCTGTGGAGACGTTGAGACGTGAGTGGCAAGGATGGGGAAGATTCTCGAGAGCCCGAAATCTCCAACTTTGACGCGAAAATCATTGTCAAGGAGTATGTTGTCAGTCTTCACATCGCGGTGGATGACATCAGAATGATGGAGGTAAGCCAATGCCCTGGCAGTTTCAATGGCTACGTTCATGCGAATAGGCCATGCAAGCGAACCCTCCTTTGCTCGATCACCGTGTAGATGATCCGCCACAGTGCCATTAGGAATGTACTCGTAGACAAGTAGTAGTTCCCGGCTGTGGCGGGAGGTGCAACCATAAAGGATCACCAGATTGGGGTGGTTCAAACGGGTAAGGATTTCGACTTCGTTCATGAACTGCTTCACCCGCTTGAAGTTGTGCTCGTATAGGCGCTTGACAGCAACTTCCCGCCCGTTGAGGAGTTTTCCTGGTTGAGATAAAACCAATGGTTATGCCACATTTTTGTGTGAATAATTGTGATTTCGGAGTATGTAAATAGATGGGTTACATTGATAGGCTGTTGATGGATTATGGATTTGTGGGGAGTTTTCAAGTGAAAGGAAATAGATATGCAAACCCAAGGTTACATGGATTTTTACAAGCAAGAAGGACTTGTGTTGGAAGTGAAAATTTTCAATTCGACGGTTATTTGTAGCGCCATCTCACTTGATGTGGGATCCACGCATACATGAGTCCCACCGCATGTAAGAGGGCGTTACAAATAACCGTTGCATTAGAACTTTTTTCCTTTGTCGAACACATTGACAGTAGGGAAAGAAAATTAACCATGTTTCCTTTACATGATTGGTTGGACATCCACCTAACAAGCATACTTAGAAAATTCAAGCTATCAAACAAATCCGTGTCTCGTGCAGTACATGAGACGCTCAATTGCAACTTGTAAACATCACTTTGTCTCCTAGAAAATAAAGAGAAATTTATGGAAATGGTCCTCCTAATTTCACCCGAGTCTCATTTTCGTCCTTTTGAGTATCAATTGCAACTCTTTTGACTTTCGAGTTTAGTTTTCGTACCAAATTGGTCCAATTGATAACTTCTGTTAGCCAAACTTAATGAAAAAAATCAGATTGATGGTAGTTTAGACGTTGCATTTCGTACCAAGTTGGTCCAATTAATGACGTCTGCCATCAATTTGATTTGTTCTGTCCAATTTGGCTGACAGACGTTATCAATTGGATCAACTTGGTACGAAAATCAAACTTAAAGGTCAAAAGAGTTGCAATTGATACTTAGAGGACGAAAATGAGACTCGGGTGAAACTAGAAGGACCATTTCTATAAATTTCCCGAAAATAAAAGAGGTATAACACCAAGAAGTATGGAATTGCAACTGATGCATCATGCATGTCACCTGAGTCCATGAAACATAGGCAAATAAAGATAAATTCATCTGCTTTACTTCATTTTTTACTGCTTCTTTTTTATTTTTCCTTATTTATTTCCTTTCCAAAGTACATGAGCCAACACAGTTGTAGTGATGCTGCGACCTAAGAAGCGCTGATACGGATAGAGACTCGGCAGTTCTAAATAAATAGGGACATAGACACAACGAAACTTATGTTTATATTAAGGAAGATACGTAGTTATTTTTCATGTGAACATTTCATCTGGAAATAACCAAAACTAATAGTGTATCTTAACAATTCTTGTTGTTTCCTCTTTAAATTTTACAAGTAGAACAAGGGTTTTATTTGGTCATAGTTCATTTACTCATACTTTTTTTCAAATATTTTTGGAACATCATCGCCACAAAATGAGCTTCAATATTATAAATTGCTCCCTATCATGTTTCCATCCATTTCCAAATTGAGACACAATATCTCCGATATTTTCCCAAGACTGTCCCTTGCGTAAAAACAATTGCATTTATTAGACATGCCACTTGACATGTCTCATACGTGCTTTGCGTGTCTCTGGAGTGTCGTGTCCCGAAATTAAGTGTCTGACACAAATATGATATGCTATTAGAAGTGTCGGTACCTAATAGGCTGCAAGTGATATTCTAAACATACTCTTACCATGGTACACGGTGCCGAAACCTCCATCTCCCAATTCCTTGGAAGGGTCGAAGTCATCAGTGGCTTGTTCAAGTTCAGCATAGGAGAAGACAGAGGCACCAAAGTAGCCACTACCTCCTTCAAGGTCTGCTTTTGATAAGTGATCCGAGGAAGTGTTCTTTGAAGAGATGTACGATGAAACATGATTCCATTTGTTGCGACGCCATATAATTATGACCAAGCATAGCATAAGGATTAAGACTCCAGGTATAACTGAAGAAAATAAAGGTCTAATCAGCTATTGTTTCTTTCATCCATATCCATGCGTAGGGGAAAAAACAAACCAGAAAAACTGAGGCATCTTTGTCTCTTAACAGAAATGCCAAGGGTACAGCAAACCCCGTACAGGAGCCACACAGATTCATTTTGCACCCATCTTGGGTCTCACAATGATGATCGGAGCCACTCATTTTGTTTAATATATATAGTCTGGGGTCTCTGTAAAATTTCATCTCGATTCGATACCAATAAGGGCGTTTATGAATCATACAACTTTGCTTCAGAATTTGACCTGAATTTCTAAAGAAAAATTGGATGATTTGTAAATGCTCTTACTCGTATCGGATTGATATGATTTTTTACAGAGACCCTAAACAATATATTAAGAACAAAATGAGCGGCTCTGATCATCTTTGTAGAATCCGATATGGACACAAAATAGATCTGTACGCAGGTATTGTACGTGGGTTGCTGTACCAGTAGCACAACTGGTCTCTTAAATATCAGTCCCTCTGTCCCAATGCGACAGCGGTACCATATGTTTGCAAACTTGAAGCGCGTGAATCCCAAGAGAGGATTGTTTGGCAGCCAATGTATTGGAACAGAAGAACTCTATTAGGCCATCCACATCTCTCTCTATTTCTCCTTTAAAGCTATAATAAAGAGCAAAACTCCAAAAAAATCCCCTCCATCTGCCTCAAATTTCTCGCTACTTTCCAAATATTAAGTTTTGCAACAGTGCCTCGTTTGATCAAACGAGGTATTATTCATCTTCTATTCAATATTACTATTAAAATGATTATGAGAGTCTTAGTTTAAAATGATTATGGAATCCTATGGAATAGAAACTTGATTATGAAAGCCCTAGGAACAAATATTAATTATGACTCCTTAGGATAAAATAATAAAAAAATAAAAACTTCGCACCGGTTCAATCGAATTAAAAATTGGAGTACTTAATTTTTTAAGAATTTTTATATAATACAAAATGTGGTTAAAAAATTAAGTGCCCAATTTTCAATATTTTGTTTGAACCGGTGTGAATATCTTATTTTTTTATCATATTATTCTAAAAGGTCATAATTTTTTTTTTTTGTCTCTATGGCTCTCATAATCAAGTTTATGTTCTACAAGGTTCTAAAAAATAGATATACTTAATTATGAGAGCCCTATAGACAAAAATTAATTATAATTATTTAGAATAATATGATCAAAAAAATAAGATCTCTGCACCGGTTTAAACAAAATAAAAATTGGAGCATTTAATTTTTACCCATATTTTTTAATATATAAAGAGCCTAAAAAAATTAAGTAGTCCAATTTTCAATCCGCTTAAACCGGTGTGAAGATCTTATTTTTCTAATCATTTTACTCTAAAGAGCCATAATTAATATTTGTCTCTAGAGCTCTCATCATCAAATTTCTGCTCTACAGAATCCCAAATAAAGAACAGATACTTAATTATGAGAGCTCTATAGACAAAAATTAGTTATGTCCCTTTAGAATAATATGATTAGAAAAACAAGATGTTTGCATCGGTTGAAACGAATTAAAAAATAGAGCATTTAAATTTTTTGAGATTTCTTCTAATGAACAGTTGTTCGTCATTAAATAAGGATAAAAAATATATATATATTGACATTTAAATTGAAAAGTAAAGTATAAAGAAAGAATAGTTTAATAAAAATAAAGTTAGAATAGAGAGTCTGATGCAGTATACTCTTAAAAAGTGAGTAGCTAAAATAGAAAAGTGACTTTTTAGATGTAAATTTGGTCCAAAATTTACTAAGTTTGATGTGAATGCTCTTATGGGGACAAAAGATACAGTGCCAAAAGTGAATTGGCTTTAAGGCTTTAACTAGAATCCACAAATGGGATTTACCAAAATAAAATAAAAGAATCCTCACATGGGAAAACAAGAACTCAATGAAGTTTGTAATAAGTGATTAAAAGAACTTTTTTGGATGTATCAATAGAATTCTCTCTCTTAAGTCTTACCTAAAAAAAACTGTTTACCCATTCGAAATTCGAATATACATGTAGATTTATCTACGTCTAATCATGCTTACTGAATACTGACAAAAGGTAAATTACCTGTTCCTAGTACCAGTATCAAGTGCTTGCTAATTCCTGCAACCAATGTCAAGGAGAAAAACACCAGTCAATACAAAGTTATTTACCTTGCCTAGTGAAAAATGCTTTGAGACCTACTAAAGGAAATTGTAAAAAAATCAAATAAAAATAGACAAAAATGAAGAAGAAAATTTTCCATGGTGGAGCAAAACTGCAATGGATTAAAGAACTCTTAGAAAAAGCCCATAAGTGCGAATACCTTCTTTCTCATTTCTGCACCGGAAGCGCGTGCTATCGCGAGAACATCGCCCCCCCTTGTGGCGACACTGTTGACATTCCTTGGACACATGAAACCGAATAGAGAACTCAGAAGCCAACACAGAGAACAAATCACTGGCATTTTGGTTTCCGAGTTTGGGTACCACTGGCAATTCAATAACCGAACAATTAGGAGGAAAACTGGCATTACTCGAGACAGGATACTTATAGTAGACAGTGAATCCAGGGCAGCCTCTGTAACTATCATTGCCATGAAAATACTCATCTTGTTTCTTGTCAAGTTCAGGGCTTATGGTATTGCATCTGAACAAGGTGAGACGAGGTGATATTGTGAAAGAAATACCGTTGAGTTTAGGGGGAAGAGTCCAGTTCAAGTAGAACCCGAAAACATCGCAATCGTTTCTCTTAATGAGGTACCCTAGATTTGGGTCTTTAACCCTAATGGAATTTTCAGCGACATTGGTAGTCTTAAGTTCATAGAGTACTTCCTTCCTTCCCAGATTGAGTTTTGGAACTGGTTCTGTGCAATTTGTTACATTGTAGAGCCCACAATGGGGATATGTGGAGTTTGACAGAGGGTATGGGATTCGGCCATGAGTTCCACAGTAGAAGGAGTCTGGACATTTCCCAGAAGAGTGATGAAGAAACAGTAGATGAAAGAGAAGCAAGAGTGCCAAAACAGAGGGAACACCCATTTTGATTGCCCAGTTTAGCAAATATGGATTAGTAATAAACAACCAACAGAGGGGAGAGGAAGTAAAAAGTTTCCTGTCTAAAATCAAGGTATTGTTTGGGGGGGTTTTGTCAAGAAATAGAGGGTGTATCTCTGCTTTACACGCCAGTCGACTTGTAAATTTTGGCTATTTTGGAGGACTTGAAAGAAGTCCGATTGAAACGAAGAGGGAACTAGGACCACTACTTTGGTTGAATAGCAAGGGTCGGTTGGCAAAAAGACTTCATAGGAGTTTCATGCTTATCTCCATCATTTTTTTTTTTTGGTCAAACGGAAATTCTTGACCCGGCAACTTGACCCTTCGACAACCCTTTGGGTTGGTCTGGCTCTCTTGGCTTAGGCTCTGTTTGAAACTTGCGGGAGGAAAAAAAAAATGGAGAAAAAATAATTAAGAAGAGAGGGAAAATTTTACTATTTCTAGAATTCTCCCTTTTCTCTCCAACTAAACAGGGATAGAGAAAATCTTTAATGCCTTGTTTGGTTTAGTTTTTGAAAAAAAATTTGAAAAATTGTAGGGGTAATAAGCGGAGAGAAATAGAGAGAGAAATGTTGAAAGTAGGGAGAATCTAGGTGGAATCTAGGGAGAATTTTTTGAAAAATTCTTTTTGAATTTGAAAGAGAACAAGGCATAAATTTTCTCTCTTTTTCTTCCTTTCTATATTTTTCGGGTTTGTACCCTCCTGACGTCTCAAATGCAATTTTTCTTACTAACAATTTTTGAAGTCATCTCACACATCGTATGAAAAGGCTATGGATAAGCCTGTAAGAATTCCTCCAAGGTAGGCGGAAACTGGTTCTGTACACCCTCTGTTGCCAAAAGAAAATTGACCCATTGACACTTCTCTCTCGCGATCTCTCGAGATGATGTGTACTCTTGGATGGGCTACGTGGGTGATTTGAAAAACGGGGTAAGAAAATATCTAAGTTGCAGAGAGAGCACAATGCGATAGAGAAACTGAGTCAAGGTCGCCGAAAATGGGGCTGTGGGATGCTTTCATGGTGCTCCCCACTTCCTTTATGAATTCCAAGTTTGTTACGCGTAGTTTTCCTTTATCCTTTGACTTTAGGTACAAAGTGAAAAAGCAAACCAGTACTATAACCTAAGGAAAGCTAAAGGGAACAGAAAGTCAGGAGTACCATTTTCTTTTGAGTTTTTTTATAAAAATATCTCTTGATCAATCACCACTTTTTTTTTATTTCGTCCTTGAACTATCAAAATCTCCTATTTCATCTTCGAACTCTCCGAAATTCCACCTATTTCATCATCGCCTAACGCCATCCTCTATTCTAAACGGCAAAAGCCAGCATGTGCTTTGCATGTGATGTGGGTGTTTGAAGGACAAAAATGGGTTTTAACTTTTTCCCCTTTCATTCTAGCGCCAAACCAAATTGTTGTTCCCTCCAATTTGGGTTTTATATACCCCTTGACAGAGAGGGAAAAAACAAAGCCCTCCCCTTTCTTCCTTACCTGCATCCCCATTTATGACTTCCAAAAACAAAGCCCTCCCTTTACCTCCGTCCCCCCAGCTCTTCCCCAAAAGAGATTTTTCAGTGCCAATGGGGTATATTCCACGTGGTATCCGTTTGGTACATCTGAGCAGTCCGATACGCTTTTGGACGGCTTGGATTGAATCCATCTCTCTCCTCTCGTCCCAATACTTTCTCTCTCCAAATCTGAGCCATTTAAAAACAAAATGGACGGCTCAAATGAGCGAGCGGACACCACGTGATAACCTCAACGAAAAATTCCCTTCCCCAGCCATGCCTTTACCTCTTCAAGCAATGTAAATGAATACCCTGTTCGCAAGTGTGGGAAGCCATGCCCCATTAGAAGGTCGAAAACCATTACAAACCATTACAAAAATTGAAGATTGACATTATAAACGCCATAAATGTTTTTTTTTTTTTTTTATTTAAGCACCATAAATGTTAGAATCCGTATTCTCGTATAACCAAATTCCAAAAAGGTAGTTTCAAGTTTGCATCATTCTTTTCATCTTCCTTTCAAAACAGTAGTTCACTACAACATTTAAAATTCTAAACCTCCTCATACAAGAACAGGCCAATATAATTTCGATTTTCGACAGATAATAGCAATTGTCCAATGCAAAGGCTTTCAAGAGGTCTGCTTAATAAACGGTAGACCCAGGGGCGGTTCCACCATACGGCACGTGGGGGCACGACCCCCAGTCTTCTTCTTTTTTAAAAAAATCCCGATTTTGTGTGTGTGTGTGTGTATATATATATTTTATATGCTAACATGTGCTATAAGTTGAAGTTTGTGCGAGTTCGATTCCAGCACTTCGAAGTTTTTTTAAATTTTTTTTCAAAATCCACTAAAATAGTTCGATTCCTGCACTCCGAAGTTTTTTTTTTTTTGTTTTTTTTCAAAATCCACTAAAACTCTTTCACAACCAAGGTTTCCTCCACTCTCCAACGTCTCCAATCATTTGTGTAGTACTCAATATAAACTCGCACATTGTATTTGTACATTTTTGATCTCCGAAACTTGTACTTGTAGAGTTAATAATAGGAAAATAGATGATGAACATGTGATAATTTTGTTTTAACACATATAGTCGAAGTGCGCAAATTTACCCAAGTAGCTTTTTATTAAAATGCATATATACTTTTAAGTTATTACATTATCATGAATGCTAAAATTATTTTGGAGTGAATGTGTTTAACTATAACTCACATATTACAGCGTTACAAAGAAAATTGGTGCTCCCGCTATGTCAAATTCCTGAATCCGCCACTGGGTAGACCCGCAGATCATATCCCTCAATACAATTAATTAATCTGACACGTTGAACCAAGTAGTATGAGCTCGTTACATGCTTAGATGAGGAGAAAAATGGACGCTAACCCAATAATAGATGGGAAATACCAATTGTGCCCAAAGTGGATGGCGTTAGGGGAGGACAAAATAGGTGGGGTTTTGGATAGTTTGAGGATGAAGTAGGAGATTTTGATAGTTCGAAGACGAAGTAAAAAAAGTGATGATAGTTCAAGGGATGTTTTCATAAAAAACTCATTTTTTTAACGCAAAAATATATCATATATAAATATAAAAAAGGGCGCTACCCGTCCAAAATACCAAAAAACAAAAAATAAAAAACCCACATGGAACCAAAATGCCAAAACCAGACCCCATTGATCACACTCGTGAGAGTGGGTGGAATACCAAATGGAGAGGTCAAGTATGGGTAGAGTAACTCTCGAGATAGACCCGCCGCACCAACTTAAACTCGTTCCCACCGCAGGCTGAATCCGCTAACTAACGCCGCCACCGTCGTCGCTGAACTAGTTCCAAAGACCCAAATCTAGAACCCTAAATTTGGCTTCTGAGTCAAAAAATGATGAGAAGAGTAAGAGATCTCATCTCCCTAAGATAAAGTCGCAACCAACTCACAATCATGGGCCAAGAGAGAATGGGAGAGGAGCGAGAAAGTCCGGAGATGGGGGATTAAGAGGATGGGAGGAAGGAAGAGAAAGAAGGAGAGGGGAAAAGGGAGGAAAGAGGGGGGACCGACCCCAAACATTCTCTCTCTAACGTCTCAAATAGGAGTACCAGTTGATACCACATTCCAAAAAGGAAAACTTACGATCTGTGACTATTTGGAAAGGGGAAAAATTGGATGAAAAATGAGAAAAATAGAAGGAAAAATTTACTATTCATCAAACTTGAAGTTTTATTTTCTTCTCTCTTTCTCTTCTAACTAAACAAAAGAAGGAAAACTTTTTTAATTTTTTTTTCCTTAAGTTTCAAACAGATCATAAAAGCTCACCAAAAATGCTGCTCGAGCCCACTTCCTTGCGTGAAAATCTCCATGTAATGTATCCCTCCTGACACAATGCTATGGAACCACTATATTGTGGACCACCACATTGCAAGAGTAGGAAAATATATACACCGTTATTTGAAATACCCCTCCTTCCGTGTGAACCCCGCTAAGAAAATTATTTCCTCCTAAATACAAGGAATTGATCCGGTGAGAGCACAACAAAGAACTTACTCTTCTAAGCTCACAAATTAAAATTCTGGGGGCCACTTGAAAATTTTCTGATCATTAACATCACAATCCCAAAATTAACTGGTTTAGCTGGCCTAAACATCCAGCTATAACATAGATATACACGCTCTCTTTCTTGAAAAAGGGAGGAAAACTCACGCTTGTTGCTGCTAGCACAAGCCACAAAGCTCGTTTGTTAAAAGATAAATTGTGATAAAGGGAGGAAAACTCATGCTTGTTGCTGGTAGCCCAAGCCACAAAGCTCGTTTGTTAAAAGATGAGTGGTGATGATGGTATGGTAGTAGTCAAAAGCACAATGATGTCCAAAGATTCATCTTTAATATAGGGCTCAAGTGCAGAGTTAAAAAGATAACGCCGCAAATTTGACGTAAAGCATAAGACAAAAGGGATGTCTGTGATCACCAACTTGATGAAGGTTCCCTCAAAAGGAGGGTAGAAATGAAAGCTCTGGCCCATGTAGAAGAAAATGATCAAAAAGATTGTTCAAGGCTTGGATTAAACAAATCGGGGGGAATAACTATTCAACACAAACATGGTTCAAATAAGACAAAAAAAATGTTAAACAGAAAGGTGAATCAAAAGAAATTTCTAACAGCAGCCTAATAAATAACCAGATATGTCAAAATCTCCTCAAAAGACACTCAATTTTCACCCAAGCTTTATGCTTTTATTTGGGTCTGGACCAAAATCAATAAATACAATACGATCCTCATTAAGAATCTGCCCACTGTAGTAGGAAGCATGGTGTGACTCAAAACTGATACCCTTGCTCGCAAGTCCTGCACAAATTAAAAGCACCTGAAGCGGATTCTCGACCATAAACTGGTTCATCCTGTATCAGACACCGAAAGATACGGCAACAGAAACTAAAACCCTTCCTTGTTAAATAGCGCGAATAGCATTGCAAGATGTTATCACCCTGTAGAAGGAAAAAAGAATCAACTGCACCTTGGCGCCACAGAGAAAATAAATTACATTGACAAAGGACAAGTCGGAGTTATATCCAGACATCATAAGAGAAGTAATTACACCAATTACCTAACAAAACACGAGAATATTGTGGTAGATGTAGATGGATACTCATTCCTCTTCCATTGGCACATCTGGAATGTCAAACCTGTCTTCTTCTATTGTTTTATTGACTACAGACATTGGAGTCAGTAAAGGTTGAGTCAAGGAAACTACAGAACAGTTGGTGAATCTTACGACAAAGGTACATTCATACAAGCTTGAAGATAAGTTTAATGATTCCACAACTAAATGTGCAGTTCATAGTCAGCATGGATGTCATACCAAACAATTGCCAAACTAGCAAGCCAGAATCTTACACAAACAGGGGATGGATACCAAACCTTACATTTGGAAGCACACTACCACATGATACTTCAGAGTTTAGCCTACGTTGCAAGCCTTTGAGGGAGACATTTTTAACAGTTTGGTCTCTAGCCAATCGTCTGTACCGCCTCAAAATGTGATCCACTAATTACTTCTAGAGTGGTCAATTTGTTTAGAAACATTTAAGCCTACCATTTTGGAGCATCATATGCTAGGCATCGTGAAAATCATGTAAACAATAGAACTGGATTTCTCCTATACCAACAAAAGTCAAATAGGAAACAACATGTTAAATAGATGACAAAATACAGACTATGTCACGGCAATTATAATAAGGATATAAATTGACATAAGATCGTCCTCTTTATCACCACGGTTGCGGCTGCTATTTAGCTCCCTCAATATTTCAGGTGTAACCTGCGTCCGAATTGGAAACAAATGCATCAGATATTGACAAAGAAAAGCCAAAATAAATTAGCATAGTAGCTGTAAAGAAGTTAGAGCCCATACTAATTTGTGCCTTTGGTTTCCGACCAGAAGGTTAAGGTTAGCTTTGTCCTCCTTCGTCAGCTCATTTTTGTACCTGTAAAAAAACTTTACATGACTGGTGTACAAGGGGAAAAACAACTCTCATTTCTTTTTCTTTCTTTAAGACGAAAAAAATCTGCTAATTTTGAACAAGTTAACAAAATCCAAAATCACATAGAATAGCGATGGGATGACAATACGGGCATCATTACATGTTTTAACAAATGTTCGTCCATTACATAAATGGCATATGGGATAAAAAGGAGATCAGGAAAGCTTAAGGGCTGGGGCTGAGAAAATCCATAGATGTGTCTTAAGCATTTTTCCTGTTTATGGCGATATATATCTTTCTCTTTAATATAACTACCATTTACGGCAACCACAATAACCTAAATAACAGTCTGATAATGCTGTAGTAAGGGGAAGGGGAGACTGCTTGCGACTTTTATATACGCAAAATAAAAACCCTAGTGCCTTTATTAACAAGAATACAAACCTTTGTACAAATGCAAGAAGCGACTGATGCCAGATCACAGGCATTATCCTTTCATCCTCAACAAATTTCATGAAATGAGCAACCATAGCATCAAGTACCCGATATGGCAAGGCGTACTTCTTCTCGATCAATAGCTTTATAAAATAGCTGCATCAAAGCACCAACGCACAACTGTCAAAACTTTTATGACCCACCGAACAAATGCAAAATTGTCAAAACTTTTATGATCAGCCGAACAAATGGAATTTGAAAATATCACTGGCCTAAAGAGCGCAGAACCCATTTTGACCAAATGACTTTGCACAAGATTCTCAAAGCGAATATGAGCATGAAAAGGTGGGCAAAATAGAAAACTTGTACAAAAAGAACAGAGGCAATCTATACTCTGATGCACAAACATCAGAAGAACCTTTACTAATGGGAAAGCCAAAATAAAGACATAATTATTGTGACTGAAATATTCAATGCTGTGTTTGGATCCCTTTCTGAAAGAAAAAAAAATCAACTCAAAAAATATTCATTACCCCTACTTTCAATCATTACTCTCCCCTCATTACCCTTATTTCTAATCATTTTTCTCTCTATCTCTCTCCACTCATTACCCCTACTTCCAATCATTACTCTCATAAAAAATTTCTCAAAAACTCATCCAAACACAGCACAAATCAAGAAAAAACTCATTTGATGAAAACATTTAACCATGCAACAATAACACCGATATAGACAAATTTGTATACGTATAACCAACATCTCGAGATCCTTCTTTTTTTAAAGAAAACCAGTATTTGGTACCAAGTAATTTTATCCTTAACAATTTTATTCTTTACTAGCATTGACATGATTTGGGTTATTTCCTTGCTCAAGATATGTCTGACATAAACCACAATATAAACAACCGCACTATTGGATATGCATTAAAAACCCTATCCCCAATTGCTAATCCACTAACATGGACGTGTGTCTACTGGAAACAAGAGTCTATCACATGCCTGCAGGAGTTACAAAACCACAATGAATACGAGATGGAAAAACAAGTGTTCAATCTTCCAAACGAACTAGCACTATTCTACACAATGGCAATCGGATCATCCCCTTCCTGAAGCCAATTCAGTTTATAAAATCCTCATAACCATTATTCAACCCAAAATCTAAAATACGTAACTGGTGAAGCCTTTCAAGGAGGGCAGTTTTCTACCAACAATTTGACCAATCAAACCACCACTAAATTGCTTACATCCGCATGAATTAAATTAAATCCTGAAATGCACTTCTGCAGTACAAATCGTACCTTGTTGTGCCACAGTACTCCATCTCAGCAAGCCTCAATAGTGCTACACTGTAATTAAGAGAGAGGTCAGTGTTGAAAATATGGTAAACAGTAAACAATACCATTGTTCTGAAGGTTAGTATGTTGACCCCTCAAGCCAAACCCTCTACTTATTATTCCATAATTCTACCTGAAATGATAAATCTAAACCTAGTGCAAAATAGCTATACCTCGAATGAAGTGGAGGAATGGAGACCTTCTGAATAATGCTCCCAATGATAACAGCTTCCCTCAGATTACAAGTTCCAGACTATGCATTAACAAAACAGAATAATTAAAGCCGAAACCACAAAACAAAACAATAAAAATAAGTGGACTCAATACGAGGAATTTGACTCAAATGACGATATGAGAGAGTTAATAATTGTAATCGGCTATGTCTGTTTTGATTAATGGGGCAGCTTCACAAGAGTTCCAAACACAAAAAGGCTGAGGCAAGGGGACCCCTTATCCCCCTTTTTGTTCAACATAGTGGCTGAAGCACTTAACATTATGCTGGAATGAGCTCGAGCGAAAAATATCATTAAAGGTGTTCAATTGGGGAGTAACAGAGTGACTATCTCTCATCTTCAGTTCGCCGATGATACAATTCTTTTTTGCAATAATGATTTGGCGGAAATGGGGAATATCAAGCGAATCCTTAGGTGCTTTCAATTGATGTCCGGCCTAAAGATTAACTACTCGAAAAGTTCCCTTTGTGGTGTAAAAGTCCAACGGCAAGATATTGAAGCACTTGCTAAGGTGATGGGATGCAAAGTGGAGTCTCTGCCCATTAAATACCTCGAACTTCCGCTTGGTGCTAATCCGAGGAGGGTGAAAACATGGGAACCAGTTTTAGAAAGAGCTCAAAAGAGGTTATGTGTATGGAGAATGAGAACTATATCTACTGGGGGCAGGCTTACACTGATCAATCACAACTCTAGCACTCTACCGATTTATTTTGTCTGTTTTCAAAATGCCAGTGGAAGTCGCCAAGTCTTTTGAGAAATTACAGAGGCAATTTTTTTGGGTGACACACCAGACAAGAAGAAAATGCACATGGTCAATTGGGAGAGGATCACGATGAAGAAGGAAAATGGGGGTCTAGCGATCAAGCGATTGTTACAACAAAATCTGGCCTTGATCGCTAAGTGGTGGTGGAGATTTAGCAGCGAAAAAAACTCTTTGTGGGTTAAGGTTATTAAAGAAAAGTACAATCCGGACCCGAGGAGCTGGCTCCCGTATTTGCCTGGTTCTGGGTCGATATCTAATGTTTGGAGGGACATTTGTTCACTTGGCAATATTGATTCGGCACTTGGTTTCTCTATCCGAGAGGGGTTCAAGGTGCAGGTAAATTCCGGTCGAGATACGCTATTCTGGGAACAAGTGTGGCTGGGTCCTATAGCGCGTAAAGATGAATTTCCCAGGCTGTATAGGCGATCACTTCAACAAAATGAGGTTCTGAGCAGTTTTTGTGGATTAGGGGGCAATAGTGATTGGAATATGCTGTTTAGGGGCACACTAAGGTCTCGGGAAAATCAGCAATATGAGGCTTTGATGAGTAGCCTGGATGGTGTGACACTAGATCCTTCAAAGCTTGATCTGTTACAGTGGATTTGGACAACCGATAAAATCTTCTCTGTAAAATCGGTTTACAGACAGTGGGAAGCCCAAACACAGTCACCAAATGCTCTACTTGGTTCATTATGGAAGAATTTGAGCCCCCCTAAATTGAAATTTTTTTCATGAATGGCCATCCAAGATAGAGTTGCCACGAGGTCGGTTCTTTTTGATAGAAATTTAATCTCTGAGTTTCAATTGGCAATGTGCCCCTTATGTGATCTGCATGTGGAAACACCTCAATACTTGCTCTTACATTGTCGATTTTCGTGGGGAGTGTGGTCACAAATTCGGGCGTGGTGGAATATTCAATGGGTTTGTCCATCTTCTTTAGCAGAGTTAGCACCTTGGTGGTTTGGGAGCAGGTTCCGAAACTTGGAGAAAACTATCTAGGAAGTATGTTTTTTTGCAACGCTTTGGTCCGTCTAGTTAATGAGGAATGGGTATATATTCAATGGGGCGACAACTCAAGCTTCGGAATTGGTAGATTTAATTAAAACGAGAGTAGCTATGCGGATGAAGGTTAAGTTTGACATCAAGATCTACACAGTGGAGGATTTTAAAGGTTATTTGGATGGGATTCGAAAAGTGAAGGTGTAGTTTGGTGTTCTATCCAACTTTGGTTGGATATCTTCTATGGTTTTAGTCCTATGTAATGTTTACTTCCTCCTCGATGTACCCCTTCGTGTTTCATAAAAGTTCCTTTTGCCGAGCAAAAAAAAATATTTGTAATCGACTAGTACAAATGGAAATGAGACACCCTCAGAACTTGAATGTGGGTGAACTGAACTAAGAAAGTTCAAATACAATGCAAAAGTTCAACAAACAATCCAACGGCTACACAAAAAAGCTGGAACTCGGACAGCTTTTTAAATGTAGGGTAGCAGGCCAGCTGCAGTCTATCTTGTGCATCATCAAAATTTCATACCTCGCACAATGGGAACAATATTCCCTTATTGAAGGCAGCCGGTTTGTATATGGATTTCTTCAAAGCTTGATACAAGGCAAAATGCAATCTCTTATTCTTTCGGATATCATCACGGGTCCTGGGCAGTAAGACAAGCCTGTAAAAACGTTCTGCCTTTTTCACACCCAAATTGGAAGCAAAAATTCTGGTGGCTTGGTACATAGCATTTGGCGACCATTTCTCAGGTTCAGTCAGGTACAGGACTTCCTCCCAAAGCTGCATCGAAGATATGTGTTTGAAAGCTTTGGGAATTTTTCCTGCTGTGTATTTATTAAGAAGCTTTCCAACTCTGCACATAACATTAATACTCCAGCTTAACAGCCCAAATGGGATGCATAATCCAAACTACAAACCTCAATAACATGTACGAAAGTAAAAGTACCCCTTGTATAGATCAATGACGGATTCATCCAATTTGGGTAGAGGGCGGACTTCTGGTAATGAAGGAAGTTCTAATCAGTATCAAAACTTCTTTGCAGTAAATCAAAGTGCCATTATTTAGGTCTATCTAAGAAAATTTAAGACAATACTAAGACTACGGCGGCATCTTATAGCCGGGGAAAACAATCAATTCTCTCCTCAACTTTCACGGCCACAGTGGTCGTTCAGTAGTAAAGCCTGAGGTAAGTTATCAAGGCTGTTTGTTAAGCTTTGAGAATCGAAAAAAACCAGCAACTTTTGGTAGGGATATTTATTGAAACAAAATGATTCTAAACTAAAGTTAACATTTCGCTGTTGATTCACCAAAAAAATTGCACAGAGCATTGTGACAGATCACTATAACCTGAAGAAACTTGTTCATCCTTTTGTTTGATCTTTGCAACAATCAGGTCGGCCAATGTCTGTTGCCGTCCTGCATCCTTCGTTACGAAGGCCTCCAGTAGCTTCTCATCCTCTTCATCGACCTCTTCCTATGACAGCAAAATTTGAGAATTTAAAGAAAAACGATAAGACTACCTCAAGTTACGCTAAAGATAAGAAGCAAAAGGGATTATGTCATCTCGGTAACATTTTTTATGGGCAATCTCGGTTCCTCGCCAAACCACACCCTTTTGGCGGGAAACAATAGCAGTTAAATGACAGCTCTTATTTTCTAAATTCCGCTCCCTCTCTCATAATTTCTCACCCCATTCGAAATTCAAACATGGGAGAGAATTCCTTCCCCTTATTTCTCCTAACATTTCGGACAAAGTCCCTCGAACCACACCAGCGTAAAACTACTTCAAGTTCCAAAATTCTGCCTTATTGACTAAACTAATTAAGTAGTCTGGAAGCAATGGCAGAAGTGACAATTCTCGCGAACCGAAAGCAAGGATTAATAGATAATCACAAATAATGGGGGGGAAAAAAAAAAAGAGATCAAATTCACACCTCGTAACCTCCGAACTGGCTTTGAGTCTCCGAGAACCCACCGAAGTCGTCAATATCATCTTCCTCCAAAACCACTTCCGTCGCGGTATCTTCGGCAAATACCAGGTTGTTGGGGTTTCTCCCTTCGTTCTCCTCGTTTATCTCTTTTTGCTGAATTAGAGCTTCTTTCAATATCTTCGAGCTCGTACCCGACGATATAAGCTGCATATACGCACACACGCATATACATAAACATACGAAATGATAACCAGAGAAGAGAGAGAGAGAGAGAGAGAGAGAGAGAGAGAGGTGCCTTCTGTTCAAGCTGGTGGTGTTTGGGAGGTTTATTCCGTTTCCTGGGGACAGTGGCGGCGTTTTCGTCGGCGAGGAAGGGCTCAGGATTCTGCTGTCTCGTTCTCTTCTTCGCCATTGTTGAGAGAGAATTGGAGCAACCGTGGCTTAAACCCTAGCTGAATGTTGTATTTTTGTAAACCTTTCAAATTGGGTTGTCGACGGAGGCCCATTACGAGAGACTTAAGCCTCGTTTGACCCAGTTAAGGCATACCATAGGCAGGTTACAAGATTTTACTCACTAAAATTTTGACACATACAAAAATAATTTTGACATTATCATTCTCATTTTTTTGGAATTTTATTTTTTTCACTTCACTTTTTCTCGTTTTTACTTTGCAGCGTGATTTTCTTTTCTAATCAAATGAACACTTTTTTTTGTTTTTATTCACATGAATTTATAATGTTGCTTTTGGATGGTAGAAAAAGTGTACGAAAAAGGTTAAGATAGTAAATTCATATGGATAAAGACAAAAAAATGTCAATTGTAAAAAAAAGAGAGTATGAAAATCACTTCCCTAATTTTTTTCTACAAGATTAGTATTTTTACTATATTTTTTTTTTACGGATTAATGGTGTTAAGAAACATATAATTCGATTTATTGACTTACATGAATAAATTACAAATTACAAATCCTTATTTTAGGTGTTCGCCAAAGGAGAAAGCGGGATGCAGCGCCTCCCCCTTTTAGAAATTTGAATTTATGATGCATGTTGGGGGAGAAAGCAGGATGTAGTGGTTTTCCTGAGTTCAATTGGTGTCATCCTCATATTCAAATATTGGCTCTGCCACTGAATGAAGCTAAAGAAAGACATAAGAAATAGAATATTAATTGATGAAACACTCCAACCAAAAAAAATAGAGTTAATTAAAAGCTCTCTAAAAATGCTGATCGAATCTACTTCCATAGAACCCTGTTAGGAATATGAACTTTTTCCTTAACCAAGGGTTGATGGAGTGAGAACATGTTGTCATCAAGTGAGAAACTACTCCGTTTGGTTGAACACTTCGAGAGTAACTTTTAACTTTCGGCACAGTTTTCAATAAATTTTTCTCTTTATCTCTCTCCACTCATTACCACTCCAACTCTCAAAAATAACTTTCTAAAATCTAAACCAAACAAAGCCGAGCCCAAACTCGCATAGTCAATATCTACCACGAGGCAATGGCTTGATTTTCAATCTCAAAAAAAAAAAAAACTCTATCACGAGGAAATATCCATGGGATAACTAAAAATTTGAGAGATCCTTGTCTTTAGCGCTCCAAAACTTTTTATTTTTTATTTTTATTTCTTCTGAAGATAGGCATAAATTCAGTAGAGGAAGATCGCCAAATAACCAACCTAAAAAATGTTATGGAACTAGTTTGGAAAGGATGGTGTCACACTGAAACCAAAAAAGGGGGGGAAGTGTCTCATTCTTCACCACACCACACTCGGCCTTTAATTTCGTAACGCATTATCCATCGGATATGCTAGCTGTTAGGTTTTTTGTTTGGGAGCATGTGGTGTTGCTATTACAACCAAGACAAAAACACACACAGGGCTGGCCCAATGGGGAGGTTCACGAGACCACCGCCTTGGGCCTCTACTTTTTGAGCAAAAAATAGGATACCTCTTCTTCGATAAGTATATATATTTTTTATGTGCAATTATAATATAAACTCATTTTGTGGTTCAATGGTAAAGTAATTGCTCTTTCACATAAGATACTTGGATTCAAATCCTGGTAAGGTATTTTTATAAAGTATCTTTTTGCATAAATAAGTTTCTTCTATCACACAAATTAGGAATGCCTCCACTGAATATTATTGCAACCGCACAAGCCATTAAGGCCAAAATATTTACCATGTTAAATAGTATGAATGAAAATTATATATAGATAAGTATTTTTGTTTATTATTTTTCAATTAGAAAATTTATGTAGGGCACTATTTCATCTCTTGGCCTGGGACATTCAAATACTTTGGGCCGGCCCTGAACACACATCACCATCCTACTTCTCCCCTCCCCAGTCCCAACCATTAGCCTCTCCACCAGGTAATGAGACGAGACAAGTAGCTCAAAAAAGAAAAAATGGAACAAAATGAGTTAGACATAAAGACACGTAACATCCAAGGTCGTTCGATCATATTTTTCAAGTTAATGTTGCAGCCATCGGATCATTTCTCTTTGCAAAGATATAGACAATATTTGCAAAATACACAATATCCAAACTCTCAATGTGGGAGTTAGCCCAGCTGACGCAACCCAAGAGCCTTACCACTAAAGAATGGCACCACGACAACAATTGCCCAGATGAGATGATATGTGGAATTACACTCTTGCCCTCCTCCAAAGACAATATTTGCATATATCAATCTATCCCCTCCTCAATTTTTTAAGTACTGTATCTATACTTAAATGTTACCTTTGCGATAGAATTGGGAAACAATTCAATATTGAACTAACTCTATGTTAAGATATTATATATATCGGGTAAGTAGTTTATATACGTTTCGACGTGTTTTAGGCATGGTTATCCGTTAGTAAATAGAGAATAATTTGACATGAAATGTACTTTTACCACAAAATAAGACTTTGACTTTGTTAGAAAATCCAAACTCAGCCTACAGCCCATGTGGCCCTGTTTGGAGGGATGTTCGGCTTTGTCCTCAAATAATACTTATGAGTAATACTCCCAACAGGACTTCGGGTCGGTGCTGTGTGCACTTTTGAACCATTGGATTGTGTATTCGATCACTCGGATCTCATCTCAGTAACCAACGATTGAGTTATTCATTACCGAGATGAGATCTAAGCTGTTGGATGCACGATCCGACGGCTTGGAGGTGCGCAGCACAATGTTGAGCACACCACTACACCGCACCATCCCCCAATTCCTCCCTTCGTCCCAAATTGGACGACAATTTTTGATATTTTGCCAGTTTCAATTCCTTATTTTTTCAATATGAATTTCAAAAAATATACAATATGGATCTTGTTTGATAGTTCTCGATTAGTTCTACTATACAAAATTTTCAAACTCATGAAAAATATTATAGATTGAAAGATATAAGTAATGAAAAATGACACAAATTTTAAAAATTGTCATCCTTTTTGAGACAGAGGGAGTACATTTTATAAAATTTACGGCAAGATGCTCTAGTTGAAAGTGCAGGGAAAAAAATGGACTTATTTGTTGGCCCCATTCTGGATTGGGTCCTTAAAAAAGTACTTATTTGTAATTTTTAAGCTTAAAAATAATAAGCTTACTGAAATTCAAAAATATTCAATACAGATATAAGATATTGTTTAATAGATTTTGGTATGATCTATTAAATCCTGCAAAAAAAATTTAAAAATTATTTTTGTCAGTCCACTATTTTTATGTTTAAAAATAAGTTCTATTTTTTAAGTCGTTATTTGAGAAAGTGGAACGGAGCATATGCCTTTCGTTTAGGTACAGTGAATCGACGGATAAAAAAATTTAGGTACAGTGAATCAAATCACGAACCTCACCGACCCTAATTTGTGTACGGATGATGATTCCACCATATAGTTGAACATGACGTTTCGTTTAACAAACATTGATTGCAGAGGTATTTAACCCCCAAAAACGAATACATTACACGGGAGGTGAAAAACTCAATATATAACACCGTTCCGTAGTGCCCTGACCCCATTTCCATCACATACTGCGGTGAAGTCCATGCATTTTCTCTTCATCCCCACCACACTATGTAGTGGAAAAGCAGTGGCGGAGCCACTTTAGGACGAGTACCCCTACCGAATTTTTTTTCCCCAGATTTTGTATTTTTTCCCCTATAAATTGTCTTCTTAAATTGTTTTTTGTTTAATCATTTTAATATATTTTGTATACCAACAATTTCACTACACTTGCAAAATGAGATATTTAATGAAAAGAAAAAGGCATCACTTACCATTTGAATCTCTCCAATGCATAATGTCTAAATTTGTAAGTAGCTAAAGTGCTAAACAATGGGTTATACAGTATGCATTTTACTTTATTAATTATTCACAATTTTGAAACTAGTTTTGTATTTGTCGATAAAATCCACAACGTGTGACGAAATTAGAGGTTTAAGCATGAATTTTAAAAGAAAAGTATATTTTTCCTAATTGGATTACGATTGCTGAATATTGACATTTTAGTTATTTTGTATCTAACTGCTATTAGACTTGATCTTCAAAAAAAATGAATTAGCTTTTCATTAGTATTATTTTTAGCACAAGCATTCTTAATTTTTTTGGTGTTGCTTATTACGATTTTTTTTTTAAAAGATGCCCCACTATCGTTAATTACTAGCTAAACCAATGTGGAAAAGTGGTTTGAGCACCACGTGACAGTTACACAACCAGTGAATAATTTGTTGTAAATAAGATTTTGATATGAAAAAAAAGGTAAATAAGGGAAAAATAATTAAATGGCTTTGTCAAAGTGAGTTTAGTTGGGTAACCTATCCACATCAATTTGTATGAGTCGTTATAGGAGTATTTGTTTGTAAATTCAAACATATCCCATTTTTTCCTATTATTTTTGTCCGGTAAGTTCTTCGATATTTCTACTTTTCATAATGTTTTTTACTAAGTTTTTTGGAAATTTTTGAAACTAATTAATTCATCTTGAAGAATTAATAGAACCAAAAAATATAAAAAATGTAGATTGAAATTGAAACAAATTCTTAGAAAATAACATTAAAGACATAAATACCATTTTTTTTTTTTTGATGAACTTTTTAATTGTTGGCTTGATTAAAGTTCATTAAGGCCCCGTTTGATAACCATATTAGCCCTTGGGATTGGTAATCCAATCCCATGGGACTACTAAGAGCATCCGCAATGTAATAATCAAAACTAAAAGGTTGCTAAAGTTAACAATGTTTGCTAAAAAAAGTGCTCACATTGTAATAACAAAACTTAGCAATGTCTTAACAACTCATCAAATTTTGGCCTTTGAATAATCAAAACTAACAACTTTTTACCAATAATCAAATCTAATGATCCCCACATTTTCTCAATCAAATACACCCATCATTACACAAAACATTCTCTCTCTCAACAATGTTTTCAAAAAATAACTTTTAAAAACTATTTTTTTTGAAAAATTTTATAAAAAATAGTTTTAAAAATACTGTTATTTTGAAAAACTGTTTTTTTTTGTTTTTAAAAAAAAAAACTCTTTTCAAAAACCGTTTTTACACAAAAAAAAAAAATTTGTTTTCTTTTTGAAAAAACTAAAATTTTCCCTAAACTCTTTTTTTTCAAAAAAACTATTCAAATTATTATCACAATTGTGATTCTGATTCCATAGTTTTCTTGTTGTTGATATTATTCTGATTCCATAGTTTGAGATGATTGAGAATGGTGATTTTCCATTGATGGAAGAAAAAAGAATAAATAGGCAAGAATGACAGTAGGCATAAAAGAATTGGAGGGGACGGGGAAATAATTGGAGGGACAAACCAACGGGAATTTTTTTCGGGATGAAATGAAGGGTAAAAGTTTGGAGGGAAGGAAGAGTTGACAGTGGACCCATTGATTTTGATTGTGGGTACAAAATGAACAATGTGAGACTTCACATTGTTAACTTTAGCAACCTTCTAAATGAATAATCAAAAGCTGACGTGACAAGTTTTGATTATTCATTTTTTATTATTACATTGCGGATGCTTTAATAATATGTTTGGTAACCAAAACCGAGTTGGGATTAGTAGTCCATAGGACTAGGAAACCGGAGATTAGAGAGTATTAGCAATACCCCGGGGGACTTGGTATTCATAGTCCAAACCCAACCCCTCCTCATTACCAATCCCTTTTCATTATCAATTTATTCTATCAATCCAATTCCATCATCTAATCCCATATCAAACAAATATGATATTAATAATTCCATCATCTAATCTAATCTCATCCCAAACAAACATACTCATTATCAATCCCTTCTCATTATCAATCTCATCTCCTTACGAATCCCAATCCTAATCCCATCCCCTTACGAATCTCATCCATCTATCACTATTATCAAACGGGGCCTAAGTCTCAACTCACTTCTCCACCAAGTCGCTCCTCTTTTCCCTCTCCTTTGCCTCGATTCCCCTCCGAACCAAAATCACCATTGATCCTCCCCTGACTTAAAACCCACCTTCCTCTCCACCACCACCTCCATCACTGCTCCAACCTTGGACCCACCCTCCTTCGTTCCCCCCATCTTGTACCCATCATCATCCCCTCTTCCGCCTCTTCATCCGCAACTCAGGTTTTGGGTAGATCTAGTGTAATGGTGTAGTTAGGGTGGCTCGACTCCTCTTCCGACGAATAAGTGGTCAGCTATGAGGCGGCATTTTGGCTCTTATAAAATGAACGTGCCTATTCTCCAATATTTATATATTATAAATAAATTAAGCTCAAAAATATTTTAAAATTCATTAAATTTCAAACCAAATTTGATCAACTACTAAGGCTCCGTTCCAGAACGGTTCTTAAAAAATAAGTACTTACTCCTTTGGAATTTTTCAAAGAAAAATAGGAAGGATCATTCCACAAAACTCAAATAAAAAGTTTATTTCACATTTTCAAACTCAAAAATAATGTAAATAAAAAAAAATTCAATTTTTTTGCACCGTATCAAAGATCTCAATAGATTTATCAAATATGATCCATATTTATAAGAAAATTATTTGCGTAAGCACATGATTTTTGAGCTTGAAATTGCCTTCTTAAAAAATAAGGAGTTTTGCTATGAGTAATGGGCGCCAAGGAGGGAAATCGTACTGATGGCCGCGCCGGGCCGTCTTCGGCCACCGGATGGCCGATCCGATCCGTCCAAAAATTCTAAAAAAAAAATCGAGGGGTCCTTCGCGAGAATCAATGGCATCCGAGGTGTGTAGGGTGTTTGATTTTTTTTTTTGACACGGTAGGGTGTTTGATTTGAACACCCCTTTTTCATGTGAAATCATATACACGAAAAAGGGGTACTAGGATCAAGTACCCTACACACCTCGGATGCTGTTGATTCCAGCGAAGGACCCCTTATTTTTTTTTTAGAATTTTTGGACGGCTCGGATCGGCCATCTGGTGGCCGAAGACAGTCCGGCGTGGCCGTCGGTACGATTTCCCTCCCCGGCGTCCATTGGTATCTATATAAATTCTGAAAAAATAAGTACCTTCTTCTTATTTTTGTAAAACAAGCCTTATCATTGAACAAAAAATAAGTTCTTATTCATATTCTGAAACGGACCCTAAGGATCGGCTATAGGACAGCCAATGCCCAAAGGTAAGCACTGCAGAGTGCAGGGCCCCGCTCCCCAAGAGACGGATGGCGGCCAAATTTTACGTACAAAAAAAAAAAAGAAAAAAGATTCGAGGGTCGAACGAGGAGACAAGACGTGACTCCACGATTGCCACCAGCCGCGTCCCTGGGTTCGCTACGTAGCATCTCGGTCCCACAAAAGAATAAACTTAGTTTTTTTTTTTTTTAACAAGTTGTTTTACCTATTTCCTTGATGCATGATTTAAAGTAGTAGCACTTGATAATTTATCTTACTTGTAACCTGTAGCATTCCTTTGCTTTGAAACCGGGGGGGGGGGGGTGGGGACTCAAGTTGTAGCATTTCGTTATAAGAATCATTTTCAATGTAACAAAAAAAAACAGTTAACTTATGGGAAGTGGAGTTTTAAAACTATTCATTTTTTTTTTTGATTAGTTAATGGTTGAACTATATTGGATACGGGTATGATATAAGTATTAGTTTATCGTGACAACCGTTAACGAATGGTTATGCATAAGTTAATTACAAATTTTATTTAGGTATGTGCTCATACTTTTTCAATGGGTGTGGTATTATTTGTTGTGAAATTATTCTTAGAAGAAATTCGTTCATTTTATCCTATTTGAAGAGAATTTTATCTATATTATAAAATAGAGCGATTTTTGTCTGTACATATAAACAAGAGCACCTCTCCAGCTGTTAGATCAAATTTTCAATAAGTTATATATAGTCGTCCAATCAATTTCTTTAATAAATTTATCCTCTCCCTTCCTCCTTCCTTACTTCTTTGGCAATGTTGCCATTTCTATGTACAAACATATTTTTTTCTTTGTTTAACAGCGAACCTTTTATTATCAAAACGTTTTCTTCTCCATATCATCAATCTTTAACTCTATCATTGAGGTATTATGCATTATCCACTCATCCATCAGAAAACTTTATTCATTTCATTTCTTCTAGTAACTGAGGTAACAATAGAAAAATATTATAGAAACTTTAGTCATATAAAAGAATAAACTTAGTTTTTTTTATTTGTAACAAGTTGTTTCACCTATTTCTTGGACGCATGATTCAAAGTAGTAGTGTTTGATAATTTGTTTTAGTTGTAGGCCTGTAGCATTCCTTTGATTTGAAGGGAAACAAAACTCAAGTTGTAGCATTCCGTTGCAAGAATCATTTTCAATGTTAAAGAAAAACAGTTAACATAGGGAAAGTGGAGTTTTAAAACTATTCATTTTTTTTATTAGTTGATGGTTGAACTATATTGAATACGAGTGTAATATAAGTATTAGTTTATCGTGACAGCGGTTAACGAATGGTTGTGAATAAGTTAATTACAAATTTCATTTGGGTATGTGCTCATACTTTTTCAATGGGTGTGGTATTATTTGTTGTGAAACTATTCTTAGAAGAAATTCGTTCATTTTATCCTATTTGAAGGGAATTTTAAAAAATAAATTATAAATTTTTTCATTTTGGTTTGTTAAGATCACTAGAAGGGAAGGATACTTTTTTTAAAGTTGTAATAAAAAAGTGTTGTGTCGTACTTTTAGACACGGACAATCACTAGTATATATATATATTGGAGCGGTTCAATGGACAACTATTTAGACACCTAAAAAAACACTTCATAGTTCCCGATCAAATTTTAATAATCCGAGCCGCTCAATGTGATCAAAACGTGATTTTAAGAGTACCCGCGAGAAATCAGCAAAAAAAAGACCGCAAATGACTTGATCTGAGCAGTTTTTAGCTTAGATTTAATGAACAGTTCAATTAAAAACTGCTTTAAACAAGCACTTTCCAGTCATTTTTTTTTGTTAATTTCTCGCGGACACCCTTAAAATTATATTCTGCACACATTGAACGGTTCTGATCATAAAAATTTGATCAGGAACTATGTAATTGAGATTTGGGGTATTTTTTTAGGTGTCTAAATAGTTGTCCATTGAACCGCCCCGTATATATATATATTACAAATAAATTAAACTCGAACATATTTTAAAATCCATTAAATTTTAAACCAAATTTGATCAACTCGTAAGGCTCGGCTATAGGACAGCAAATTGCAAATGGTAAGCACTGCAGAGTGCAGGGCCCCGCTCCCCAAGAGACGGATGGCGGCCAAATTTTACGTACAAAAAAAACAAAGAAAAAAGAAATCGAGGGTCGAACGTGGAGACAAGACGTGACTCCACGATTGCCGCCAGCCGCGTCCCTGGGTTCGCTACGCAGCATCTCGGTCCCACGCCACCAATCGCGAATAAACACCTTCGGGACTCGCGAGAGATAAGAAAACCCACCGCTTCCTCAAAACCAACCGTACACGTGTCCCTCTTCGTCAGATCCCCACGTGCCACGTCCTAATGCCACTCTCTTTCCCACCAACCAATCACAGCCCATTCCTCCCCCTCCTCGATCCTCCCACTGTCAGATAATAACGCCATAAAATAAATAAACAAATTATTGGTCGGTGACCTCCCCCCATCCCACATTTTATATCATCATCCAAAGAATACCCCCAGTCAAATTACAAATTATTATTCATTATTTTAACCTTCGCCCAAATGATCTAGAACAATAGATAAAGGTGTATTGAATTTATTGATATTCGAGAAATGTATATTGATATTTGTAAAAAAATTATCCGTGAGATATGAATTGATATCAAAACTTGTTTGAAATTATTAACATATTAGGGTTTGCTCGTGTCTGAAAGCACGGCGCAACGCGTTTTAAACACAATTAAAATGAATTATGAAACTATTAACCATCCCGCCTACGAAGCTAATTTCTACACCGAATATGAAACAGGATTAGACTTTTATTTTTTCATAATTAGTGCATTTCTTAGGTAACAGAATTTTCATCTCCAATATCAGAAAAACGTGTAAAACTTAAATGAAATGTAGAATGAAGGGCGGAGATTAATGTAGATCGGATAAAACTAGACCGTTGAATTTATAGAGGACAAAAGATTTAAAAAATGAGCTAGCTTATTATATAGATTGTCATTTGACAAGTGGGCTGATGTTAACAAGACTGTTTCTCACACTAAT
This sequence comes from Rhododendron kiyosumense, assembly GCA_019656275.1. Taxonomy (NCBI): domain Eukaryota; kingdom Viridiplantae; phylum Streptophyta; class Magnoliopsida; order Ericales; family Ericaceae; genus Rhododendron; species Rhododendron kiyosumense. The sequence goes on along the minus strand of BPLS01000404.1, from coordinate 271,572 downwards.
GCTTTGGTGACCATATTTGAATACCATGTAATGTGTTACTAGTGTATTGGTAGAATGTAACACATTTTTTATCTAGTGGAACACATTCTACTAATATAGTAGTGATACATCATATGCCGTGCTCAAAATATGTACTCAAATATGGTCACCATGACATTGTTTTTTTTTTTTTTTTTTAAAAACATTATTCTTTTTATCAAACACACACCCTTTCATTGAAAAACCATTATAATTTAGGGAATTTAATTTCCACACTCTCCTTTTATTCAAATGCACTTCTTTTTTGTTTTATAGTATTGTAAAATTACATGATTACCATTTTCACGTGCGAAGAAGAAAATGTATGAAAGATAATTTTGCAATTCAAAATGAATGGAGACAGAAAAAGAAATGCACTTGAACAAAAGTAGGAAGCGTGAAAATCAATTTCCTTAATTTAAATGCACTTTAATTAGAATGGACTATAAAGGTCAAAATTTGAAAATTGTTTTCTTCTTCCCCTGCCCATCCATTATTCATAGTGACTGGTTTTCGTCACATCTCTCTCTCTCTCTCTCTCTCTCTCTCTCCAATTCCATTGACTCTCTGTCTTCTACCTCCGGACACTATCAGCCTTCGCTATTTGGAATCGTTTTTCGTTTCCCTTGATCATTCAGGCGTCGTTTGTCAATTATATACATACATATATCCACATCGATAACCACCTTTATAAAATTCCCCTTCGATCTGATTCAACATTGTTAGGGTTTCTCATTTCCCAAATTTGTCGACACCAATCGGCTAATTTGATCTCGTTTTCGTGTTCAAGTATCTTTAAGCTGGACCGTTCCGGTTCAACATTGATAGGTCTCCTTCAACATACAGTGAAAACATAAGCTAATTGATTGTTGGGCTTGTTTGGATTGCGTTATTATAGGCTCGGTCTAGGGTTTTATAGGAGGGGGTGAGATTAGGGTCTATTGAGGGCCTTTTGTTCGTTATTGTACTTTGAGAATGTTGGGGACTGGATTGCAATTCGGGCGAAGTCGTGGGGACGATCGGTTTTACAATCCGCCGAAGGGTCAAAGGAACAATCAGAATAAGCAGGGCCAAGATCCTCTTCGTAGAGCTCAGAGCGACGTCACGGTTGTTAGTCACACGAAGGGAAATTCAGTGAAAAGGGAGAAGGAAACCCGAGGCGGTGGAGCGGTGGAGACTCCTAAGCCGGTGGCCGAGCCAGCGTTAGAGCAGGTGTCGTCGCCTTTGTGTAATCTTGAAAGGTTTTTGGAATCGGTTACGCCTTCTGTTCCTGCTCAGCATCCCTCGAAGGTTGTTGATTAAGTTTGATTGAATTGTGTTCATTATGTGCTTATTTAATCCTTCTCTTTAACTGTTAGTAGAGTGAGTGGATAGTGTTTAATTCCTTTTATCTCGGTTACTAATGATTTTTTTGTCTTTTTGGTGTAAGAGCAAGAAATATACTTGGTACTAATAATTAATAACAATGATGTGATTACCCACAATGTGCATCTAATACAACTGAAAATGACCTATTGCACAAGAACAAGACAAATAATACATCCAAATCAAATGAAAGTAAAATCAGCGAATTGGTGAGACGGTCAGACGTCGAACTAATGACTTTTTGATGAGTGGTTAATTTATTGAAAAGACATCAAGGGCATGTTCGGTTGGGTCTCGAGACCCAAACTTTCTCTCTGCACACGTTTCCCAAAAGCTTTTCTCTCTAATTATTACTCTCATTACTCTTTCTATCTCTCTTCTCCCAAATCCAAAATCCCCAACCAAACAAGCCCCAAGAGATGCCACTAGGGATGACAATTCACCCGGCCCCGAACCTGGCCCCGAACGGGGCGGGTTTCCATCAAATTTTTGGGTATCGGGGTGGGTTCGGGTTGATGTTACCGCATTCCGAACCCGCCCCAAAATATTTTTCCATACAAAATTATATTTTTAATCTAATACTTTTATCATTAAACTTAAAAATATATATATTTATACCCCACTATTTTTCTCATTATTCTAAAAAAACCTATTTTTTCTTTTATATTTCATCATTATAATAAGATAACACCTTATATATATATATATATATATATATATATATATAACCATTCTCTTCTTTTTTGCCTTTAGTTTTATTTTTTTTCCTTATTCTTCACGGGGCAGGAACGGGGACACCCACGAATAACCTTGGCGGGGTCAGGGTAGGGCCATTATTTCGGGTCGGGGTCGGGTTATGCCAAAACCCACCCCGTTGCCATTCTTAGATGCCACCCATTACTTTTTTTCATAAGTAAATATATTAGATATCAGGGAATGCCGCCCATATACAAAATGCCACTGATTACCAAAGAAAGGGGGGAAAAGGCCAAATGGCCGACTGAACCAAAAAGAGACCAATCATTAAAAGAAAAGCCTATACACTGCTCTAAATGCCTAACATGTTTAGCGATTGATTAGTTTTATCTTAGTCACTAATGATTGTTTTTTATGTGGATTTTATTGTTGATTAATTCTGTGTTCGTTTTTTGGGTTGTTGAAATGAATTTGATGACAGACATCTATGAGGGGGTGGAGGACTTGTGATGACGAACTTCAGCCATACTTTGTGCTTGGTGATTTATGGGAGTCATTTAAGGAATGGAGCGCTTATGGGGCTGGAGTGCCATTGATTTTGAACGACAGTGACTCTGTGGTTCAATACTATGTCCCGTTTTTATCTGCTATTCAAATATACGTTGATCCTTCCAAGTCTTCTGTGAAATCGAGGTAATCATAGTGCGGCACTTAGTCGTAGTTGTAATCTAACTGGGAGTTGAGGCAAGAATATAGTGTTAAAAAATGCATGCTTACTACGTCTTGTTAACTTTACCATTTGCTTTCCATGTGTTGAAATGTTTTGCATGGGCAGTCCCTGGTCATTTATGAATGTCATTCGTTTATTTCCGACATAAGGCTGTTTCTTTCATCCAGTGTTCAATTTTTGTATTTGCAAATTCATGAATCAGGATTGCTACATCAAAGTTGTTGCCTAGGTGTGAAGATTTATGGTTTCTGCTTTTGTTTTTGTTGTGGTTTTGTTATTTGAAAATCGTCTTGGATTTCCCCTACTGCTTTCAGAACCATTAAGGATATTTATTCAAATTGTTTTGGATTCATTTACTTGTTCAAGTTTAGGTTAAGCCTGGTGCTTAATTTATTTGCAATCCACGAATTCTCTCTGTTGCAAGTTATTGTCAAATGAGGGTATTGGGAACCACTTGTAGCAGCACAAGAATTCTTCATGTTCTCCTTTCCTTGGGAATCATTGATCTGTATATCATTGGAATTATTGAAGAAGGATATGCATTTTTTGGCTCTACTCCATACCAATAAATTTAGTCGAGCTTTTTCAACTTCATCTTATTATCGCCTCCATTACTAGTAAATGAGCTTGGAAGGCTTCCTCATGGTTTGTAGCTCTCCTCCTGGTTGCTTAAACTTGCAGACATACTCCAAGTACTCCCAGTAGCTCTTCCTTGTCAATTTACATTAGGACATGAAATTGCAAAGCTATGCTAGTTATAGCACTAGCTAAAATACCGGAGACTGTAACAAAATCACTTGGGTTTGTGAAAATTCATTAGACTTCCTCATTTGAGTGTTCGAAAGCGTGTTGTTGCTCTGGAAAAAAAATGTCTCCACAAGTTTTACTCAGCGGCTTCAGTGTTCTTGAGTTTCAATGGGTTGGTTTTAAGCATGCAACTCAAGCCTAGTCTGGTTAAAGTTGAACTTACTGCTTGAAGACTGGGAAGCTCAACCAGAGTAGACAAAATTCGCAAACAGCACTCAAACATAGCCAGGATACTGACAGCGTGATTAGCTAAGCTAACAGCCTACTTGACTCACGTTTGTCACTACTTTATCATTTGCGCTGGTAAAGGGAGTTTTTTTTGAAGCCAACTTCTAGAGAGTTTAAGAGGTTTGTTGTGAGAACCCATCTTGCAATTGTCCCACATCGGTAAGATGTGGGAAATTGATGTGATATATATGGTAAGGCCCTCCAGCTACTAATAACTTGAGGTTAACCTTTGGAGCCATGCGGTTGGGCTAAGAGTTATGCAGGTCAGCTGGAGCGGGTCGTTACATTTGCCCTGTTGGCCAGGGCCGGCCCAATGGTTTTTATTGCCCAAGGCCTAATTAAAAAAGTGTACCCTTAAAGAGTTAATATTTAACAATTTTTACAGCAACAATCACAATACAAGAAAGTCAAACAAATATAAAGTTCTACTAATCATTACATACGAACACAAAATAAGAGATCGTCTAGTTTTTTGGGGTGGATTTGGGGAAAAACGATTTTGGAAGGTGTTATTCGGTGGTTTGGGGGAATGATTTTGGGATTTAGTAGGTTGGACACTTGGGCTTATGGGGTGGTGGGTTAGTCTAACTCATTACCTCTAATTGGGCATTTTTTTTCATTCTATTGGCTTAAAAAAAGTCCTACTCAAACCCAAATAGTGAAAATAATGGAGTGCCCCTAAAAATTGGAATTTTTGGGATGCCCAAGGCCTAGGCCTCTTGGGCCTTGGGGTTGGGCTGGCCTTGCTGTTGGCAACTGAGACTACTCATAAAATTCCTAGCATGGGTTCTTCTCAGCTCTCACTTATTGCCGGAATCGACTAGTGGAAGCGAATAACAATATCGGAAAAGAGAGAGAGCAGGACAAACCAGAGAGACCCAATATGAGAACAAGTGTTTTACAGTTGAAGGGGCTATCTTAACCCTTTTGTGGATTATGTCAAATGAGGATATCTTTATATAGGTTCAAGAGTTTAATTTTCTGTTATCAGCACTGGCTAGTTTATTGGAATTGGGGGATTGTAATCCTTTTCTTGACCACTATTTTGCACGATATCTTTTTGAAGCACACAGAAGTGCATATGGTCCTTTTCTCATTTGGCCTTATTTTCTTAACTGGGCTGCATTCCTTATAATATCTTACTCTAAGCCATCTATGTTCCATGTTCGTATTTCTTAGTTTCTTTCTTATGCTTTTATAGATCATGGATTCATGATATTTATTTATTTCTTGCAGCCTCTTCACCTATTTTCTGTTTTGGTGGTCTTAATTCTAAGATTCATGCATGTAGCTTACTCTCGCTTCGCTTCGCAGTTTGCACAATGCCACATTATGGTTTTAGTTTTCATAATGATTGTTTCCACTTTTCAAACTTGGAAGTATTGGATCATTGTTGGTAGAGTTTCGTGTCATACTGTTTTTGTTATTTCCCTGTGCTATAGGCGACCAGGCGAGGACAGTGACGGTGACTATTTCAGGGATTCAAGTAGTGATGGAAGCAGTGATTCTGAACAAGAGAGATGCTTGAACTTGAGAGAACAACATAATCATCACCGACAAATGAGTGAGATTCCTCGTAGATTGGACGGATTGTCTTTGAGAGAACATGCTACCATTCAAGAAGGCTTCTCTAGTGATGAGGGTGAATCTGGTAATGCTCAAGGATGCCTGATGTTTGAGTATCTTGAACGGGACCAACCATACGGTCGTGTACCCCTGGCTGACAAGGCTAGTTTTTTCATCCGAAATTCTATACATGCAGTCCCTATTTTGATCTCACTTTTTAATAGTTTCTTGTATTTTGTACAACAGATTTTGGATCTAGCACTCCGCTTCCCTAAGTTGAAGACACTAAGAAGTTGTGACTTACTATCCTGCAGTTGGATTTCTGTTGCTTGGTATAATACTGTTATACCAATCTTTGCCTCTAAACAAACACACCCACAAAATGCTGATGTGACTTACCGGTCTTTATGGTATTGTTGCAGGTATCCCATCTACAGAATACCAGTGGGACCAACATTAGAAGATTTGAATGCTTGCTTCTTGACGTTCCATTCTCTTAATACACCTGCGTCAGGTAACTGATATTTTTGGTGTCAGTTAATTGATATTATTCTGTATGTTGTTTGGCAGCAGTGCATTTTGCATTAATCTTTTGTTATTTTGTTTTCTTGTTTTTGAGTGAGGGTATCTTCTGGAATCGTGATATATGGGTATTTATATGTCCTTTTTTCCTTGATACCCATGTCTTTAACATTTTCTCAGTTTTGAACACATATTTTCATAGTTGATACCTGGGATAATCATTATTCAGAGATTTTGTGCATTTGTTTGATTCAATTTATTTCAGGTATTTTGTTGATGCCTGATATTTTTGTATGTTTTTCTATTGTTTTAGGTTCGCAACTTGCTTGGGCCCCCATTGTGACTCATCCAAGTGAGATGGATGGCGTCCCCAAGATTTCGTTACCGGTATTCGGTCTTGCGTCTTACAAATTCAAGGCATCCTTGTGGACCCCAAATGGAGGATCTGAGCGGCACTTGTTGAACTCACTCTTACAGGCTGCTGACAAATGGCTGACCATGCTACAGGTCAATCATCCGGATTTTCTTTTTTTCTGCCGTAGATGATGTTAGTGGACAACTTCCCTTCCGGTATCCCAAGTAAAATGTTATATCATGGAAGAAAATAAAAAAACAAAAAAAACACCAAAAAAATGCTGTAGTGGAAGTTGGCAACTATAACAAGGACTATTGCAAAAGGAGTGGAGAAAATATATATAGAGTTGCAGGGGTGGGCTAAACCTGGGTAACCAACAGCACGTTTCTTCTTGCATTTTTTTTTTTGTAAACTTTCCTTTTAGTTGTAACAATAGATGTGAATTATGTGAGAACAGCTCTTTTTTTCAGTCCTGACGTTCGGTACTTAGGTTTTGATGCCTTGTTTGAGTGATTTTGATACGGAGAACGTACAAGAGTATCAAGTTGTAGCTTTTGCCCAATGATATGTATTAGTACTAACTTCGGATTGTTTCTGTTAATGAACTGATGTTTAGGTAATAATAGCATGCTAGATTTTTGAACTTTGTAAGTACTTCTGTAGTACTTAAATTGATTTATTGTGGTCCTGGCATTAGATCTAGTCGCATTGAACTTGGATTTGGAGCTGTAATGTTGCTGTTCATAGTGAAATGCCAGTTGCCTTCGTCGCATTCTGATCATTTTCAGAATTTGGGACTTCGAAATGAGGAATTATAGAGCGCAAGTGTCCCTTGTATGATCGTTTCAATAGCCCATCTCTTCACTACCGGCATTCTTCTTTACGTACAACCAAAGCTTCTTAACTTATCAAGTTCCCATTGAAATAAGACTCCCACAAGGAAAAGCACTTATCGTTCAGTAGAAGTTTGGGCATCGCGAAATCATGCCGGGTGAAAATGCAGCTTTCTGGTTAAGTTCCAAGTTCGTGGATGCTTTCAAAAGAGGAGGCAAGGGCTTCCGTAAATCAAATTACTTGGAAATTTCAAATCAAGATGAAGAAAAAAAGAAAAAGTGGATTAAACTAGTTTTATTACAAGCAAACTGAACTGACAAGCATACTGGGGAAAGTTCATCCCCTATTTTTAACAGTACAAGTCCAATGCACACACACACGCATACATGCAAAGATCAGTCTTTGGAGACTTAACACAAGCACATTACCTCAATAATAAGCAACATACTAGCAATAACCCGTGCGATGCACGGCAACTTTTAGGCGGGCAAACAAAAGAAAGTTTGTGGTACATCAGATGAAATGCAGGTATGATATACCACTTCAACTCGGCCAGGGAGTATTGTCCCATCACACCCCTATTAGATGCATAGTTTTCTACGCAGTTACTAGAGTAGTTGTCTAGCAACTGGGGAAGGGAGAGCCACAGGTGGTAGCCACCTTATTTGCATTAGGAGAGTTGATGAACTTCTGAAGCTTTGGGTCTTTCAAGTACTGGCAAAGGCAAGGCCTCTGGTCCTTCAACTTGCTGCAGCATGCAGCAGTTGGTGGTTTTGCTGATATGATTGCTACGGCACACGGGCTCAGCTCCATGGGGTTACAAGTAGCTGCCATGGACATCTGGGCTCCTTCCCCCACTAGAAGAACAAGCACAACACACACTGCTATGTACGACAATTTCATTTTCAGAGAGAGAGAGAGAGAGAGAGAGAGAGAGAGAGAGAGAGTTCGTAATGGGTGCATTTGGGTAGTAGAGTTGTAGTGACAATTTATAATGGGAGGCGAGGAGGGTAAGGTAACAAAACATGAGGTAAAATTTGAACAATTTTTACCTTCTTAGAGTTGGAAAATGTTTTATTACTGTTTAGTTTCTTGTACCAATCTATATATATATATATTAGGAAAAAGCCATGTTTTTCGTTCTAAAAAGAGGTTAAAGTTGGTGCACTTTTATCACGAATCAATTGTTGCTTTTTTTTTATTTGCTAAGCAATCAATTGTTGCTTTGGGTTAATTGCTTATCTTTTCCTTGCTTTTGTTACCAACTGTGGCTGTTCTTGGTTAGACTAGGGACAATTGATTAGAATTTCTTGCTTCATTTTGTTCCACAATAATTTCCGTAACGTACCAATGACCAGAAATTCTGTGTCCCCAAAGCTTTTTGTTTCCTCCATTCCAAGGTACTTACAGTCGCGCGAATATGGTTGACATCTTGAAACGTACAAGTTTTCGAAACAGGATTTTGGAACTAGGAATTATTTAAACTAGAATGATGTAAAATTATGGAGATTGAGACCCAAAGATAAACATTATGAGCTTGACAATTACAATGTTGTGGAGGAAATACAGCTCTGAGCACAGACATTGAATCTAATATGAACGAAGAAGGTCTGTGAATTCATGGTACGAAGTTGAGGAATTTGCACTGTCTTGGTTCCCTTTACCAGGAATTTGGTGATGGGAAAGAAAATTGAATGGATTACCATTAGTGTAGGGTCTGTAGACTGTCCACCATAGTTAGATTGGCAAACTGGCTGGGAAATGTGCTCCGTGTTGGTACGGGGATGAATCTCATTCATAGTACTTGTCTTTTGAATGCTCTTTCTGTTCTCATGAATCGATGCTGCTTAACTATCAGACGGACAGGCGATCATAGAAACGGGAAGAGTCTCGAGTGTGTTTTTTTGCTCAAGGCTCTCTGTGAGGGAAAGAAACTAGAGAGTGTATCAGCATATAAAAGAGCAGCCCGCATGAGCAGTTGGAAATGGAGTGTCTTCGGTTAAGTCAGCTTGGGACACTATTAGAAATTTAGAAATAAGTAAAGCATTCAGCCTTGGCATGGAGTAGTAGGATTAATGTTTCTACATGGAAACGTCGGTAAATGAAAACGTTCATAAAATGCCAAGAGTGGTCTTAGAAGGCCGGCCGGGTGCTGGTCTGATTTTCTCTTCTGTTGTGTTTTGTTGAGTCTAGCGCTGCTGTTTCTTCGGGCGTTGCTGGTGCATGTTGTATGCGTAGGATGGTGTTCTTACTTTTGTTCGGCTTGGGTTCTGTCCGGTGATCCTGGTGGTTCTTCTATAAATGAGTTTAACTTGTAAAAAAAAAACGCTATCGACAGTGACCAGTGTAGCGGGTCGCTATGCTCAAACTGAGAATAAATCAGAGCGCTGTTGAGTATATCGCTACACTGATTCTCATCACGCCATGCGCATTCCACAAGCATCGCACCTTCTCTCAAAAAATTTTCTGATTCTTCCTCTCGATTTTGCTCTCAGCTCTCTTATTTCTTTGCTTTTCACGTGCCTCTTTCGCGATGAAAAACTGCGATTTTGTTGAGTCAAACAACAGTGTAAAAGTAAAAGCATCGTGTTACGATGATCACTGTATAACCAGTAACATTTAGTACTAATTTGGTGTATTACCTAATCATACTCTTCAGACACTAAAGAATTTATCTTCTCGGATTTGTAGCCAAAATCCAGGTAAACAATAAATTTTGTGGTGTCCTATTCGATAAAGCAAATGAAGCTAAGCTTAGCTAGGCATCATCCTTGCACCTCATCCAAATGTTAATAGGGTTCAAAACTTGACTTCTTTTTTCTTTTCTTTTTTTCCGAAAACTTGACTTTACATCACAGTATATTCCTCCACCGCGGGGCGGAGCAAAGAAGGGGGAGGCAATATGGGCCAACTAGTCTAAACCCAAAAAAAATATGTTTATACTTTTAAATGAAATGAAATCATAAATTTTTGGATATTACTCTTATTTTCATTTATTACATACGGTATTTGTTTTGGGTATATTTTGTATATTGGTGCATGATTAATTTATCAAAATATGTACCAATTTGGGCATTATGAATGCTTAACATTAGAACACATATACGGAGTACTTTTTTGGATAGTAAATATTTTGATGAATGATTAACCTATAAAAATGTATATTTGTTTAGTATTGCAAATTATTAAATCTCGAACAGTGCAATATTTTTTAGTGCCACCTCCGATCAGAAAACCTTATCCCACCACTGTTTCCGCCGTTCGACAGTGTGTGAAAAAAGAGAAAAAGAAAGAGCTGGTGATATATTCAATGATTGTGACATGATAAAACGTTGATTTACATGATTTGAGTCCACCAAGTCAAAAGGAAAAACAAAAGAAAAGGGAAATGCCAAATGATGAACTCTTGAAAAAAAAACCCAATTCGGTGGGGAGCAAGCGGCTATTTTTGAAGCCTCCAATAAGCTAAAGAATAAAGTACATTGAAGAAGACAAATTTGGTTATTGTTTAAATTGCATGCCTTCATTTTGACTTACATCAGTCCTCAGCTAAACTTTTTGGTTTAGTATTAGGGACATGGCAACGTGCTACGCACGAAAAAGTCGTGCCCATTGATTTTAATTTTGGGTATTAATGTTGTCAGATGTAATATATGTTATACAGTAATTTATATGAATTTGTATATAGGAAGTTAAAGTTTTTATGTTGATCTTGTATGTTTAAAATTTGAGGTTTGGATTTGGACCTTGTAAATTAAAGTGTTTACTTTTTTTTGGGTCATTTTTTTATTCGACATTTAACGGTTTCAAGAATGACGGCTGGAAGTTTGGAAAGTGGAAAATACCCCCCAGAAAATAGAAATTTCTTCGCACAAGAAGACAAAATAGAACCATATTTGCGAGGACACATATGGAATTTCTCAAAGTCCGAAAATCTAGTTAAGTAATTTGGAAAATCGCATGACTAGTACGTGAAACACCCCCCCACCCACACACAGCAAAAATTAGTTTTTGTCTTTTGTAGCTTTCTTAAAAAATGAGTTATGTATTTTTTTTGATCGGCAAAAATGAGTTTTGTTCTAAAAGGGTTTAATGGCAAGTTTCACAACTCCAGAAATAAAACCTCCTGTTTTCAAAGTTCTCTGCAAAATTCATATATGTGTTTCAAGGTTTTTCGCCTAAAACCCCATTTCAGCAAAGTAGTGACTATGTTCAGTGCTGACCCCGATGTTTGAGTTGTCCAAGCCCGACTTTATGCTTGGTTGCCTACTTACTATTAGGTCATACAAAAAGGCAAAAAGAAAAAAGAAGCAAAGCAGTGACTAAAACAACTCGACAAAAAGAAAGTGGTGGAAGATACTTGATTGGAGCAGAGTACTTCATTTTTTATATAACTCAAGTATTCGGGTCAACTTACATGCATTTTGATTAATTATGTGAACACGTCGCTTGCAGATGTAACCCATTCCCTTGTTAGTATGAAGTATTCTATTTAATGAAACCATGCAATATTTTTTAAGGAAATGAATATGGAAATCTACGTTGATGGTAAAAACGGAAGTTTTTGGTGTAATGTGAATTTTTCGAAGTTGGAAATGTTGAAATTTTTCGGTGTATTAAGTTTTGTACACAGTTTTCAGACTTTACATTCTATAGTTCTGAGTTCATTCTTGTGCCAGAAAAAGACAGACGCTGAGTTATTTTGCTAAGGCTGCTCGATCACGGTGGTGTTCCGTAAGTCATGGTTCGATTATCATCATGTAGTAATAGAATCTGTTCTCCGAAATGTGCAGATGATTATATTGCAATTTTTCCCAACAGGAAAAGGAGGTTTACCAAAAAGTGGGAGGCCCTGGCCTTCAAATGGTAATGATAAAGGTTGGCCTTGACAATGATTAGGGTTGGGAGGCTTGGCGTGCCTGGGCTACATTCATTTACCCCTTCACTTTTTTAATTACCAGTCTGGCTTTTCTTCTCTTCTACTGTGGTTTTACTAATCATAAAACCCACTAATTAATCTCTATAATCCATGGTCAAACACCTTGTTTAATTTGTTTCTTTGTACAGATTTATTATTTGGGAAAAACTACTCAATAGAGCAATGCCCCTCGGGCATTGGCACGTACTGGCCTGGATGCTCCGAATTTCTCGACCGCCACACATATATTGCTACGAGATACTAAAAGAAAACTATTGTTAGTTCGTTGGAGAGGCATAGGACATGCATCACATGACGGTGTCTCAAGTATAATATTGTGTGGTGGTGGGTACAGTGGAGGTGCCTGGAGGCAATCAACAATCTCTCTTCGATCCCTTGGACAGATTGTCAACTTGATCTGATAATGCAATCATACTTGCCAAGAAAGCAAATCATGATTCTAGGCTCTTTAGAAAATTAGGTCAGATAGATCGACGCATGAGTTCTTTCACTTATTGGTACAAAGTACAAACTGTAGTAGTAAGGTCCCATTTCGTTAAGAGAAATAATTTTTATTTTTTGAATTAAAGGTGATATATTATGAGAGAATAACTTGTCTCGTACCATAGAAAATAAGTATTTAAAAAATAAGAACCTTAGCGAAATGAAGACTTTAAAAGATTTTCGCCCAAGCTCAGTTCTTTTAATTTATAACCAGATGACCAAATCTAAGGGTGATGCTCTCGTGTGATAATTCTTAATGTGGTCCTTCGTGTGGCAAAAAATTTATAACCAGATGACCAAATCGAAGGGTGATGCTCTCGTGTGATAGTTCTTAATGTGGTCCTTCGTGTGGCAAAAAATGAGATCAATAATATTTCTATTTAACAATTCGAACTGATTATTAATTCTATAACTGTTGATATGTTTATCATCCACTCTAAAAAATCAAATCGATCAAATATCTTCGGCAAAGGCCTGGTCGAATGATATTTTTCTGAAGATAAACACAGAAGCAGAGTGTGACCATCCATTTTACATGTGACTAATATTCTTCATTTAGGCGGAGATGGATGTGGGATGGATCAAATTTTTTGCATGGATGACAAACAAATTGAGATTTACTAGATGAACAGTTTGGATTATGGTAGGTCCTATTGTACATCACCAATGGAGAACAATGTGAGGGATCGATCATCGCATGCAAGAATCTTGATTTAGTCCTAGATTTTTTTTTTTTTTTTTGGACATTACTCAAAGCTACTTCATTGGTCACTTTCTAAGTAACACCTACGAAAAGTTGTGCAGTTTTTGAATAAAAATGAACTACTTCAGTTTAGTTTTTTTCAATTTCTTTGCACCAAATTAAAGTCCTTGTTGCAATTTTTAATTTGGTGCAGCGTATGGAAAATATTATGCATGTAAATTCTTTATATTTTGATCCATAAATTAAATGTCTTTTCGTAAGGTACCCTTTATACAATGGACAAAGGGATTAGCTAAAAAAGGACAATTATACCCTCGTTTCCGTTGATGCTTAGCCTAAGTAAATGTGGACACTTCAAAAAAAAAAAACTGGTAAAAGTGGATCTTGATTAATCAGGCTTATGTCTGTTTGAGCAAAGCAGAATAATTCATCCTACAATTTCTGAAAAAGTCCTTCCCGCTATCCGTTGGAGCTAATTTTTTACAGGAACTCTCCAAAAAATATTTTAAAAAAGATGAGTGGTTCGGATCATTTTGTGGGATCCTAATATGGGCCCCACAAAAATGTATGTGCAAAACATATATGTGAGAATCATTATTGGTGTAAAATAGAATAACTTACGATGGAAAATGTTATTTTAAGTAAAATGATTTTTCCAAAAATTTTATGCCTTGTTTGGATCAAGATTTGAAATTTTTTTTCCAACTCAAAAAACACTTATTACCCGTACTTTCAATCATTACTCTCCATTCATTACCCATATCTCCAATCATTATTCTTATTTCTCTTTTTATTTTTCTCCACTTATTATCCTTACTTTCAATCATTACTCTCATAAAAAAATTCTCAAAAACTCATTCAAACACAGCATTACTTGCTTTGCGATAGTCAACAATTACTTTTTCGTGATAACTTTTGCTAGAACAATTGTCCCAATCAAAATTTTGGCTCCCCTAACCTCCGAATAATTTTTTTACAACGACAAACCAACACACAGGCTAATACACACATTCACTCACAAGACATGTGAGCCTAGACACACCAATAATTTGTAGAACTAAACGGAGACTAAATATGTGGAAAAAAAGAAGTTATGTGGTCGCGATAGACATAGATGGATATAGATATGAATATAGATATGAGAGAGAGAGAGAGAGAGAGAGAGAGAGAGAGATGGGTTTTCATGGAATAAAAACTGACAAACTGAACATATATAGATTGTTAGATTGAACGAGGTGATCGTGGTGATTCACGTCTAGATGTGGTTGGATTAAGCCTTAAGGAAGAAAGCATGGGGATTCCAACTTTCCAAGTTTTTATGAGAAGTCATTTTCCTACAACTTGTGGAACCAAACGGAGAATTTGGGATTGTTTGATAATTCAAATCAACACTTAAAATTGAATGTATTAAGTAATAGGGCAAAGTCTACTTTCACCCCTTGTGGTTATCGCCATGTGCGGATACTCCTCTCATGGTTTAAAATTGAGCACATAACCTACCTGTGGTTTTGAAAATATGCAGATAGACCCTCTGCCATCATGTTTTCCATCCATATTAAGTTATTAACATAGGTGTATCTCGCACTCCTCTAGAATATAATCTGAGTCGTTTATAATGTATTAAATAAATAATAGAGTATCTCTGTAAAAAATCATCTCGATCAGGTATCAATAACCCAGTGATCTAATTTTTAGTAAATTCAAATTTGAAATTTTAATTTTAGAGTAAATTACAGTAAACCCCCCTCAACTAACCCGAATTTTCACTTAACCCCCTCCGACTACAAAACCCAACAGTGTGCACCCTCTAACTATCCAAAATTGACACTTAACACCCTTTTGTTAGGTCTCCGTAGGAAAAATGCACCAACAGCCGTCTCCGGCCACCGGGCGGCCGATCCGAGCCATCCAAAAAAATTTTAAAAAAAAACCGAGTGGGCTAACGTGGGAATCAACGGCATCCGACGTGCGTAGGTGCTCGATCCAAACACCCCAAGAAATTAAATGGGGTGTTTAGATCAAGCACCTACGCACGTCGGATGCCGTTGATTCCCGCGTAAGCCCACTCGGTTTTGTTTTTTAAAATTTTTGGACGGCTCGGATCGGCTGCCCGGTGGCCGGAGACGGCTGTCGGTGCATTTTTCCTACGGAGACCTAACAAAAGGGTGTTAAGTGTCAATTCTGGATAGTTAGAGGGTGCACACTGTTGGATTTTGTAGTCGGAGGGGGTTAAGTGAAAATTTGGATTAGTTGAGGGGGGTTTACTGTAATTTACTCTTAATTTTATAACAAAATCGATTCGACCATAGGCTTTTCATTTTTTGATTGACTTGAATTTTGACATAGATGTAGTACTCGTCAAAATTTACAATATTAACGGTTTGGATTTAATTTTTGGTATAAGAGATGGAATGATTAGATTTAAAAAAAGAAAAAAAAGAATCAAAAGACATAATGAGGGTATATCCGTCTTTTAATGCTGTGCCCATTAATATGGATAGAAAATATGACGGCAAATGGTCTATCCGCACATTTTCAAAACCACAGGTAGGTTATGTGTAGGGATGGCAACGGGGCGGATCGGAGGCGGATATTGCAATATCCAAATCCGAATCCGAACCCTCCACCCGCCCTCCGAATCCACCCCGAACTCCGAACGGATTATGTTTTTGACCTCCATCCCCGCTCCGAACGGGGAACGGAGATCCGATCGGATATCCGAATTTGGAAAAAAAAAAAAAAATGGAACTCGATTAAAAAAAAACTAACAGATTAAAAAAAAAAAAAAAACAAATAAAACTAACATGGGGAGGGAGTCTCGTAGCCGCGTTCCTGAGGGGAGATTGCCGCATCTCTCCATTGCCGGAGGGTTTTTTTAGAGAGAGGGAGGGGGGGTGGGGAGGGGAGAGAGAAAAGGGGGAGAAGTCATGGGCGAGGGTAGGGAAAAGGAGGGTTGTGTGAAGTGAAGTCGGTTGGGTAGGAGACTGACTATTGACTAACCCTAAAAATAAGAGGTATTTATATATATATAGTCGGATATTCGGAGGTGGATCGGATATCGGATTCGGGGCGGATCGGATCGGAGGCAGACCTACCTCCGAATCCGATCCGATCTCCGATTTTCTTTTGAAAAATAAATCCGAATCCGCTCCGATATCCAAAAAATATCCGAAAAATCCGATCCGTTCAGGACGGATAACGGATCGGATACGGACGGATCGGCCTAGATGGCCATCCCTAGTTATGTGCTTAGTTTTGAACCATGAGGGGAGTATCCGCACATGACGATAAGCACATGGGGTCAAAGTGGACTTTACTCTAAGTAATAAGTTGATTTGATAACCATATTTCAATAAATTTAGGAGTTTATTGATAATCCAATTCAGCACTTAAAATTGAATGTATTAAGTAATAAGCTATTAAGTTCAAGGATGGACGAAGGGATGGACTAGCCCAAGCAACTGCCCTGACCACGTTTCAAATTTATACTGCAACTATAGTAGATTTTTATTTTATTTCTAATCTAAATAACATCAAAACTACGTTTGCCCGCCCAACAATACTTTAAGCAATCCAACACCTGCCCAACCAAGAGTGGTGAAAACAATAATGTTATTTTTAGAAATACTTTTGGTCGAATATATATGCAATAACAGTTTTGATAGTATTTTACAACTTATGTTGGCACAATTAATGTAGCCTTTTTAATGGTGACAATTTTTTCTCATGTTCGTCCACCCAACCTTAAAATTTTACATCTGTCCTTGATTAGTTGGTTCAATAATCATATTTCATCAAACTTAATATTTTAAGTGCCTCTTAGAATATATATAAGCTTAAAGAGTTATAAAAATTAATGGGAATTTGCACTTATATCTTTGTACTATCACCGATTTAAAGATACACCAATTGTATTTCAAATTTAAGCATTTACACCCTTTATACGTAAAAATACAGGAAGTGTAAATGCAAATTCTCCTTCTTTCAATTCAAAATATAGGGTGTAAGTGTTTAAATTTGAAGTATAAGGGGTGTGTATCTTTAAATCGATGATAATACAAAAGGTGTAAGTGCAAATTATCCAAAAATTAAATAGTCGGGTACCTACTTAAACTTGACTGATTTTAACAGTACTTGTATATTACTAATTCCTTTACCACCACCTCCGTCACTGCCACCACCCACCATCGCCACCATTAGCACCACCATCATACCATTGCCATCCCCATTACCACCACAACTCTTCCATCGTCACCACCACCATAACACTCCACCCTTGCACCACCACCACTACCGCCATTGCCACCAATACCACCGCCGTCACCACTACTCTATCGTTGCCACCATCATCACCACACCACCTCCACAACACCACTAGCACCACTAGAACCGCCATGCCCCTGTTATCACTGTTTCCACCACTACTACTTCATCGTCGCCACCACCATCACCACTCCATCGCTGCACCACAACCATTATTGCCACTGCCGCCACCGCCACACCACTGTTGTCATTGCTCCTGTGCTACAACCACCATCACTACTCCATCGCTATAGTTACTACCACCACTGCCACTCTAGTGCCATCACCACTATCACTACCATTGCCGCCACCACTATCACTATCACTACCACCACTGTTGTCGTCTCTCAAACACTAGCGTCACCATTCCAACCATCTCTCCATCATGTTTTACCGCTACATTCACCACCATGACTACACCACCATAACTACACTACTGCTTGCTATTGTTGTCATTCGCATCGCTCTCATCCACTGCCACCTCTCCAGCACCACCCTCGCCATCCTTCAACTACCCCACCTTCATTATAACCACCACCACACCACCTTCACTACAACCATTACCGTCACACTACCTATTGATGCCGTCACCACCACCATTACCACCACTTCTCCACCACCATGACTACAAATACATGATTAATAAAACTAGAAGATAACCATCAAAATAATTTAAGCTAAATACCGTTTATCTTTATATCAAATATAATATTTTAATTCAACTCTTGATATTTTTATCAATCAGCTTTTTAACTTAAAAAATTCAACAACACCTTAGTACAACTTTCAGTTTGAGTTTTCAGTTTTATCAAACAATACTTTAGTACAAAATTCTTTACGGTCACATTATGTAAGCCACGAGGGGAAGAAGGTGGGATTAATGCTCTCATTGCAGTACCTTCTAGAGTTGCTTTCAATTATGGAACGTTATTCCAGAGTTTGTTAAACCAACAACCTTGGTAAATTAATTTGCATTTCTTGTTCTTTCTTTTTTTTCGAACGAGAGGATGTCAGTAAAGTTAAATTATTACGAGAGTTATCGATATTGTTCCATCAACTTGAACTTAGAAACTCGTAGAACTTTAGTGCTGGTACACAATCAACTGAGCTAGAAGCCCTGGTCTAATTTGTATATGAACCAGCAAAAAAAGTAGGAGTATTTTCTCAAAACGAGAGAACGATAGAGGGATACGTAGACGCATCAGTACAAAAAATTCGTATTGATTTCCGTTGACCCCCGGACTCTCAATTTGGAAAGGACTGTCTTAGTCTCTATTGGCTGCCAATCTAGTAGGGGAAAAGTGGTCCACCAATTTAAGTCAAATAAACACAGGATAAGAAACCTGCGGGAATCCTCGTTCCAGCCAAACTCACACACACACACACACACACACAGAGACACAGAGAGAGAGAGAGAGAGAGAGAGAGAGAGAGAGAGAGAGAGAGAGAGGAAAATGGCAAGATGGAATGATGGTGGTGGTGGTGGAGCTGAAGATCAAAGCAGTGCAGTTCTCATCTTATGGGTGGCTCTACTCACCTTCTCCCTCATCGTAGCAATTATCATATTCCCTTGTGCAGATGGCATATCCAAAGACAAAGCCCCTGCAACCCGCACCGACACTTACGGTGGTGGTGCATGTTCCACCGGGTGCGGTGCAGCCTGCGGTGGCTGAAATCAAAGCTCAACACTCAGTCTCCACCACAAGTTTTTACGACACCCGAAAGCAATTCAAAGGTGCAGAGCAGAACAACAAATGCACTTCCAAACTTTGTTCTTGTATTTGAATACAAACGAAATACATAATCGAGGGATTACTTTTCTTTGTATCTCTTAGTAATGTACTCAGCTTCAAATTTTTGTAAAATTACAAATAGAGTTTTCGTCCACAATTCAAGTAACAACCACAGTATCTTGCGATTTATATTCCTTTATTTTTCCTAATTTCAGTCGATGAGATATCAATGCGGAAGCTCTCTGGCGGTATTGAGATAAACATGTCTCTCAATTCCTCTGGAATTTCAAAATCTTCAAGCACCTGTGCAATTGCCATATGATGGAACTGTTCAGTTCCACAAATATACAGTAACACTAACAAAAAAGAAAGCTTCTGGTATGTAAACAGACCTTGAAAACCCCATCGACATTTCGACCACCCACAAGGAAGACAGTTCCTGTTCTTTTACATCCAGCAAGTGTCTCCACCATTTTCTCATAATCCCCACCATAATACTTCGGCTGGAAAGCAATGAAAGATGAAAGAATCATATGCCATACTTCATCATATAACATTTACAATTGTAACTATAGGACCATGCCTAGAAGAGACAGCAGTGGCCAAGAAAGGAAAAAGAGAAAGACAAACATTAGACATTCTGTGAAGTAAAGCCAGGTCAAACATACGGGTATGCAGTATTGCTTACATTGATTAGCCTCACTACTGTGTCCGCACCAATCACAAAAGCACTGCCAGGAAAACGTTCTGCTTTCTTATAAAAGTAGGGCTGATTAGAAATAATCACCGTCTTCCCTGCATTTTTGAGGTTACCATCCATTAGCTCAATTCATTTTTTGACCACACAAAGATAATCATCAGGCAACAGTTCCGTATACCAAATTATCTGAACTCAAGAAGCACAACTATCCAATTGGAATAATCCTGCTCGAAAGGTCCAACTGGCTTGCAAAAAGCATCAAAACACGGAATTGCACAAAGTAATATTAATCAGTCTCACCAACTTTTTCAAATTGCTCGACACGATCTTTGATTTGAGAGACTGTCAATGGAGGTTTGTCTGCATTTACTGCTGATAACTCAAAGCAGGGATAACCATCTCCAAAAATGCTGCATAATGAAAAGTGTACATGAGAAGGACCGCACACGCATTCTTAGGGTGATGGGTATGTTTGTAGGATCCAAGATGGGCGCCTTAAACAACAAAAGTAGGAGTTTGGCAACTCAGAAATTACTTCAAAGACCTCATTAGAGGATGAAATTTTAAAAAAAGTGAAAAATGTCCGAAAGACATTTTCTCGTCTTCTATAAAGACCACTCTCCCTTCCGTTTCCTTCATACTCATCCCTCTATATCTAGAAAAACAAAAAGTTTTTTCCACGTTATCATGGTTCCCAAATATAATTGTCTCCTGATGTGGTGAAAACCTGAAACTGAAATGACAAATTCAACTGGAAATGCATAAATATATTTGTCCATGTGAATTAGAAAGTATGTCCTCAACTCCTCATCTTCACGACTCATAATTCAACTGGATTCACAATTTGGAAAAAGTAAATTCCTACAAAAGTTCATCCAATTTGACAACTCGGGGACAGGCATGTCAAAACCATAAGTTTCCAGGAAGAGATGTGTGTACCTAGCAGCAACTTCCAAAAGCTTGACATGACCCTCGTGCAAAGGATTAAATGAACCAGATAAAATTATCTTCCTTTCTGTATCAGAAGTAGGCGTCTCTGCAAAACATTTTCTTCATAAAGAAGATAAACAAAAGACAAAGTGTCACTTGAAGGTAGATCCAACACAAGGGTAAAACCCTACCAGTTGAAAAGGGATAAACCTTAAAGCATATTTTCCCACTTAGAAGTTGCTCTAATTCTTGATTTTCATCAAAGTGCTCTTCACATTCGTCAGGAACTTCATCTTCAGTCAATTCAGAAACAAATGTTTCTGGAACTTTGCAAGCATCTGCAATGGCCTATAAAAGTGGGGGGAACAAGCCCCAACAAGTTAAGGTATTAATGGCCAAGTATGATAAAAAGAAGCTCCATCACAAATCAAACTACTCAACCAACTAAAACTTTTTACAAGTACAGATAAGAGAAATGGTTACCAACGTTATGAACTGACTAAATGAGAGTTGAATTTGCTTATGGAGTTATGGTATTATAACCTGATAACTTGCAATTACCAATGCTGCCCAGACACTAACTTTCACTAGGTAGTCACACTCAACTCAGAATAAACTCTTGGGTTCTTATAACTTATAAGCCTATTTGTTGCAGCTATGCATCATAAATGTCCTCAAAACCAAATCTGTTAAAGAAAGCCACCACTTACTAAATTCGTACCATATCAGATGTTTGGGGTCATACCAAAAACTTGAGTTCCTTTTGGTTTTCCCCCTTGATCAATGACAACTGCAGTTCAACCACCTACTTGCATCCAACTTAAAATAGTCCTACTTACACGCTGCGTTCTGAATTAAAGTGGTACCGATCATCTAGGACAATTTTTTGGAGAGAAAATACGGTAAGTTTCAAAGATAACTGCTATTCTCATATATGATATGCTGAACACAATTAAGGACAAAATGAAAACAGCAGTTGAATGAAATCATATGTTTGCCAGTTTGCATTCTTGCTGTGCCAACCACAGCAGTATGTGTGTAGTTATACTAAGCTTCAACCTCCAGTGTATACCATGGATAGGAACTCATAAGTGTACAACACACTCACAAGTCACACCTAAATCTGGGACTACTAGGCCCTATAAAAAGAATGAAATACTTTCAGTGATCTTGAAATATGATTGATCATTAGAACAAGCCTAACACTGATGGATGTTCTGTGCCTATATCCAAGGGTGATTCGATTCACTTTAATTACCATGCAGGGTAATCATGGAATTAAGAAATCATCAAATAACTTCCATGGTCTGACCGCCAGGTTGATTTCCATTTTGAGTAGCACACTATAAAGACTAAACCCACACTAGCAGATGAGATTGAAAACACTAGAAGGGAAACTTCTACCAAACTACAAAAACATGTCCATGTGTTTGTCCCACATTGAATTTTTTGATACATGTTGCTTTGCTGAAGACATTGACGATGAATAAGTATACATGCAAAGTTTCTTATTCTGAGCTCCAGATAGGATTGGAATGAGGGTTTCCCATATGATTCTGCATATCAAAGTAAGCCTTCCTTGCATGTACACAATTTCAAAGACCACAAGCCATGTAGTCTAGAAGTTTCCCGAAATTAGATTTAGAACAGCTATGTATTTCAGATGTCAAAGAGCGTAATCTTCATAGCGGTATCACACTATCATGAACAAATTTGTCTTTGAACAAGCATTTCAATGTATATAGAAGCATTCATTCCCCATGGATCACCCACCTTAAGTAAAACATGACTTGAAACCCTTTCTTCTTGCTCTCGATTTCGCAAACCCTGAATTAATTCATTACAAAGAATATAGCTGAATAGTTCCACCCTAAATAAATAAAAAAATCGGAGTTCCAGAAAAGTAGAAAACAAGTAAAATCTCACTCATACGGTCATACCTTTGCCAAAGTAACTGTAGATATCCAAAGCCGGTTTGATGTTCTTGTTGACAAGTGAAACCTACACATGAAACAAGCCTGAGTATTCAAACACAAAATATACGAAATCAAATTTTCTAAACTAAGTCCAGAAACAAAACTATTTGCATAAAAAGGGGTATTAAATTATAGCATACATTCATTCTAAGGCCAACAGCGCCCATGCCAGAATCTTACACTAGCCCAGGGCCTAGGAAAAAGTACACTATCAAATGAACTCTTATAATGGCTATTCTGATTGACGTAAAGAACCCAATTTTTTTTTAGGGAAGTAAAGCATCCAAATGAGAAGCACACAAAGCACTCATTACAGGAAGGCTATAGTCTCTAGGGTTCAAAGCCTCTCTACAAGCTACATAATCTGCCTTACAGTGTTAGACAGTGTAGCAAACTGAAGGACCCACCATCTCCCAAATCCAAATAAATATCCAAGATCCTTCCTTAGTATCCAGTAAATCATCAACAGCTCAAAGGTTAAGGTAGATAATGCCATCAGACATGGAAATGATTGAGCCTTGAATACTAGAAGAAAAATTAGAGCCATAATGTTGGATTCAATGATGGAAAAGTAAAGTGGACGTACACTTGCTATAGTTATGCAGATATTGCCTTCAATGCCTAGAGCAAGGGTTCACCAAAATGAATTAAACAATTTAACAAAATTAAGGATTTAAGTATAAGAGGTTTTTGAAAAAATACACTAATACTTGAAGCCACATAATGAAAGCAAGCAGAACCCACATAAATTCTTCACTAAAATAACCAAGGAATGCATAACATTAATCCCTCAAGTCGATTTAACAATTCATGCAGTGGCACCAAAAAAACTAAAGTTTCTTGGATTTCCCTACAACCAAAGTTTTGAGACGCTACTACATTCATATATAGCAATGACATCAATGACACATAAAAAGGAATTCCAAGTATATGGAACAGGCAGACAGGCTGTCATGCTATCAATTTAAGGAACGGAGGAAATGACATTATGAATTGGACAGAAAATAACTACTTCTGAAATAATCTATAGCTTCACATGAGCAGAATGATTAACAGTACCTAGCAAAAAAAAAAAAAGAGAGAATGACTAACAATACTTAGCAAAAAAAGAATGATTAACAATACCTGTGGTCTCCGAGTTTTGGGCATGAGGTAACCAAAGAACCAGTAAAACCAACACCTAGAACTGGGGAACCTATTAGAATCATCATAAAAAAATAAATTTTAGAACCTGATTAGTGATAGCAGCACAGGTAAATGTGTGTTACTTTCTAACTTAATGTTTTCAGCTACAAGGTAATTACTAATTAGACAGCTTGGACATCTTAGTGGTAACTATGTCACCAACATCAAGATCTCTGAAGGCCTGCCACCTCCTAGAAGTGTTTAAGTTCAACCATAGAAAATGAAGATGCACATTGTGCCATGCAAATACTTAGATGATTGAGGTCGGACAAAGACCTTACCAAAAAAATCCGACAGTTCAGCTCGCAGAGTGGCCTTGATTGTAGAGCAAAAAGTTTTCCAGCCAAGATTTCCTAGAAGTCTCATTAATTAACCTATCTCCCACTATTATGAATGCATCCCTAGGATTGAGCGTCGTAGCTTTACACTTAGCCTTAGTTGGATTCACCCTTGGCCTTAGTTGGATTCAAAAGGTGTGGGCTTCTAAAACTTGTAGTCTAGTACTAATCAGGCTTCACAAAAACAAATTTAACTGATTATGTTAAGGGAGTCGGGAGCCAATTATTTTCTAGATTCTGGATTTCGGATTTCGATTGCAGATTATAGATTTTTGGACATTTTTCTCTCAAGAGAACAGGGACGGGGCTAGTAGCGGGCAAAGTGTTTAGATAATAATGCGTGGAATATATATTGCGGAAAATGTGGAAATGGGAAATCTATAATCCAATAATGAATTGGCCAAACACAACTAGTCTTTCGAATCTTAGACACGAAATATCAGTGTAAATTTGCGATGCGAACGAAACAAACGACTCATCCAAAGTACAAAAATACGAGATGGACCTGGTTTAGAGATCTTGAGAGCGCGATTGTAAGCGACTAGCGCCATTTCCTCAGCGGTTTGACGACTGACAAATTGATTAGGAACCTACAAAAATAAAATAAAAATACACATACCCCAAAATTAGCTATTAATGAGAACATTAATCAACGAATCGACGTCTCAAATTGATCAATATAGAAAAGGTAACCTTGCCGAGTAGTTGGATCATGGACATTCTGGAGTAAGGAATAAGACATTCGAGAACCGTGTTCGAAGCTCCAGGAACGGACATCAGCATACCTAGCGCCTGCTTTGAATATCATTTGCTCATTACATATATACGTATGCAGTGGTGTGTTTATATGGAGAGAGAGAGAGGGCGAGAGAGAGAGAGAGAGAGAGAGAGAGACCTGAGAAGCTCCGCCGGAGAGATGGAAGACAGCCTGGGTAGGGCTTGAGTGTATGGCTTCTGCGAGAGCTCGGATGCATCCGTCCGTCATGAGTGTCGACGACGATCGGTGCCTGTTTTTCACCGCGACGGCGTCGTTGTACGCCCTCGATTGGCTGCTTTAGTTGAGTGTTTTTGTTTTCCAGGGGTGAATTGCTCTGATAACCCTTCTGATCCTCCAAAATCGCACTGGGATCCTTCTATTATCTGGAAATACCACTGTTCTCCCTCGGTTAGGAAGACTATGCATGCCAAACCGAAAAACAAATGCCTTGTTTGTTTCACCTTTTGAAAAATGTTTTTTAAAAAGACTCTCTACTTCCAATTATTACTTTTCACTCATTACCCTTATTTCTAATCATTATTCTCATTTCTCTATCTATCTCTCTCCATTCATTACCCCTACTTCCACTCATTACTGTTATAAAAAAATTTTCAAAAATTTATCCAAACACAGCAATGTTACTACTAGCAAGAGTTGTAACATCTCTCAAGTCCAACATTGTGGGGTGGGTAATTTGTAGGTTAGTGGTATTAACCGGTATGTGACAAAATGCACGCTATCTACATCTACATTTGAGCTACTCTTTTTGCAGTAATGTTCAGATTCGGATTTTGTTCAAGCGTAATTAGGATTCAATAAGAAGAGGCTGTTTTTCCTTGGTATTTTGCATATAATTTTGTTAGTTTACTTTACCTTACTATTGCTCAATCTTTTTCACATCTAATATATGGTCTTATACTATTATACTTTTATCCTTTTCAAGTTACATAAATGAAATAGAGAACACAACGGTTTTACAAACAAATTATCCAAACAAGTGACAATTTATACAATCTCACATGTTGTAAATGACAAATAAACTGTCGATGACTATATTTGCATTACATAATAAACACGACATAATTTTTTATTAACATAAAAGTTGCTCATGTCAATTTCGTACTTCCTTCCACACCTCATGTACGTAATACTTAAAACTATTAACTATTTCTTTTCTTTGGCTCAACAATATAGTCCAATGCTGCAACATGAATAGCTTATTCGCGAAAGACTACAATACACACTTTTTATTTGGGTGTGTATCATATACACCCTAAAAAATTATGAATTATAGAGAAAATGTTACGAATCGTATTGTTAAAAAGTTACGATTTTAATATAAAAGTTAAGTATCCTAAATGTTATAAATTGTATTGCTAAAAAGCTATGATTTTTTAGTATAAAAGTTACGAGATGTATCAAAATATTACGAATCGTATTATTGAAAGGTTATGAGTTCTAGAACAAAAGTTACAAAACACATTAAAATGTTATGAATAAACCATAAAAAAATGACATATGATATACACTTTTAAGAGGTGTATATTGTATACTTTTCCAAAAATCAAATATGACAACAATGGGAATCCAATTCCATCAAACAAGATAGTGTGACTTACAAAAAAAAAAAAAAAACACAAGATAGTATGATAGTATACATTATCCTTTGGGGCCCGATTGGATGATGTATACCGTGGGTGTATTACACAATACACCCGGATGAGGGGTTAATACACCGTTTGGCATCCATTTCTTCTCCAATACACCCAGAAAAGCCATAAATTATTGCTACCCTCCCAGGTAGTAATAGCTAATCCGGGTGTATACACCTGATTCTTGACCAAAACACTCCTCCTCATCTCCTCCCCCAACTACTCTCTCTCTCTTTGCTAACAGAGATAGCGAAGAAGAAGAACAAGCCGCCGCCACCACAAAAACACACACAAAATATTTATGTATATGTAGAGACCAGAGAGAAACATATTGGAGAGAGAAGATCGGAGAGACGGAGAGAGACGATCAGAGAGCGAGGACCAGCAGCCGTTGCCGCTGCTGCTCCTTTTTTCTTCTTCTTTTCTTTTTTCTTCTTCGTTTCTCTCTCTCTCTCTCTCTCTCTCTCTCTCTCTCTCTCTCTCTCTCTCTCTCT
>BPLS01000404.1:208381-235095 GCA_019656275.1 Rhododendron kiyosumense | reverse complement strand
AGAGAGAGAGAGAGAGAGAGAGAGAGAGAGAGAGAGAGAGAGAGAGAGATTAATGAAAGGCTGATGAAAAGGGAACAAGAATTCCTTCATTCTTCCGCACAATCCTCAGTCGCTTAACACGGTCTGCAAATTCCCTGTTCAAGGTCATGGAAACACAGATATTAAAACATAAAAAAGCCATCAAATTTGATAATAATCAAAGTCATTAATTATATGATAATGAATTAATGATCATCACACGGTTGCTCATTAAAGAAAGTTTTAATATTAAAAACTCTCAAAAAACATACAGAAAGGTATATAGATTGTGGGCTCATCCACAATGAATGCAGTGGTGGTATCTTTTGGACATTTTGCTAAACAAAAATTTTGATAACTCAGGTGTCTATTGCCTCGACTAATGCTGGGGAACCAATCTCACTTTTCACTTGCGGGGGTCTCAACAAAATTTAGAACAAAACTTTGTACACATCGACCCCACAAGAGTTGACAGCACCAAAGAGATTTTGAACCTAAAACCTTAGGAGTGACCAAACTCCTAATTCCTAGACCTTGACCACTAACTACTATGCCAACCCAACAACAACAAAAGTTAGAAACAAACAAGGAATTATGGGGAAGAAACTTATACTTCCATGGGCAATCGCCAACAGTCCTCCAATTCTCATCCATGTCCTTGTAAAACAGGTAAAACTCTGACCCAGCCTGGAACAACCTTAACCCAGCTGGGGACTGTCTGCCTGTGCAAAATAGTGAACCTTAAATCATGTCAATCACGTCAATCACTTCAAAAGATAAAAAAAAGTAAAGATGTCAAACCCGAGAAAACTTATAGTCCTACCAAACATGTCCTCAAGCTGAGTTGCAAGGGTTGAGTAACCCATATGCTCAAGTAGGCATATTTTCCTACCAACAATTATCCCTTCCATGTTGACCTTAATATAACCCCATCGCTGTTTGCTTTGTACTCCCTCCGATTCTTCATCAAAATCTTGCCTCATCTTTGGAGGATATCCCATCTTCGCAATTTTACGCTCGGGGTTCAACTCGTGCCAATCTATCAGGTCCCCATAATCATCTGGACTTTCAAGAATTAGATTGAAAAGTGACGATTCAAAAAAATAAAAAAAACAAATTGAAAAGTATTGTCTGATACAATGATCATCACTACTCCATCATTAGGCTAGCGAAAACTGGCTCTAGTAAATGTGTTCATAGATTTTCGAGGCTATGTTCTCTAATATGCTTTCCATTAATCTAGTAAATGTTTTTGAAATCTTCTTTCTTTTGACAGTTCTCTCTTTGGAAACATAACAAACTTCTTCCTAGTTTGTGCCGCAGAGGCTCTCCAAGCTCGCCCTAGCTTTCGGGTAACGGTATACAAACAAAAAATCATACATAAATTCAAACAATGATGTAGCATACTTGGATATTTCACTTCAAAACAGAACGTTCATTTTCTTTGTTTGGTTTGAAAAATGTCGCTGTCACATCATTCATTCTGTGAAGCATAAAGGCTCTCAAACAATAGAATTTTTCATATTTTGCTCGACACATCTCGCAATCATTTCAAGAACATATTCAAGATATACAAACAGTAATTTTGCAGAAGATCGAAGATCCATCATTACGGCTAATAGTGAGGCAATAATGGATATACCTTGTCCTGATGGATGATAAGCTTCAGGCTGCAAGGCTCTGAGACTAAGTCCCAAGTCAATTATATTATCATCCTCCTTGGCTTGATAGTAGACTGGGTGAAGATTTGTATGGTTTAGAAGGTACCCTGATGTGTTTGAATCCATGGCTGCACAAAATTATTCCTGGGCTTTTGAGGGCACTTCAATGAGCATTATATAGAGACTGATATTTATGTGCATATATAGAGAGAGAGAAAGATCTCAACATGATACATGAGATGCAAGGGAAATGGAAGACAAGGAGACCCTTTACCTTTTCCCCATTATCAATCATTAAGGAATTGTCTTTGTGTTTCTGCCACTTTATAACATGCTACAACACTTGGAAGTGACAAAAGAACAGAAGAACAAAGGATGGCCGCTGTTATCTTTGAAAAAGTAGGTCTGGATTTTGCTTCCCGACATTGCTACAATGATCAACCTTTTGGTGGGGGTCCCCCTCTTCCCGGACTCGAACCCAACTACATCAACGGAATAGCACAAAAGTGCTAAGCTTAGGCCACGGTGCTATAGTCCCATTGTTTGTAAGTTTAGTGTTCGTGTACAATTACACTTCTCAAGTTTATTTTATTTTTCTGTATTCGCATCCCTTGATCATTTGTTAGGAAACTGCAAATATCTAAAACGTAGTCGAGTAATGCATTGTTGTTCTTTATCAAGTAAATTTCAGTATTACTCAGAAGGAAAGAAGAAAGGTATTCAGTTTACATCTGAAGGGTTTTCAAATTATTTTGTAGGAAATCTAATTCACAGGAGGATCTATCTAACCACTCCAAAATACAATGAGTGACTGGTTGAAAAAAAGAATGACTCAATGCATGGTTTGAATTTCCTATATACCATCTAACTAGGGTCCACCTGGTTTATACATACAGGACATTGCACTATCTAGTTGACCACTTCAGAGGATGGGCAAATTTGAAATGGTCTGGGAGCTGTTGCCAGACAAGAATCAGTACATAACCCATACTGACAGACAAATACAATTACAACATCTTTTTTTATATTTTTGTTCAATATTGCTCGACTGTTTTGCGTTAAGTCACATGAATCTTTTAAGCTATAGAGAAGATCGAGGGAACAAAAATAGGTCGATCAAAAAGAAATACTATACTAACACAGACTGCAAAACAAAGAAATTAAGCCAAATCTAGCCTCGTGCAATTAAGTATCTCGCCACTTCATTTGAACCGATGGTGTGTCCAAATTGTGTCCGTGAAATATGTGTACTCAAAATTAAGGATGAGACCACTCTCTCCATCTACCAACCATGGGCAATGGCACACTAATTCCACATTAAGAATCGATGTTTCATTTCGAGCAATGATTAGAAATATAATTTAAATAAGTACCATCAGAAGTTGAGCAATAAAAAACAAAGTACTTGGTCCTTGGAAATCAATACATGGACCCCTGTCCTTTGTGTCAATAAAAGCATGCCAAGAGCTGCACATCTGAGACACTGTAATCAACCATAAATGGTAGAATCATAGTTCATCTGTCTGATCCTTGTTTTGATCTTTTGCATGTGCAACACTGTGACATACATGTGTATGCATACAGAGGATGTTTTGTCCTTACAAGGTGAAACTAATGAGAGTCTCAGTAACCTGTACCTTCAATGCTTTGCACTGGGGACTTGTTTTGGCCAACTAATTCAAGAATTTGCCATCAAGAAAATGAAGAGGCAAAATTCTTCACATGAAATATTATTGCCTGATTGACCTTGATCCGTTGCCAAATTCACGAGTAACTGTGCCTGTATTCTCTTGATTCTATTCCGCATATGCCAATCTTTCTTTCCTCCGAATATTCCCATCCGTTTAAAAAAAAAGATAAAAAAAGAAAAGAAAAAGAAAAACAGATATACAAAAAGAAATCGTTAATGGATACACACAAAAGATGATGCGAATAAAAACAAAGCCGAGCCACACGGAACAAGGTTCTACAATGGTGTAAACTACTTCCCGTCAGGTTTTTGTGGGCTTCATTTCCATAGGGGAACCTTCATCCAGCAAAGCTTCTCTGCATAGAGAAGTGTCGGAAAAATAACACATTTGACAACCTGGCATCAAAGGGTAGGGCGCAGTGTTGCCAAGATTCAATGGCCATTACTCTGAGAGAGGGGTACCCTCTTTCCAGCTTCAGATGGGGAATGCAGCCCTAGTGAACTTTGGTAGAACATATCTCATGGGCTCCATAATTATGATCTTAGTCATACTGACTCAGAAATAATACTATACAGGGATATACTTGCTCCACAGCCTGCAGATTGATTAAAAAGGGATTGAAGCCATCATTATAAAAGCAGCACTGCAAACATACAATCAAAGAGGATATTTTCCAGATGAGAAAAGAGTACAAGAATTGTGCGTACCGATCGTCCTCCCACCAAGTCATAATGAGCATAATGGGGACCTTCGGGTTCTCCAAATACTTTATAGGTGACCAAATGCTCAGGGACTAGCCTTGCAGTTTCTGTGGAAAAAATTGCGAGCCAGAAACATTGAACAAAAGAAAACATATAAACTCCAATTGAGCTATGTTTGTGGAAGTATTCCTACTACTAGGAAGTTTACCGTAGACGGCTTCTGGTGGGCAAATCAGGTCCCGATCTGCAGCAATGGCTAAGACAGGAACTTCGCTTTTATGTAGATATTCCTTGAAGAAAAATGTACCAGTTCTATTACTGAGCCCACCATCTCTAAAAGCTGTTGTCAGCTGTAAGATTAATTTAGCAGGAACAGTACCTGCCATTTGAGACCAAACCCCATTAGAATGCTGGTGGAATCAACAATAGCGCATGCTGTTAACTATATCTTAAAACCTTTCTGTAGAAAACCATGTATAAGGGTTGAAAAGTTTGGCTTCTGCTCAATTAAGAGATGCTCAAGTGAATAAGGCTTGAATCCAATGTCAAGACCCATCCGAGAATTCCATGATTAAGAATACCACCAGCATCAAAATGATATCTTAAATGCACAAATATGCTGCAATGAATTCAAGTGATCCCCATCAAGTAACAATTCGTGTAGCACTGTACCAACTAATCGCTCGTCTGCAGTCAAATTTTGTGCAAGTCATACTCATAGATGTTAGACACCCATGTTCATGCCAAAGGCGTACCCCATGCCATTACTCGTTCATGACATTTATGCCTTGTTCGGTTTGGTTTTTGGAAAATAATTTCCAACTCAAAAAATACTCATTACCCCTACTTCCAATCATTACTCGCCACACATTACCCCTATCTCCAATCATTATTCTCAGTTCTCTCTCTATCTCTCTCCACTCATTACCCCTACTGCCAATCATTACTCGATTTCTCTCTCCACTCATAACCCCAAAAAAATTCTCAAAAACTCATTCAAACACAGCATTAATGTTGCATGTGATACTTACAAAAGTTGTTCAGAACAAGTTTCCTTTCCTTAACAACTGTGATTCCATTCAACAATAGCACAAGAATAAGACAATGAGTTTGAAATCCATACTGAAGCAGCATGAAATGTTATACTCACAAAAGTTATTCAGAACAAGCTTCCTTAGCAACTCCGGATGCATCATGTCCTCTGCTGATATCAGATGATTAAGCCAAGACAAGACATAAGGGGGGCGAGATGAAAGAGGATAAGCTGCTGCAAGTAATGCCCCAAAAGGAACAACCGGAACATTGAGAGCCTGAGCAGGATCAGCCTACATGAAAAGTGGTCTACCAGTTAGTTTTCTAGAAAACCGACTCGTTCCACCTAGGAGTCAGAAGGAGATGGTTAACAAAGCAGAACACAGAGAGTGATTTACCAGTGGATTTTCATAAACTTACAAGCGGTAGGAGCACTTTGAGTGATGAGTTTGAAGAGGTATAGTCAAGTGATGATGCCAATGTAACCACAGCTGCCAATCCTGGGTCTCTTCCTTCAAAAGCTTTAAAGATGAAAAATGTCATTATACCAACCACATGAATTAATCTTGAGTGCAACATGATGGATAACATAATGAAGACATCGCAACCTGAATGCCTCTTTCTTGAACTATATCATAAACAGATCTTCCCCTCCACACCAATCAGGAGTTTTGCCTAGATTATCGGGAGAGACAACAAACGCTAAACATTTTCTTTGAACTAGCGCCATGGTTATCTATGAATAAAAGATGTGATTGTGATAATATCATTACAAAAACAAGGTGGTCCAAGCAAAGCTTTTGTTCTGGAAACTGCTCATTACCGGCCGTCTAACAATAATAAACCCTACCTGAAGTTTGATTCAAATTCCCTTTTCCTGACGTAAGATTCTAAATACAGAGAGGGTACATGTTACAAATAGTAGGACGGATGTGGAACAACTTATCTACTTCAGAATCTGACTCCAACCCCAAATTCTCATTTTCTTTCATCCTGCTGGCTTGGAATACTACTAAGGGCGACTCGGGCTTTAGATCAACTTCGCGTGTGGGAGGGTCAATTTCACAAATTGATGTCCTAACTATTGATATAACAATAACACCTGGTACTGACAGTCATTTCGAAGCCCTAGGAACACGGAAAAGGCAGTAGCAAGTTTTCTAAATTGTATGCCCTGAAGTGATACTCTACTAAGATTTTAATTCATGCAGTCGTCCATACATAGCTGAGATATCAACCTACATAATTGGCAGTGGAAATGGCTTTATTAAATCAAGAAATCATACTAACCACTAAATATACTATCAAACATGAATTATTTACAAGACTTCATTTTGGAACTACTTCAAATAGGTCATCTTTCATCTCACTTTGCTATGAGCAATTGATAAGCATCCTATCCTGTCAACTTCTGATAGTCCAGGTGCTGAATGCAGCTAAAATTTGTTTTCTGAAGTGGCTTATGGACTAATGATGCCAAAGCTGGCTGCAGCAGACAAAGGTATTGCATTGCTTTTGAGAATCTCTTTAAAAAAGGCCTG
Source organism: Rhododendron kiyosumense (assembly GCA_019656275.1). Lineage (NCBI taxonomy): Eukaryota > Viridiplantae > Streptophyta > Magnoliopsida > Ericales > Ericaceae > Rhododendron > Rhododendron kiyosumense. Next base: position 228,451 of record BPLS01000404.1, on the reverse strand, counting down.
TGTGTCGGTTTTACAGATATATTTTAACGAGTTCCTATTGAGGCCTTGAAGTGTTTGGATGGTGCACTTAGAATAAGTAGCATTCTCTAACATTATTGGAAACCCATGAAAATATCAGAATAGCAGAGAAAAATGCTCTTCCTGACATCAAAATGTGAGAAAACATCAGGAGTGTCATTTCGACCCTTGTTGCAGAACTCCCCAGTCTCCGCTTGGACTGACAAGGCTTATGAAGGGCCGCCAGCCTTTATTTTAGTCTTACAGAACCGACTATATTTGTTCGACCACTCAATAGACATGACATCAGAGAGGTAATGGGCAAGAAATACCAAATATTACTGAGTTATTTTTCTTGGACCACTTATAATAAATATTGTTAGCTTTAATATGATGTCAGCCATATGGAAACAAATGCTTGCCAAATATTGTCCGACTGTCAGATAATGTAAAAAAACGAAAGTTTGTATCTATTTCTTGTGAAGTATAAAACACACAAGACATAGCGTGTGATTGGAGATAAGAGTAAATGATGTCGTCCTACCGCATCGTGACAGCATAGCATACAGCAAGATACCTCCCATGGAATGTCCAACTGCAAACAATTTACCATCCTTCGGTTTGCACTGGCCCCTTACATATTCCATCTGCAATGTAAAACTGAAGAACATTAACTTATTATGCCTATATGTTGCACGATTGGCTTATATACCACAGAAGATATAAAGTAAAAAAATATGAACAAACCCAAGAAGGAAAAAAAATAGTCAAATGGGGAAAAATAGCATTGTGTTAATGCCATAAAATTTATTTCATGTAAATGCCCTTCCAGCATGAGAAAAGTCACCTCACCGCAGCAGGAATGTCCTCTTCCAGGTAGTGATCAAAGTCCCAGTCATATTTAACGATCAAGTCAAGTTGCTTCTGGAAATCTTCTATTGTTGTGAAAAGACGCTCTTGCAAGTTGTACAGCTGAGGTGAAACCGAACGTTGACTCTCTTCAACAATATTCACAAGCTTTTGACTCAGCTCCCTGATTTGGCTAGCCACAGCAGAATTTTGCCTTGCTTCTAACAAACTCGAAAGTTTTCCTCTTATCTCATCAAAGCGTTCAGATAGAAAAGAGTCCTCTAAGAGTTGTGATATTTGATCAAAAAATTTTGCAGATACAATTTGTGACTGTCTTTCATTGAGAAAGCCAGAAAGTCGTTCTGACAAACGTATAAAGGTTTCCGTCAACTTTGTCACTAGTTTTGATTCATCCCAAACTGTTGCCATCCCCGCTGGGTTGCCTTTGGCAACAGAGTTATAAGATTCTGACAATGTACTGAAGATATTGGTTGACTGCTGTTCCGCAGGAAAAACTCTATCAGTTGCAGCTTCAGCAGTAGCTTCCATATGTTCAGATATTGCATGGGCATTCTGCCCAATTTGTTTCAAATCTGATCCCTGCATGCTCAAACCAGCACCTCTAACTTCAAGAATCCAAGTGTCAAATCCTTGACCACACATGTAACGGGCAAATGAAGACTGCAAACATGTAAGTCGAAAGTAAGACCATGATTAAGTACCCATAAGCCGGCATCATGAGAAGCTACAAAAGAAAATTCGGATGGGATAATTTATGAACTCTTATCACCAAGGGGGTCTGAGAAAAGAATTGGCCTTATGCCATTCAGAGAATGAGGACCATAAGACTTTCAACGGTAGCTTACTTTTACTTGATAAATGTAATGTCAATCTCATTCTCTGCACAGACAATTTATCCAGAAGAGCAAAATTGGGCATCGTGTGCCCTTAGGTTGATCAATATGAAAGCAATAGTCCAGACAGCATTGATTCTCCTGCTCTACCAGGTCACCCATATTGGAAAGAAACTTTGATAAGAAGAGATCCTAGCTCGTCATATGCAATTCCATTTGGGGAAACTTTAGTTAAAGCATATAGCATACAAACAAGTTGAAATTATGAACTCCTCAAAAGCAACATAGAGTCAGGCATATTGAATATATGAGCAGCTGCAGCCCTAAAATCCATGCATATAATAAAAGCAATGGGTTATTGCTGTTGAACTTATGCACGAGTAGTGCTCAACGCTCATTAGCTGCAATTTTTGGTACTAATTTACGAGGTAGAGTAGTCCAAAATAACTGTAAGCAAAGGCGCGACTGTTATAATTGACACTAATGAATGCATGTGCTCCATATTTTGATAGAAAAAAGTTTAACCACAAATGCATTGGGTAAACCTGACGAAAATCAAATTTTAAACTATACATAAATTATATAGGAGTTGTGTAGTAGGCAAAAAAACATCAGCCAAAAGAGCATAGTTGAATACAACACTCCACTATTCTATAACCAGCTCCAAAATAATTACTATAATCTTACTTGCTAGGCAGTAGACATTTTGCTACTGATTTGGTGTGCAATATTTGTGAATTTCGAAACAAGTTATTAATAGAGTTGTAGCGGCAGTTATGCATCCTGGAAAACATAACAAATAATTCTCCCAAGGTCCCAAGCCTCTTCAATTCAAACCATTCAATGTATATAGTTAGATAGAGAGAAGGGGGGGGCGGGGGGTGTGTGGAGGAAGAGTACACTAACCTCTGGAGAGAGGTCGTATCCAATGGCATTGGTTGCCACCCCCGACAATAGCAATAGAGGGTGATTCCTCGGAGGAGCCTGTACATGGATAAGAACATTCCGACGACAAAATTAAAGCTACTCTCACGTATCTTTCCCAAAAATTCGCATCCCATGGAAAATTTGAGAATTGTATGCAATAAACAAGGTTTTTTCAATCCACACAACCTATAAAACATACAAAAATAATAATACAAGAAGTAGAACACGCAATAAAAGTGTTCCTTAGCAACACTTACATTAACAGTATAATACATGATGCCTCGTAAAAGAGTAACACAAACATATAGAGATGCTTAACATTCTCCAATAAAGATTACATTGCTCAATATCGAGCTAGCTCTTAGTTATGAGATTACGGTAAAATACAAGATGCCACATAACAAAGTAACACTTGAAAAAATGTAACGATCTATACAATAAAGATTACATCACTCCACATCAAGCTCGGTCTTTATGGGATAACAGTAAAATACAAGACAGCCCCATAATAGAGCAACACATAAACATGTGCAGACATAACAACAAGCAGCACGCCGGCACCCATGCAGGGGCAACTCTAGGATTATAGTTATGCAGTAACAAAAATGTACAGAAATTCTTCTCTAATGCAAAACTCTATATGTAAAATAAAGTTTTGTATTTGGTTAAGAATATTAGGCCTGATTTCTTTTGTTTTGTTGAGCTATACTATTTACATACTCATACATTCAAGTAGATTTTCCTTTACTTTGGCCCTGAATGATTGACCCATACAATACAGAAATGAGAAGAAAAATCAAATTATATGTGTCAAAAAGAACACCAATTTGTACTGCATTTTTTTAAACCAGCATACGCTTGAACCCGTCAATACCTAGTAAAGCCTCCCCTGACCAAGTGTGATACATGTGATGTGCGATGCATGAGATTTAGAAGGAATATTACAGTGAAACAATGTTCTAAAACTCGGTACTCGGTACTCGTTCGGCCGGCCACCTTGTACCTTGTAGGCCGAGTACTCGGCGATTACTCGGCGAGTAGAAATTACTTGGATTTTTTTTTTATATGTTGAAGAAGAAGAGGAACAGCAGCAGCAGCTTTGTGTTCAGTCGATTAGGGTAACTGGGTAAGTATAAAAATATACTGAAATTACACTAACAACCCTTCAAATTTAACATATTATGAATTTTACCCCATTTTTTTCAATTTTTTTTGATTTTACCGAGTAATTCCGAGTATTCTCGTACTCGCCGAGTATTCACCGAGTACTCGCCGAGTAATTCCGAGCGATTACTCGTACTCGCCGAGTATTCGCCGAGTACTCGCCGAGTAATTCCGAGTAATCGTCTAGCCGAGTAATTCCACCGAGTATGCCTAAATCTACTCGGCTAGGCACCTTGTACCGAGTACTCGGCGGGTACTCGCCGAGTATTTCCGAGTTTTAGAACACTGCAGTGAAACACTAATAATAAATCAGGAGGGGTGGATTTTTGTTGAATTCTTTTTGACATAAAGAAGAACTTGGCACATTGGTTACACTTGGATAGTATAGGATACATAGAGTGGCTCAATATCAATCTGTCTTTGCCGATAAAAAAAAAAGGACGGAGACAGAATTTCGACATTGGGTTGACCAACATCAATTTTTTTTTTCCGGTCACATATGAAAACTGAAAAGTGATATCAATTTCCGCCAATGCCTATTAGAAAAACATTATCAAAAAAGTTATTGTAGTCTGTAGATACTTTCGATCAACTAATATAAGTACAAAAACATAGCCATGTGCGATTACAAATGCGTATAATTTGGCTCATACACATCCATTCCAAATGGTAAAATATTGAACCTAACATTAAATACTTCTATAGATGCCTTCAATCTCCAAAAGAAGATATTGATTTTTCAAACAAAACATCATGGATGGGCGGGTGTACTAGAAAAAGTTTGCGGGCGAATATGCATATAATTTTGATGTTTTGAGATTCTGACAATGTTGACTTTATCCTAGGTAGTTCATCTAAACCAACCAAACTTTGTTAATATATTTTAGATGCTACCCCATCTATGGCCAATTGGTTTTAGGTTGAAACGCTCGAAGAAATCTAACAGAGAAAAAACTACTCTTCGTTCAACGAAAGATTAAAACTTGAGTAGGGCGGTTCCCGGCTCACCCGCCCCTCGGTCCGTACTTGTGTCTTAAGATTATAGTAAAATTACAAGACGCCTCGTAATCGACTAGTCTTACACAAGCATGTATGTACAAATGACACAAGAAAACGAAGTCAGAGAAGGAGCTGACCTAACCTGAGGGGGAGGAGTGTAGCGCCAGAGGGCGAGCCTCCAATCGGAATTAGGTACGGATACGTAATGAAGCTCGTCGGCCGTGCACAGGGGCGGCTTATGCGAAACCTTCTCTACGACGGGGTCCTCAGTCTCCGCATCGTGGGTGGAAAAAGCTCTTACCTTGGCCGCCGCCGCCACTGCCAACCTCGGCGGTGGACGGAAGGCGGCGACGCGGCGGGAGACCAAGCGGTGATTGGGTTTGAGGTAGCCGAGAGTGGAAGCAATCTGAAGCGCGGAGCGTATATCCGATTGAATCATTACCATTTTTGGGAGTCAACTCGGTAGAGAGAGAGAGAGAGAGAGAGAGAGAGAGAGAAGGTTATGGAAAGAAATCAGAGTGGGGGAGGGAAATCGAGTTTAGTTTTTCATCTTTTTAAACGACGTGGACCCACCATAAATCATAAAGTGATGTCATCTTGCTAAAAAGTACTATTACAAAGACCTACACCATTTTACCATTTCAACCAATAAAAAAATAGAATGAAAGCACGCTTATTCCATACTGAGGGCAGAAAGCACATTTAATACTACATGCGTGGGCTGTTTTTCGTGTCGCGCCCAGGATTTTTCCTTGCGTTTGCCGGGCCTTTTATCTTGGGTAGTGAGATAGGGTGAAGCCAGAGGAAGAAAGTAATCTGAATTCATTGAATGCCATGTATTTTTCGAAGAAGATTTTGGTGTTTTATATAAAAGGGTTTCAGATAAAATTTGTAGAAAATATGTTTGAAAAGTAAAAATGAGAAAGAATTAAAAAAGATTGGGACTGAGCTATTAAGAAGCTGCCTACATATCTCGAGGCATGGGAGAATCAAGTCCAACTTAAATAAAGAGGAACAATTTGAAAAGTGGTGATTATTGTATTTGTGTTTACATCCTGAAAAGTGCCACCCAATGAAAAAATTCCACGTAGCACCGAATGGCACGGTGACCATACGGAACCTGCCCCAGTCGAGTACCAATCACAGAGGATTGCGGTAATTAAGGGAGACACTGTTTTGATGACAAACGGTGTCGTTTTGGAATGAACCGGTGTCGTGTGAGTAATGATTAAACGATGGTTTAGGAAGTTATTGGTTTTAACCATTGATTTGAACTTTACGATCATCGAACGGTGTCCTCACTGTTCTGTTTTATAACTGAAATTAGATGCAATTGCAGAGAATCATTTGGAAGGCCAGACGTGTTGCATTAATTCACGTTGCTTGGAAATAGAAACCACGATCCAGGAAGTGGCCATGAACACCACGATCGAAGCGAGCAGGGGAAGAAGGAATTCTGGAAATATCAGCATAATCGTTCGAAGGCCCCCTCAACCGTTTTATGTGGCCAAACGTGGGTATCAATCGAAGACGTGGAGATCGAAGGCAGGCCCAGTGTCTATAAATAAAGAAGTGAAGTGAAGAGAGAAGCCCCCACAAAAATTCATATCATCTGACAGCTCATACAAAATGATTGCTCAGAGATCTATCTTAGATTAGTTTTTAGTTTAAAGTAGGATCTTTTTGTAAGTTGAAGGCTTATTTGCATGTAAGATTGCTTTCGATTAAATTCAAATTCTCTTATTTTCTTGTAAGTTCTTTTCTTACCAAAGAATAGTCGTTTGTAAGTCCACTTTTGATTAAATTCAGTGTGCTTATTTTACTGTATTATTCTTAGAAGAGTCTTAAGAGTGTTTACATACAAACTTACCTTTGATTAAATTCAGGTTTGTTTGTGTTCAATCATCTTTTTTGATTCGAAGCGCGTCAATCTTTTATTTGGTTGATACCTTAAGGAAAAATCCTCTTAGTTGAGGTAATCGAACGGATAACACAATTACCTGATTGAGATTAGTTATTTCAAATCAATTTGAAAAGAGTAATTTCATCTGTGAAGTTATTTCTTTTCTGGCACGCCCGCACACAATCATTTGCCATTTGATTGAGCTAATTCAGCCCAAACAATTTGCCACTAATTTCAGGAGGGGAGGACAGTGCAATTTTAGGAATGTGGGGGAGGTTTCTGTCTTTGTCAGAAACATGAGGGGATGTCAGTGAAATTTACCCAATTTTTATTTATTAGATTTGGGTTTATACCGAAGCTTTTTTTTTTTGAAAAGTATACCGAAGCTTTTGGGGTTGTCATATGAGCAACATATTTGTTTTAATTTTTTCAATCTTGGATTTTTAAGCATGGAATATTCCGATATTAATCCAGCGCAAACCAACATACTCCATCCGTTCCAATTTGAGAGTCCCACTTTGGGATTCCAACTTTTTAAGAGAACTCAATTATTACATGCATAGAATTTAAAATTCCCATTTTTGCCCCTCAAAATTTTTATAGAAACATTTTAACCAATTTAAATTGGTATCAATTTAAATCTTTCCGTATCCCGAGATGATGTCAGGAGCCAAAATTGGCTCCAATGTCTAGGTAATATGGGAGCAAACTTGGCGGAGGAATTCAAATTTGAATTCAAATTAAAAGCTACAAAACCAAGATTGAATTTGAAGGAGGGCAAAAAGGGAAAATGGGATACTTATTGTTGTTAATTTTGGAAAGTGGACAATCAATTTGAAACATCCAAAAAAGGAAAGATGGACCTTCAAATTGGAACGGAGGGCATAAGATTTTGCTGGATTCCGGACTAAATAGTACCAGAACAAATAATAGTACTTTTAATTCTGTTTTTTTTTAGTCCCTAAATCCAACGACGCCTAGGTAGCCCATTCAATTGCTAGCCCTTGGGCCGTTGGGCGTCTGCATTAGAAATTCATTGGGCTAAAATTAGCCTACATCAGTTTCCAGCCCATTCTTCTTCTTCTTCTTCTTCGTCTACTCACTACTGCGTTCTCTCTCCTCCTCCGTCGTCCGTACAGCCGTTCTCTCTCTCTAGATATATACTCGTGCATAGAGAGACGTCATTAAAGCAAGGAAGAGATGTCAAATGGTGCGGTGGAAGTGGAGAGAGTGTTCATAGGAGCAGGTTGCAACAGGATCGTCAACAATGTCTCCTGGGGGGCCTGTGGTTTGGTCGCCTTCGGTGCCCAAAACGCCGTCGCCGTCTTCTGCCCCAAGGTTCTACTTCCAATCACCTATCCTCCTCCCCAGTCTCTCTCTCTCTCTCTCTCTTCATTTTACAATTGCCTCTTCTTAATAGCTTATTCTCGGTTGTGTTCACTTCTCTACTTGGTTTCACAGACCGCGCAAATTTTAACTACGCTTCCGGGTCACAAGGCTTCAGTGAATTGCACCTGCTGGATCCCAAGCACTAAGTTTGCATTCAAAGGTAGATTCTTTCGCGTGCCTCTGCTTCAAAATTAAGCTTATGCACCTGTCGTACTGTTATGGCCATTTTGTTTAGTCGGAATATTAACCTGTAACGACCCGCGCTAGCTGAGCTGCTTAACCGTAGACCAACCACGTGGCTCAAAGGGTTAACCTCTGAGTTATACAGTAGTTGCTCACAAATCCTTGTATACCAATTCCATTTCCATTTCTTAAGGTGGGATCTTGCTATGAGTCGGTTAATTTCATTGCATGAATCATCCAACTGGACCAGTTGTTAGAGTAACCCATTTCCAAAATAATGGTTACTCCGCAAATTGTTGCATTCAAATGCTGGAGATGCAATGTCTACTATATTCCAATCTCATGTGAAATCGAACTCCATCTAACAAGTCCCTTGGTTTGTTAATTATACAGCAGTTTTAGCTCAAGGGTAGTGAATAATGATATTGGGGTGTAAGTAACCTGTCAGATGACTGTTTCTGGTAATCTTTATGGGACACAATCGCGTATTTATGCACTGAGAAATATCTGAATTCTTTGGTTGTGTACATTGTTTTGTGTTCCCAGTTAAGCATGCGGATCATCATTTTTTACTGTCTGGAGATACTGATGGTGCCATTTTATTGTGGGAGTTGTCTCTTGCAGACAAAAAGGTACATTTCTGGTCTCTTCTTTTTTTAAGAAAAGGAATGAAAGTAATTTTCTAGTCACTTTATAGTGGCCAATGCACATTTTTGTTAGATTTAAGGTTGATGGGCTATTTAGGAGAACAGACACACGATTATTTTTTGCCATTGTATTTTGTTAGGACTGATGGAGAGGATATTATAGTTATAGGGGAAGGAAAAGTAGTGTGGCTAATAATGTGTATTAAATGCAAGTAATCCAAGTTTGATTCAAGCAGCATAAAACTAGAAAACAATGGGGCATCTAATTCTGAGTTATATCCAATGGAAATCAAACTTCTTCCATATTGCTTGATAATGTATCAGAGGTAGTAACTGCATGCCTTTGTGAGAGCTGCAGTAGCTCTGTAAATATGGAAACTGGTCAGGATGTAGGACTAATCTAAGTTCTTTCCAGGGCTCATAAACAATAAACATTTTTCTGGGTCAGTTATTGGAGTTTTGGAATGCATAACTTACTTGAATGTTCAGTCCACAATGTTTGGTCGTATATTACTTACTGGGAGTTTTTTAATGAACCCTTACACAGTGGAGACACGTGCTACAAGTACCACAGCCACACAAGAAAGGTGTTACATGCATTTCTGGAATCATGATTTCTGAAACTGATGCAGTTTTTGCATCTACCTCTTCTGATGGTGCAGTCTATGTATGGGAATTGATCCTTCCGTCTTCGTCTGGAGGTGAGTGATCCCAATTTGTTTGTCTTGGCATACTAATCCTTATATCAGTTTGAGGATTGAACATTTATCTTACTTGTACTTAAATGCGTTGTTTATTAGCTTTGTGGGATTATTTGACGTAATTATGGTCTCAACATGCTAATCATTTACCAGTTGGGATCAGTTTGTTATGCGAATTAGACTTACGTGCCTTGTTTATTCGCTTTCCATCTTACTTGTACTTACTTAAATGCGTTATTTATTAGCTTTGTGGGATTATTTGACATAATTATGGTCTCAACGTGCTTATCATTTACCAGTTGGGATCAGTTTGTTATGCGAATTAGACTTACGTGCCTTGTTTATTCGCTTTCCGTAATTGTTTGACCTAATTGTGGTTTTGTAACTTTTGTTTTGGAACAGGTGGTATTGAAACTTATTGTCCTTAATTTTTTCTATTTGTTCTGCCCTACTCTTTGATTGATGGTTTTGAGTGATCAAGATTTTTTGGTTTAAATTTTCATAAATGCTTAAAGTTCGTTCTATTATATTATCTGTATGGGTTCGCAGAAGACAATATCACAGTAATTAGCCATAGACAAGACAAGATTTCTTTGACGCTTGTTATTCAGATTCGCGGCCTGGTTATTTAGTTTACTGACCCAATTAATTCTGGCATTTTGCCTTCTAGTAAGATAGTTGGGTTGTTAATGTTCAATTTTCTTAATTATCACCATTAATTCTCCATTCTGGCTCTTTTAGGGTATTTTCAGCTTGAGATCAACATCTTTCTCTCTCCCTCTCTCTCTAACTCTCTCTCTCTCTCTCTCTCTCTCTCTCTCTCTCTCTCTCTCTCTCTCTCTCTTGTCTTCTATGGATCTTCAGCACGTCTTCGTTCTGGTTCTCTTTCTTCTCCTGATTGTTCTTCTGTTTCAGGGTGTTTCTTGAGTTTTTTCTACATTACGTTTATATGTTTTGATGGCACTATGCTTCTTGATGTATTAGAGGTGACTATGGTGTAAAGTTCATAAAACTTGAGGGTCTATTACCAAGTCTTGAAGAATTTTGAACTGCAGATAGAGGCCTCATTAGTTTGGGCCTTTGGGGCTTTGCAGAGTAGTAAACTGAATGGGAGCACGTAGAAGAGAGCCTATGTGAGATTGAGAAATACTAGCCAGTAGCTACACATACCTCCTTGGTGATTCGGACGTGCTCTATGCAGATAAAATGCTTTAGAATTTTGCTTTGAAGGTTGCGGTGCATTTTTTTGACTTTTCTCTACAATCACTTGTTAAAGATGTTAAATGTTTTTTTAGCACATCAGAATATGCTTTTCTTTTCTTTTTTCTGTTGTGATTGAGTTGGTATTCATCTTTGAATTGAAAAGTACTTTCTGCCTTTTCTTCTCTTCTCTTCTCCTTACCTATTTGCTGTCTATGCTTGTTGATAACAAAAGGTTCCCTATTAGACCAATTTTGTTTGATGAATATATATTGGCATCCTTTTTTTATGCCATTTTTTCCTTGCTGTATATTTCTGCCCTGATGATCCCCATCTGGGTTTTGCCACAGTTTTTGGTGCGTATAGCATGGACCATCATCTTATCTTGAATGGATACCAGCATGTGTTTATTTTACTGCCAACTAACCAGTGGGTGTTGTTTCCATAGGTGACTGTAAATTATCATGTCTGGAATCACTGTATGTAGGTTCAAAACCTATGGTTGCACTCTCTCTCGCAGAGTTGCCTGGAAGTACTGGGAACCTACTTTTGGCAATGGGGGGTTTGGACAACAAGATCCATCTTTACTGTGGTGAGAGGACAGGAAAAGTATGTTCTATCATACTTGTTTATTATCTTATATTCTATTGGATTTAATCTTTGCTTTTGCTTGAGTTATGTTCCTATGTTGTTTATCTGCCAGTTTGTTCGTGCTTGTGAGTTAAAAGGGCATACTGATTGGATCCGAAGTTTGGACTTCTCATTACCCATATGCACAAACGGTCAAATAAATACTCTTTTATTGGTAAGTTCATCTCAGGATAGGGGCATACGTATATGGAAGATGTCTTCACGCAATTCTCTAACTAATTCTAAAAGGAAAGAAGAAATAAGCCTGGCTTCTTATATTGAAGGCCCAATATTTGTAGCAGGCTCATTTTCCTATCAGATATCGTTGGAATCTCTCCTCATTGGACATGAGGATTGGGTGTATTCAGTGGAATGGCAACCCCCTTTAAGTTCAGCTGTAGAAGGGATCGAATGTGATCAACCACAAAGTATTTTATCTGCGTCCATGGACAAGACAATGATGATCTGGCAACCAGAAAGAACCACTGGTATCTGGATGAATGTGGTTACAGTTGGGGAGTTGAGTCATTGTGCTTTAGGATTTTATGGTGGGTTATGGAGTCCAAACGGAGATGCTATTTTAGCTCATGGATATGGCGGATCATTTCATCTCTGGAGAAATGTGGGTGTTGATGTAGACAACTGGCAACCACAAAAAGTTCCCTCTGGACACTTCGCAGAAGTAACAGATATTGCATGGGCCAGGTCTGGTGAATATATGCTGTCTGTCAGTCATGATCAGGTTATATGTGTTCCGTTTGTATTAGAATAATCTAAAAGTGCTTCCTTTTTATGAATGTTCCAGCTAGATGCTTTCAATTGATTGCTGATTTATTGGATTACTTGTTTATTGTTGTATATAAATATTTTCCATACATGACCCTGTTAAGTACCCCACACATGCTGCCTTGAAGAACCTTTTAAATTAGTTTCTAGAAACCCGTTAAAAATTTTACAAGATGTGATTGAAAACCAGATTAGTTCGATTTGAATGCCCCTTTCCTTTCGTATAAACCGTCTCACTCTCCATTGCATTGCTTTTTACTTCAACCACCTTAGAATGAAATTTGAGTTTTAACTATTAATATTTCTTGCAACTCTGGATTTGAATGTATTTTTGAACCTCTTGTGACCATAGATTTTCTCTAAACTGTCGGCTATGTAAGGTGAAGACTGGAACTTATCTCTCCTAATTGTACTTGCAGAAAAATTAAGTATACATTACAAGAAGTAAGCATTTCTATGCAGGGTTATTTGAATTGGTTGTTCTAGTCAGCAAGTAATGTGTATTTGGGATCTTAATAGAGATCTTTTATTTGAAATAGTTCCTTAATTTTGTTGTCGATCCCAATAGAAATGTTGTCCATCCCAAAAGAACTGTAGTAAGCAATTTTGCTGGTACCTATGCTATTTCTGTCTTGTAGGAGAAAGGAAAGACGGAATGTCGACTGCATATGTAGTACATGTGACTCCATATACTTAGTGTTTCTGGTCAATGTACTGGATTCATATTTTGTGTTTATGGTTAGCTCCTAATTTAGTAGTATGACATCATTAGCCATTAGGTGTGTTCATTTTCAAACACACAACCATGCATGCACAGAAACACATTTTACTGTACTCTTATCTTATATATGTTATGTGGATAAATGTGGGGTTTCCGAATAACTCCGAACTTTGGGTGTGTTAAATCAAATAGCTATGAGGAAATATGTACACACATTTGCACAAATTCATGCACACCTGGACCTTTGTTCAATAGTGCAGATTGTCATTTTGTTAAATGCAATAGGACTTCTACTTGAACCGTTGTAATGATCCAAAAGCAAAAGTGGATCTCCTGGCTCAGCACTACTCAACTTGTGGGGTGTCACATACCCTACAGGCAACAACTGCTGCAGTCACCAGTCTGGTCCATTAAATTCTAATGCAAATGGTGCAATCTCTTGCGTTGAACCCTACTCATTTTGATTGATTCAAACTCAAAGTGTGGTGATGCTTGTCAAGTGCTAAACTAATCAAAGGCTTTAACATGTGTGAATCTAGGTAGAGCAGTTATTTCAAGAAGTCCTTTCATTTATGAGTAGCATGCATGAGAAATTGAAGCTGCCTGAGTTTGGGCCATTAATTAACATTTCTCTTGGTGCCATCCAGCCCATGGAACAAAGGCGGTTGCTGGATGGTGATTTTCCCACCCTCTGGTCTCGTTAATAAAGAAAGAATAAAAAGGAGTAACTGCTAAGTTCGAAGTGTCAACCTAGAGGTGGAATTAGTTACATTCATACATGAATGATGAATCTCTGACTCAATTGGGCGGAAACGATTTGGCAGCACTTCTTTCAAATCCTTTTTACTGTTCCAATCTGATTTGATTCACTAAAAAAATATGCTACCATATTCTCCTTCAATATCTCAACCACCTATGTTTGCTGTCATTATCCCGATTACAGGCCACCTCACACACGTAGGTATGTGCATGGACTGACAAGAGGGCTTTGTAAGTGAAATAGTTGTTCAAGTCACCCATCTATTTTGCATTTTGGTCCAAGATGAACAGACAGTTCACTTAATTTTAGATGTTAAATATTGAGCGTTGCAGCTGAATTCAACAGATTCCTTTAGTGTGTACTATGTATAGTTTTATTTTGTTGTACCCAGTCTATGAATTATTGATTTCACGATCTTTTGAAAATTTGCAGACATCAAGAATATTTGCTCCATGGCTTACTGAATCGCATTCAGAAAATAGGGACAGTTGGCATGAAATTGCTCGCCCACAAGTTCATGGGCATGATATTAACTGCGTGACAATCATCAAAGGGAAGGGTAACCACCGTTTTGTGAGCGGGGCTGAGGAGAAAGTTGCCAGAGTATTTGAAGCACCTCTATCTTTTCTGAAGACCTTAAATCATGCAACGTCTCAACAATCTACTTTTCCTGGAGACCTGCAAATCGATGTTCAGATTTTGGGTGCAAATATGTCCGCTCTTGGGCTTTCACAGAAACCGATTTATGTTCAAGGTAGATCTGTGTGTGTGTGATTTAATGCCATGTGCCTGGTGATAGAATGATGCTACAACATATATGTTTTACACATCGAATGCATCACTCTTTTGTCTGAATGAAGTGGTAAAGGGTATGTTTCTCAACAAAATGAAGTATCCCATCCACTTTTTGGCTGGAGTTCAAGAAAAAAGTCAGTGTTCTAAATGGCAGCCTCCCAGGCCGCCTAGGCGCTTGGAGGTGCCCTGCCACCACGCCAATAGCCCTTGGGGTTTGATTTGGCACCTAGGGAGGTTTGGTGGTGTTTGGCGGCCGCCTAGGCGGCCTTGGCGGTCTTGGCAGGCTTGGCGGTGGCGTCTTTGGAGGCCTTTGGCGGCCTAAAAAATATATATATATAAAATAATACGAAGGAGGTGAGCGAAGCCCTACTATTTATTGTCTTATTCAACTTATTTGCTAGTTGCTACTACTTAATTTCATTTGGGTTTGTACTTTGAAGTTTGAACTTGCATTATGGATACATGAAATATAATTTGATTGGATAATGGTTTGTTTCAAAAAATAAAATAAAATTCCGTTGAATTGCTTGGCGCCGCCTAGGCGGCTTGGCGCTTGGAGGTGGGTCTCCACCCAACTACCGCCAGGTGCCATTTAGAACATTGAAAAAAGTTTTTGTTATCGTCATAATTGTCATTCAGTTTCAGTAGCAGTTGTTACACCCTTTGAAGTTGTTACTTCCTATCATTTTTGTCTTTCCTTTAATTGGTTCTGAGTCTCTGGACAAACTCCTACGCTTCATGTTTTTATGTAGATGCTTATTTATTTGTGGTTGAGGCAAAATAGAAATGACTTAACAAGCTATTTTCCTTGTGCAGCTGCATATGAGATCCCAAATAGAAATACTAATGAAGGTATGGATACCCTTGAAACTATACCAGATGCAGTTCCAGCTGAACTAACTGAACCTCCCATTGAAGAACAACTGGCTTGGCACACTTTATGGCCGGAGTCACACAAACTTTATGGTCATGGGAATGAGCTGTTTTCATTATGTTGTGACCATGAGGGGAAGCTTGTTGCTTCATCATGCAAGGTACCAAGTTCCATTCCTATAGTAGTTGGAACTTCATTAATTGTAGAAAACATGATATTTCCATGTTCGAGGTTTCTGCTGCGAATTGTGGTGTTGAATATCAGGAAACTAATGTACATTATGCATATCCATCCTGGTTATTACCCATCGACGAATGAATAAAACAGTTTAGGAAATTGCTATTACATCGATATGCCATAGAGTTACAAGATAGAGCATAACATCAGCACAAGGATCTAATGGCAACAATGGCGGTAGCATTATATGTCTATCACTGAAGATGTTGTCATCACTTCTGATTGTGTCTTTTGAGCCAGACTTTTGTTTTCATTTTTCTTTTCTAGTTTCTTTAAGTGGGAGGGTGTATCTTGCTCAAGTATAGTGAATCTTGCAGGCCCAATCTGCGTCAGTGGCTGAAATATGGCTATGGCAAGTGGGAACGTGGAAAGCAGTTGGTCGCTTGCAGTCTCACAGCTTAACAGTGACACAGATGGAATTTTCTCACGATGACAATTTTCTTTTGGCTGTCTCTAGGGATCGCCAGTTCTCTGTTTTCTCAATCAAACGATCAGGTATATATACTTCATCTCTGGAGTCGGGAAAATTTTCTGTTCAACTTGTTGATTAATTGATCCAATACAGCACATGGAATTATTCGTTTTTCTTACTGTTAAAGCAATCTTTAGACACTCAAGCCGCCAAAAGATGACATATGGTGGACCTTAATATTATTAGCATGCAAATTTTGGCTTTCTGAAGTTTGGTTAAAAGAAAATAGGAAAGCTAAGCAATATCTTCCTGGTGATTCATTTCAAAAAGTTGAAAAGGTGGATCAAATAGCACAACCGGAACTCCACCCACCGCATCACATATAACTCCCCCTCCCTAACTGTTAGCCACTTTGATCATCCTTTTTTCAATTTTAACTTAATGGATTGGTGTTTTAGGACAAGTACATGTTCCAAATCCCTTTGCCTTGGTATGTAACTATACAGAACGCCAAGCGTTGGCCCTGGGAATGTGTGTTTTAGATACCAACCCTGTCATTTTGTACTCACCATTGGGCTTGTTTGTATGCCTGTGCATATGGGTAGCTGATTTAGAAAAATTATCCCTTCCATTTCTGTTTCCCTTAGTAAGTGATTATATGGAGCATGGATGTGGTTTCAGAATTATAATGCTTTCATTTTCTATTGGGCTCGTTTGAATGCTTGAGGAAGTGGACTTTCTTGCACAGTAATTGTCAAGTTTGATGTAATTCATGTGATGCGAGTAAATTGTCTCCAACTGACTCTACTCATAACGGGACTACATAATTGTTTGGTTCTCATCTTAACAATGTTGTGTGATGCATAGTACATAAATGTTCCACTTCACCCTATTTGCTACTCATAGTAGCTCCTTGGTCACGCTTTCATAATCTAGGTGTTGACGAAATGGATTGCCAGCTCCTAACAAGACAGGAGGCGCAGAAAAGAATAATATGGTCATGTTCTTGGAATCCATTTGGTCATGAATTTGCCACCGGTTCAAGGGACAAGACCGTGAAAATCTGGGCCATAGAGAAGGGATCTTCAGTTAAACAGCTCATGGCTCTGCGACAGTTCAACAGCAGCGTCACTGCCCTATCCTGGGCTGGTCTTGATCGTCTGAGCAATAACGGATTGCTTGCAGTTGGGATGGAAAATGGACTCATTGAATTTTGGAGTCTTTCTGTTAACAGAACTGGAGATGGTTGTCTAGCAGTGCCAGCCATAACTGCTGGTCTTGCCACGCGGTTAGATCCATTTTCGTGCCATGTTTCAACTGTGCACCGTTTGGCGTGGAGGAATTCTGAGAAGAGTGCAGATTCTAGGAGCATGGAGCTTGCTTCCTGTGGAGCTGATCATTCTGTGAGAGTGTACAAGGTAAATCTTGGTTGATTGATAAACAGTAACTGTTGTATTTTAGATTGACGGGATTGTGTGTCTAAAATCAGTTTTAATTAGAAATTTCTTTTCATATGGTTTGTTTGGAACATGTGAAAGGTTCTGAGAAAGGAAGATCAAAGGAAATGAAGAGTAGGAATTTGTTTTTGGTTTGATTAGGCAAAAAGGTTGTCGCTTTCCATAATTACACTTTTTATGGGATTCTTTCGAATCCAACCTCGGCAAAAATGAGAAGTGTTTCAACTTTTATCCACTAACATTTTAAATTAGGCACTTATTAACAGACAGTTCAAAATAAAATACTGGACCCTAAAAAATGGACGGATGAAATATTACCAGCCAAATTTTCTTTTTCTTTTCCCTTCTTTCCTCTAGCTACCAGTATGCCGTATAGACTCTTTCCCACTTTTTCCTGTCATTGTATTTGCTGTGTTTTGGGGCAGACCCTAAAAATTTCCAGAAATGCTAAAGCCACTAACGGTGGCTGCACTGACCGGGAACCAACTGCCATTTGGGGCCACTTTGGGTCCTGATGATTTGAGTCGTTCAATAATTTTTTTTAAAAACTGAGTGGATTTGTAAAAAATCGGCTCAATCAGTTCGATACCTTGTCTTGTTCTTTTTAATCTGTTTTTTTTTTTCAACTAATGCTCTTATTGCTGGATATGGATTCGAGTCAGTCTCTTCTGTATTAAAAGGGGGGTGAAATGTCTGCAGAGTGTGGAACATGCCTTCAATTAGGGCTGAAAAGGCGACTTAGAATTTGGGGCTATGGAATATTTGAACGTTGAAGGCAGCTGGTTATTCTGACTTGTCTTCTGTATATCGTTACAAAAGGGTGCCATCAACTCCCAACCACGCCAAGTATTTCGATCAACCAGGACCCCACCAGGCCTCCATTACTGAAAATTTTAAAGCTAATTAACATATTTATAAAGTGTAGAAAATTGGTCATTCTTGGTTTCCTCTGGAAGGCCGGTTTTGCTTAAGTTTCAATACGGAAGCCAAAAATATTTAATGGGAAGATTCCGTGACAAATAAATAAACTAATGCTAGTAATATGCTATCTTGGGATATTGGATTTGGGAGTCGGGGATGCTTTGCTGCGGGGCTGCACCACGGGGCCGTAGGGCGGCCAAAGCGATGACGTTTTGGCCTCTCTCATTTTGGACCGCTTGTATGACAAAAAAACAACATACGTGTATGACTTGTTTTCAAATCTATTGATGTTTGATCAAAATTTTTTTTTTTAACAACTGATAATATGAACTAGGCCTACAAGACAAGCGATTCGGATCATCTTGTTGTGGTCTCGGCACGCGCCTTAGAAATAGAAAAAAGTGTTTGAGGTTTGAAGGAGGGATGCCAAAACCCACGTTTTGGCAGCGCAGATGGGTCGGGCATCAATGAAGAGCTTAACTGAAGCTCTTTTTCTGGTGTGGGGTTCTTTTTCTTTTTCTTTTTATTTATATGGGAGGGTTCGGTTCTGAAAATGAAAAGAAGAAAAATTCCCTACGGCAAAGACCTTTTTTTGGTTCCTCGGTTAGTTATTACTAATACTAGTTGTTTTTTTTCCCCTCTTTAGGTCAATGGTTAGTTATTGCGCAGGTGGACGCTGACTCAGTTCTCAGTTCTTTTCCACCTGCTTGGGAGTGTAACATAGCTTTCTAGAAGGAAGAAGTCGTCAGCCTCAGGATTAGTTCGATTGGTTGACGGGTTTATTCTCTCCCTACAAAGAAAGTAATTTTTTGTGAATTTTTTAGTTCCGACATGATGACCTTGCCTTTGAAGGGATTTATCGAGGTGCAAGTAAACTGACCCGGACACTCTTGACCGTCTCAAAAAAAGAAAATGGGAAGGAAGAAGTCTCTTGCATTACTTAAATTAGCAGATACTCATACTAGTATATGTGGCCCTTGATAAAAGCCAAATGAGGTGAAAGGATATGCACAGCAATAATATTCTATGTGTGCACAAACCCATGATATTTCTTCAAGTTCCAAAATCTCTGTCTCTGGTTTCGTGAAACGTGTCTAAAATAGATCAATTTTGTTAACCTCCGCCCAGTGGACGGATGATAATATACACATAATTCTAAACAAGTTCGGCTATCAATACATATATCACAGATATTAATACAATTTCATAAATATAAATACATCTTTCTTAAATATCAATGCACTTTTTACCTATTATCCTCCACTCTTTAAACGGACGTTAGAATAATCCAAAATCGTTAGGAAACACTTGGACTTGAGCTTCAGCAGCCTGACTATAAGAAACGTGACACGGCAAAAGGGAACAGCTGCAAAGGGAATTGCATAATTTAATTATGGAACTTGTGTCGAAGAAGCAAGAGGAGAGGCCCCCCGAATTCGACACATTCAATGTTTTATGTCGACCGAGAAAAAGAAGTAAACATTAATCCAGCAGGACTTTCACATACCCCTTTTCCTTGGTAAATAAATAGTATCAACCCTAGTTCATATCGGGATTGGGCCCGGAAATTAATTGAGATTTTGACGTATTGTTTATCTATTTTTTTCCCTCAGCCGTTGCGGACAGTTTTGTGAGGAAAATAAAGATTGTACTTTTGATTAGGA
>BPLS01000404.1:182570-208371 GCA_019656275.1 Rhododendron kiyosumense | reverse complement strand
AAAATAAAGAGCAGGGTTGGAGATGCTATTCTTTTCGTTTCAATTCGTTTGTCTATTTTTGGAATTTTAATTTTTTTAGGAGATGCAATGATTACTCTTGAAGAGTTCGGCTTTTCCAAAAATCTCCTCACTTTTTAGCAAGAGAGTGCACACTTTGTCGTGCGCAATACTTTTAAAAGAGAATGGACATTAATGAAACTTACATTAGTCAATTTCAAATTGGACAAATAATTTGAGACATAAAATCAAAAAGGGGACAAACAAAGTGGTACGGAGGGAGTACAATCTTGCAGGGCTAATTCCTACGGAATTTTGTCCCGCCTTTCACAAAAAAAAAAAAACTAGCCCAATTAGTGAACAATGAAATTGATAGATCGGTTCAAGTACGCATAAACGAGCTGGGATTATTGAAAAAAACTTACTGTAATTGGTAGTACAGTCAGCAGCACGTACTCTGTTGGACAGTTGGGGCAAAGATAGATGGTGGGCGCGAGAAAGGCCAGCTTTCGCAGGCTGCAAACAAGTTGCTATATCAGCAATGAATCATCCATCATCCTTATCTTAAAGAGAATATTCACCGCTCAACGTGAATAATTTCTTTACCGCAGCAATCAATTGCGATCGTCGAAAATACTGATGGTACGGAGAAAAGTTACTTTTTTTGGAAAATTTCATCAAAATTCGGACCGTCGCGATTAGCACCGAAACAACGCCGTGAAAAAGATTTTCTCTAATCTTAATCAGCCCTCTCTCAACGCTGACAATTAATTACTAGAAACCTCGTACACTATTAGGCATAGTTTAATGACTAATTAATAAGCAACCAACTGTTAAACAGAACACATAAAGTAAATGTACAGTCACATGAGGATCAAGTTTAGTGATGGAATAGTATATATATATATATATATATGGCCAGCTTACTTAGGAAAAAGGAACTGTAAAATAAGCCACAGCACATGCAAGGACACGACAGAGAAACGCAAGAGGTACTTATATAAGCAAATTGGGAGATGATCTGCAGGGATTGAATGGCATGGCCATTTGTGGGTCCTTTTTTAGCTCACTTTGATGACCAACACTTTTTTTTTGTGTTGAAAAAATCAAGTTGCCCCATCGAATCGAAAATCTTTTACATCAGGATAAACATAAAGTCTACTGGCACAGCAATCTGTGCACAAATTTTTATGTGAGGTCCACTACGAATCCCACACAAGTGATCCGAGCCGTTCATTATGTTTAAAACATTTTTTCAAGGCCCTTGTGAAAAATCAGCTCAATCCGATACCTATAAATACTTGATCTAATCGTCTAACTTTTCATTTTCTAAAAACTTGAATGAAAAGTTAGATGATGAAATCAAGCACTTATAGGTATCGGATTGAGCTGATTTTTTGAGGGGGCCCTTGAAAAAATGTTTTAAACATAATGAACGGCTTAGATCACTTGTGTGGGACCCTTAGTGGACCCCACATAAAAATCTGTGCACAGATATGAACGGCTCAGATCATTTGTGTGAGACCCGTAGTGGACTCCACATAAAAATTTGTGCACAAATTGCTGTGCCAGTAGACTGGTTTGTCTATTGAGATCTGATCAAAGTAATTTTTTACATTATTGATGTTCTCGGCAAATTCTAGAAAAAAAAAAGAGAGTCCTAGACAGCGCCCAGATTGCTGTGCCAGTAGACTGGTTTGTCTATTGAGATCTGATCAAAGTAATTTTTTACATTATTGATGTTCTCGGCAAATTTTAGAAGAGGAAAAAAATAAAAATAAAAAAAGAGTCTTAGACAACGCGTATCCCTCAAATTTTCCCTACTTTGTGAAGAGAATACTTTTACCGGGGAAGATAGATACTTTTTCTTTTCTATGATTGATGGCCTTCAATAATGTGTGCATCCATAGTTTTCTATATTATCTTTTTATCCCAAGTGTTACTCCTTTGTGTACTGTATAAGAACTAAATGAGCAAAACGGTACACCTTAAGTCATGAGCAGATTCTGTTCTGACTAAGCAAAGAATGGAGTAACTAATATGACTCACCACAGGCCTCGTGGGACTCAGGGATGAACAAATCATACTTCCAATTTTTGTGATGTTCAGATTAGACGAAACCGATTACAGAGGTAAAAAGGAAAGCCATGTGCTCAGAGAAACCTACGAAAATAGGGGGACAAAACGATTGTCAAAAATAGTGATCAATGACTAAACTTCACTGTGAAATATATGGAAACAACGTAGAGAAGAAAACAAATTTGCCATGACAAAAAAACAGGCTTCGGGATGCTAAACAACCAACAGGAACGGTGAAATCGCGATTTCCTTCCAAGCAAAAAACAATTACGCCAAAGATTACCACTTAACCATTGTTCAGATGCAGCGCTTCAACTCAACAAATTCGCGATTGCAGATTCTGGGCCTGAGTACCAGACTAATTTTGGTGAAGAACTTGTAATCCTGGGAGTTTTGCTTGATACAGTACAAAGAAATCGCGGAGTATGACTACATGGGTGGGTGTATAAACAAGATCAGGGAACGACAAATGAATCAACGATTTCCAAAACAGGTATTGCCAACTAGTGGATCATCTACAAGGACGAACAATAGAAATTTCTTTTATCAGATCGACAAGGCTGGTGGAGGAAATGGTGAGAAATGGAGGTTGACAATTTTACGACAGCTGAAAAACAATTAAGAGTGAACACGTCTGCTTCTGTCATCATGTGTTAAAAGTTACAGCCACACGGGTAACTAGATATGCAGATAGCTAACCAGCAATATCTAGTGCATGCACATGACACAAACACCCAAAGCACATATTTTACTCGAAAGCTCTTGCTACTCTGTTACATTTATTCAATTATCGATATAGACAGAACAGACCAACATATAAGAACGAACTTTTACAGTATAACCTCATATAACACACGTTTTGGTCCATAACAACAATATCAAGATACCATACAAGTAAAAAGACACTAAAGAAAACCGAAGTTTCTTATTACCCATCACAAATACATACCACAAACGAATACCCAATAAAATTGAAATGTACTATAGTTGAAAATGCAAAAGATAACCCAAACCCGTTGCTGCAAAATTGTTCCTTCCTGCTGCACAACCCATCTGTCACGGCTGTGAAGTCCTAATCTGCTGCTTGGTGTTGTCTGCAGGCAATTGAGTTGAAGTTTCAGGTAACGCCATCGCAGGGCCTGAGGTCATGGTTTGATATTGAGCAGCCAATTGGGGTGCCATAGCCTGAGGGTAGTACATTTGGGCAGGATCGACAAATTCATAGGCATAAGCACCAGTATTCCCTGAATTAGGGGCAACAGATTGAGATGGATGAGGATGATGAATCTGAGTGAAACCAACATATTGCTGATGATGTTGAGTTGAAGGTGCTTGAACTAAAGGCTGGGCAACTGGGGCTGCAGTTCTGTACATTCCTGCTGCCATTTCAGGTTTAGAAGAGGCAGGAGGGTTTCTTGCAGTAGTGTAAGATGAAGGGGGAGGCATTGGCATCACAGAAGAAGGCAGTGGAGGGATTTGAGGGCGGCTAGAAGCGGCGTTTGTAGTGGCTGCTTCATTATAGTTTGGTTGCTGGACAACATAGTTATATGGCTGAGGTTGTCTAGCAGTAGGCATGTAGTACATGGATTGGTGGTACTGCTGATCGAGCGGGTGTAGGGGTTGTTGCTGGGGAGGGTATATTTGGTAGTACGACGCAACTGGCACCGGCCCGCTAGGGTGCTGGTGAATGTAATGAGCGCCCGCCTGAAGAAATTGTTGTTGATTCAATTGTTGTTGTTGTTGTTGATTCAATTGCTGCTGTTGATTTTGTTGATTCAATTGCTGCTGCTGTTGTTGATTCAACTGCTGCTGTTGGTGATGCTGTTGATTCAATTGCTGCTGTCGGAGGTGTTGTTCATTCAATTGCTGCTGCTGCAGCTGCTGCTGTTGCAATTGCTGATGGTGTAGGTCAAATTGGTTTGGCAATAGATATCCAGAATCCTGAAGTTGTTGCATCTGAAGTCTAGAGTTTGGATCAGACAACTTCAGATCAACCGGAAAGGCATTTTGAGCAACCTGTTCCTGATAAATCAATGGTCTTTGGCGAGACAACGGATTTGTTAAACTACCATCACTGTCGACAATAACCAACAACAAAATTCCCAAGATCAGTATAGATGATCAGGGTTAGTCTAAATTCATTAGGTCCCCTTGATAATAAAACAAGCAGCCTCAATTCAGCACAAGAACAAATCAAAAATTGTAAATCTAAGAAGCCATATACAGTGATTGCAATTCAAATCTTTTAAACCCTCGTATTTGCTAACAATTCATAAGGATAATCACAAATACAAAAATACCAACAAACAAAATATAAGAGTTCCCACCCCCACCCAAAGTTGAAACCCTAGATCCGTCAAGCAAACGCATATATGTGTACAGATGAACTGCCAGACATTCGATTAACGAACTAAATGGTATTTTTACCGATGCATGTGAGAAGAAGAATGAACTGGCTAGAAATTCGTGGAAAGTTGGGTTTTAGTCCATTTATTAGTAAATTTAGCTTGGTGGTACCTTGAAACTGAATCTGGTGAAGCCACATCAAGTCCACCAGTTGGTTTGCCCTGCAATTGCGATGGCTGCGGCTGTGACTGTTGAGGTAATTTTCGATACCCAAACCCCATCCCCTCTCCTGATCTCTCATCGTCCGAGAAAACCCGGTTCGCATACTCAACCGAAAACCCCCCAACCGCTGCCACAACACCACTCGGGGGCGAAGACGCAGCAGGAGGAGCAGCAGCAGGAGCCGCAGCAGCAGGCGCCCCAACAACAACACTCAAATGAGCAAACTGCTCCTCAATTCCAAGCCTCTGATCGTCCGCCGTCGCCGTCGCCGTCGCCGCTGCGTGCACCCTGATCGGCGGCAGGTTCGCCAGGGACGGCGACGACGATGTCGACCCGAACGACGACGACGTCTCGAGCATCGGCGAGTCCGGCACCGAGTGCACGCTCACCCCTCCTCCCTTCCCCCCCTCCTCCCCGTCCTTCCCCGCGGCCGTCACAGGAGCCGAATTCGATTTCCCCAAAACGTCGTCGTCGTCGTCTAACCCTAGCAAGCAATCAACCGACGCCGACTCGGAAAACCCCCTATTAGACGATCCATTCAGCGCGTTTACAAACCAGTCCTCCGACTTGGTCGAGTCTTCCAACAAGGATCCAATCGAGTCGGGCTTGGACGGGAACAAAAACAGACGGAGGCGCGAGGACTTGGCGCCGGAACTGACGGAGGAGTTCGACAAACGGTCGTACTCCTCGATCATGTTGTCAAGGTCCTCGTCGGTGGTGACGGAGATCAAAGAGTCGAGGTCTTCGTTGGGGAGCTGGTATTTGAGAGTGAAGGGCTGGTTGTTGAGGAGGGTCTTGGAGAGGCGGCGGGAGAGGTCGGGGAGGGAGGAGTAGCGGTCGGTGAGGACGATGCGGGTGTCGCCGCCGACGTAGCAGAGGGACTTGTCGTGGGGGCGGGGGACGATGTGGCCGCCGTAGCTGCACATCAGGCGGAGCTTGGGGGTGGGGAGAGTGGAGGCGGGGAAGGGGGGCTCGTCCCAGGAGTCGGTGTTGCGGGAGCGAGGGGAGGAGTCGAGTGAATCGGGGTAGGTCGGGGCGGAGAGGGGTGGAGCTGCGGCGGGCGGCGGCGGCTCCATTTGGGTTTTTTTTTTTTTTTAAGTGGGTTGGGTGTTTCGCGTGAGAGAGAGAGAGAGAGGGGGGGGAGAGGGTAATGGGAGTTTGACGCGCTTTATAGTTGGCTTCCTACAGCTGTTTTCTTTTCCTTTTGTTTATTAGAAAAATTCTTAGATGGGTAATTTTTGCACTTTTCAAATTATTAATCACATTTTAAAAATTGAGTGCGACTTGATTTTTGCACTCACCTTTCGGAGTGATTTAACAATTTAGAGAGTGCGAATATCAATTCTTTCTTCTTCTTCTTCTTCTTCTTCTTTTTGAAAAGTGGAGTGGGTGGGATGAAGTTTGAGCCTTCATCAAACATCGTCCTAGTTATCTATCATAATACATCTTTTAACAAATATTTTAACACACAAATATATCAAATCCCATTGTGGATGCTTTTAGGAGACAATTTCTTTATGCATTTATGAACTTTTATCTGGAAAAAAAAATAGACGTGAAAATGTTTGCCATGCTCGTGCTCCCCTTAATAAAGGAAAATATGTACTCCCTATATCTCAAATTGTTGGTCCCATACGAAGAATCGTGCAATTTCGAGATCAAAAAATAAAAATTATCTTGTTCAGAATGTTTGAAAATTTGTTTGCACCATATTAATTAACTCATGAAGTATTTCATTTAATTTAACTATTAAATTTCATTTTCACATTAATAAATACTCCCCTCCGTTACACAAAGGTGATTCTCAATATTCGTTTTTATTTTGGAATGTCTCAGGAAAATTGTTATTCCGAAAAAGTTTCCAAAAAAGTAATGCAATATTCCCATTTTGCCCGTCTTTTTTTCTTACCTTAAGGTATGATTTCAAAAAACATTCTAAAGGGGCAAAATTGAAAAATTAATGAAAAGTACAATGTAGTAACTATTTATATACTATATATACGGAGTACTATAAGAATGTAGCTACCTAAAATAAAATAAATTTCTCTCTTCTACATGGGATTTTCTCATGTTTTCATCACATTTTTTACAAAATGTGAAATATATACTTCATTTTACTTGAAAAACATTTTTTACAAAATGTGAAATATATGCTTCATTTTACTTGAAAAGGAAACTAAGTTCAATCAATAACTTAATAAATACTCACTCAAGCCTATTGCTTTTCTTCATTCCATTGTTTTTTATTGGTGCGAAATTTTCTTAATTATTTTGTGAGAAAAGAGAGTAAATTTCAAAAGCTATGCATACGTGCTGATCCACTGAAGTACAAGACAAGAAGGAAAAAGTTCTCATTGATGTTTTTTTTTTCCATTCCCGTGCATCAAATGGGCAAGACGTTAGTGTTCACTCAAATAGTTGGTTTTTCAACGAGGACCCAAACAAAATGAGATTGATCGGGAAGTATATAATAAGGCATCAATGTATATAAGGAGAGTGAACATTACATTAAACCCTTCCAAATTTTCCAAATTATAATCAAGAAATGAGGGTGATACTTGAGGGGGTTGTATGAAGTTTGAAGGTTGGCAAGCAGACTGTGTGTTCAAAATCGAAAATGGAGGCCAGACCAGGGGGATCTGTCATGTGTGGTTTGACAGCTAGTTTGCTGATGGGGCTCCAGAGGATGCATGTGTGGGATTGATTTCTTCATTCTTAAAACAACTTAAAAAATACTACTCACGCGTAGTAGTAGTACTATTCATCATGATAATACTGTGGCTTTTATTATTTCACCCCAAAACAAAAAATATACTTCACCCCAAAACAAAAAATATTCTAGTTCATAATCTGAGTTTGCTTTAATAACCATTTTTTAATAACTAGGTATTCGGACCAGCTCACGCGTACATTGATTAATTCTGGGGGATCATAAAGCCATCATTCACTAGCGGACACTACATTCAAAATCGGATTTACTCCATATGAATTGGCCCCACAAACTATTATGTGTTTCCACAACTATTTTTTATGGCTGTGAAATTAAGGAGTAAGAGCTCCAATGAGTAAAATAAAAGTATCAATGCTAATTTCCTTGTGGGTATATTTTACAAGGAAAATATATGGCCTTCTTTGTGCACAAATGCCAATTATTAATTATGGGCATTTCCACTAAGTAATAAGTTGTTGACAACAATATTTTGATTTTGTCCTTATTTAATTTTATTCGTGTATATTAGTTTTGCGCCAAACTTTAATGTATTAAGTGTTCGTCTCGACGAGAGATGAATCAAAAAAATAAAAAATTATGACTTTTACACAAGTATTTAATTTGAGAAAAATCAAAATATTTAACTTTTCGAGCTTTTTCTTGGATATTAACAACCACAAAACACACAAAAATTGAAAGAAATCCCAGTATAGAAGAGAAATCATTTTGTAGTGTGTAAAAGTGACCCAACTGGATTAACTTATTTAGATAATAATAATAATAAAATTTCTTGTTCTTACCTTTAATCTTTTAATGTCTTTTTGTTACATACTCCTATATTGGATGTTGCTTGCATCAAGTGATGATAATTTATTTGGCAGATAAAAGTCGAAATCATTCTTGAAAAATATTAAATAAATTAAAAGGAGTAAATGTGTTTTAAACTTTTATTGTGTAAGATTGTTGGCCCTACATTTAAACGCTAGTGGTTCCCTTCTCTTATAGGAGTACATATTTTTTTCCTGTAGCTAGGCAACAGACGAAGCATTTTCGATGTCATTAATGTTTTGGAAATTCCAATCGCAAGAAAGATTTGTAGGGAACCACGGATAGAAAAACTCGTTTGGGCCTATTTCAGGTCCCAAAAAATCTAGAAAAATATCCATAAAATTTTGAATATTATTTTATGGGATCCTGTAAAAAATCAGTTTCAACGGACATCGATAAGTATTACTTTTGAATTCATAGGGCGCCCTTATGAATCCAAAATGAATACTTACCAATGTCCGTTGTAGCTTATTTTTTCTAGAGCCCCATAAAATAATATTTAAAAATTTATGAGTATTTTTTTAGATTTTTGTGGGACCCGGAATAGGCCCAAACGTGTTTTTTTCGCGTGGTTCCTCGCAAATCTTCCTTGCGAATAGCATGACAATTGGGTCAAAAGTCAAATGTTGAATTATTGCAATTAGAGTAAGGTAATCACTAATTAGAATCACCGTGGATGGTAGCGAAGATGGAAATGGATTACTCCCATTGGGTTAGGCTCTCATGTGGTCACGGATTCAAAGCCTGACGACGCTCCCTCGTTCCCATTTGAATCTCATGATCCACTTGTTGCCTTCTTCAGCCTCAAGTGGGCGGTGCATACACCTATGGGTTTCAGATCTCTTTCGCGAGCCTCCGTCGCGTGTTTGGAGTCTTTATGATCATGCCTAGACGAGGGTTGCTACATCTTGTAGCCTCCTCCTCCACCTTTTTCGTTAGGGAAAAAAGAAAAGAAAAGAAAAGGCAATCTGTTTCACCAATTTTAGTTTTTTCATTTTTTTTTCCCATGACCCAAAGCATTTTCGACGCCATTAATGTTTTGATTGGGTCAATTGTGGAATCATTGCGACAAGGTAATCAAATGCACCATTTCAATAACCTAATCAAATATACCATGATAAACTTCAAAATTCTTCATGTGAAAGACATTAAATTCCAACGTCCAAGTCCAACAAGAATTGATGTCCACCAAGTAAATGCTGCGTTTCCATTGACCAATAAGTTATGCATAATTTTTTTTTAAATGTCAAGTTGTTTCCACTTACTCATAAATTGTAGATGGTATATAAGCGGGTCAAAGAGAAAATTAGAGGGAAAAATTAAAAAAAAATTGTAAATTAGTGTGAACAATATGACAAAAAACAATGAACTTGTAGTCCAAATTATTAGTGGAAAACGGCATCATAGCCTTTGCCAATAAGAGGGCCCTACCAGCCATGCAAACCACTCTCCATAACAATAGCCCATGAGAGCATCCGAAATTTAACAATCAAAAGTAAATAATCAAAATTTGTCACGTTAGCTTTTGATTATTCATTTAGAGGGTTGCTAAAATTAGCAATGTGAAATCCAACATTGTTACTTTTGATTATTCAAATGCCCAAATTTGATTATTAGTTAGGATGTTGCTAACTTTGATTATTACAATGTGAGCATTTTTTTTAAGCACACATTACTAATTTTAGCAATATTTTGATTTTGATTATTACATTGTGGATGCTCTGATAATAACAAACAGGTTTAGCCAACTGGACATGAGAAAATAATTAAAGAGTTTGTACCTCAAGAGGTTGTAAGTTCAAATTTCATGAATGCCAAACGTTATGAATCTTGGGGCCACTGGAGGTTTGCTTGGCTGTTAAGCTGGCTCAGACATCCGATAATATTATTAAAAAAAAATTAACACTAGCCCATGACGTTCAATGTATGCTGCCATCTGTCTAATTTGTCTCTGGAGTCTGGTTTGCTTCAATAATACCCATGGAAGATTACCTTAAAGGTGATGTAATCAAGTATTGCAATACTTATTTTTCAATAATATATACCAAGTATACGATAAATTTTTCAGTGCCGGGTGGGCATGGCTACAATACATGGTGCCTGCGCATGCATCTCGGCGGCCCATATTTGTTTGGGTAATTTTTTAGTGCAAAATACCAAAACACCTCCTCAAACCCAAACAGATTTGAGCCGTCCAAAACACGTTTGGACAGCCAAGATGCGCACACAGACACCACGTGGCCGTGCCCACTAGGCACTGAAAATTTTCTCCAAGTATACAGATATAGAAGCCTATAAATTAAGGGGAGTGGTTCTGTCACTCCTTTTCCTCTAACCGCACTCCCCTTTGCAGTACATAATTTGTTTTGTGAGAGAAAATGATTGTCATTAATGAGAGAAAATGAGAGTGATAAAATCAATTCTCTAAATCAAATCTTGCTTAATTAAGTCATAACCCAACTTGTCCTTGTGACAAGATGTTTTCCACTACCATTGAAAGGAACATATCCCTTTCATACCCTTCCAAACTCTAATTTTATAACATCTCGACTCGAGTGTACGGGCGGTCCAATCCGGATTGGGAATGCTACAAAGTTTCTCCCTACAAAGCGAGTGTCGAGCAATCGATTCGGCCAGCCCATTTATCTCGAAACACCCTTCTAAGAGGCTTAAGACTTTATTGAATATGAGAATTTTCTCTATCTTATTGATATGACTTCTCTCACATATAATGATTACGAATTGCAAAGAATTCATTTTGAAGATTTATGACAAAAATTTGAATCTACCATTACTGGGTGATATGAATGTCTGAACAAGAATTTTTTTTCATGTATTTGAGATTATTCAACTCTTGAAAATGAGGAACGAGCTTGTGTTATTTTGATTGCTCACCACTTCGCCAATTCATTCAATTTTTATCAAACAAAGGGAGCAATTGAAGCACCGTAAAAAAAAGTTGTGATTTAAAAAAACTTTTTTTAATAAAAGCTTGTGCGGTTAAAGAAACAAAATTCTGTAGTTTTTTGTTTGGCGAAAAACAAAAATGGAGCCTCTCCAAATCAGGTGGCCTTAGGCAAAGGCCTCAATGGCCTAACCAACCATTGGGCCGCCTCTCTCTGCAACAATGATCGGAACCCTTTATCGCATAGACTCTACAAAGAAGAACATGCCTGCAAAAACTCAGTTTGACAAAAGATCGAGAGACACTTTCACAAATTGTATTTTCTTTTTGTTAACAAATTCAGACACATAAACAAAGAAAACCAAACTGGCTCGTTGATGCATAAGGAGAATTTAAAACATATTATTAAAGTTTAAGAAATACTCCATTATATATTTAGTTTTTA
Organism: Rhododendron kiyosumense; assembly: GCA_019656275.1. Lineage (NCBI taxonomy): Eukaryota > Viridiplantae > Streptophyta > Magnoliopsida > Ericales > Ericaceae > Rhododendron > Rhododendron kiyosumense. The sequence continues at coordinate 196,839 of BPLS01000404.1, read as the reverse complement.
TTGTTTTGATTTTACGTATTTTGTTATGAAGTCTTGAAATAAGAGCATCCACAGTGGACTAATCAAATTTGGATAATCAAAAATTGCTACATCACCTTTTGATTATCCATTTAAGGGATTGCTAAGATTAGCAACGTAGATGTTCACAGTGGCATAATCAACATTGAATAATCAAAACTTGCCACATCATCTTTTCAACCCGTAAAAATCTAAAAATTGTCACCATATAAAATATTTTTCTTAAAATAAATTTCAAACTAATAAAAACATGTTATTAGAAATAGAAAATAATTTTTTGAAAACTTTTATTTTGGAAAACACTTTTCCAAAAAAGTTTAAAAAAAAACAGTTTTTGAAAGAAAAAAAAGACAGTTTTAAAAAAACAGTTTTTAATAATAAAAAAAATAGTTTTTGAAAAATGGTCTAACTGCTTTTGTTAAAAAAAAAAAAGAAAGAACTTTCAAAAATATTTTTCCTAGAAACATTGTTGAGAGAGAGGGAAGAAAGAGAGAGAGAAGGTTTTGGTTATTGGCAAAAAAGTTGCTAATTTTGATTATTCAATGGTCAAAATTTGATAAGTTGCTAAGAGATTGTTATGTTTGGTTACGCCACTGTGAGCACTTTTTTGAGAGATCATTGCTAACTTTAACAACCTTATGCTTTTGGTTTTTCCACTGTGGATGCTCTAAGTATTCTAGAGTACTTAGTTTCCTTTTTAAGTTTTGCTTGGTGAAGAAGACTACTTAGTTCTAACTTTACAGTTTTCTTTTTATTCATTTCCTAGTTTGTTAGGTTTCTTTCATTATAAATTATGTTGTAAGCCATAGGGCAATTTATTTGATTTTTAAAATAAGAAGAAAACAAAGAGGCAAAAACTTCCTCTACATTATAAATTGTGAGACTATTTTCGTTTTTGTTTATACTTTTTCGATGAGGTTTGGTAGGGTACATGAAACTTATCCATGAAAGTAAACATGAAAGGAGAATGGCCGGTTCAGATTCACAGCAGACCGTCCATTCTCCTTTCATGAACGGATTTCACGTACTCTTATCATTTGTGTTTTTCAGTATGCTTTGCTGCATTACTCTTGTGACGTTTCTTCCTTTTGCCCGAGCAATTCAATCACTTTGGAAGATGGGGACTGTAGATACTATGCTAATCTTTGCGAATTCTCAAAAAAGTGAGGAGAAAAAAACAAAGGGATATCCGTATCGGACACGCACAAAAGGCTCTAGTTTACATTTCCTCCATCAAAGATGCTCTATGACGATCAGATGAGATAAAATGGGAATAAATTCGGAAACGTTTTCATCTTTTACTATTATTTTCACAGGTTTATATACTATTGCTGGATTCTTGATTATTTCGTTACATCTCTATTATAAAACAGAAGGGTGTGGGGACAAGTTGTTGGAATGGTTTGGATTTGTTTGATCCAATGGTTAAGAGGCATTCTCCTCATTTCATTAAATAGCCCATAGTTTTAAGTTAAATTACACAACTGTCATCTCTTTCTATCTGGGATGCGTAGTGCCGTAGGCACGGGCTAACACTAGTCTTTATTATAAAACAGAAGGGTGTGGGGATAAGTTGTTGGAACGGCTTAGATTCATTTGATCCAAAAGCTGTAGTGTATCCTCCCACTTCCCAGTTAAGTGCCCATAGTTTTCACCTAAATCATACAACTGCCATTCCCATCCAACTGGGATGCATAGTGCCGTAGGCACGGGTTAACACTAGTTACAAATATAAGAAAAGAAAAAACATTATTCGACTTATAGGTTTTCGTCGGTACCTATAGGTTTTCTATTTATGAGTCCTGCTATCAGTATTGTTATCCTCCCCATAGAAATCGTTCCAACGGCCGCGCTGGGCCGTCTTCGGCCATATACATATATACATAAAAAATAGAGTGTTTAGATCAAGCACTCTACACATATCGGATGCCGTTGATTCCCGCAAAGGCCCCTCGTTTTTTTTTTAATAGAATTTTTGGACGGCTCAGATCGGCTGTCCAGTGGTCGGAGACGGCCTAGTATGGCCATTGGTACAATTTCGGTGGGGAGGCCGTCGGTACCTATAGGTTTTCTGTTTATTTTTTCTGCGGGTACTTTTTAAATAAAAAAAAGAAAAAAGATTGGTTGGACGCAGATTGTTTTTCAATGGTAGGCAAAGGTCACCAGATTCCTTAAAACAAAGGGGGAATATATTTGTAATTGTAATAATAATTAAGGTCCGTAGACCGTTGTGATGGAACAAGAAAAGAATATGTAAAGCAAAGACGACTCTTCAGTTTTTTTATAAATCAGTTGTCTGGACCAGTTTACGTGTATACCTTGACAAATGGAGACCAATTCTATCGCCAACTTGAATGGGTGGTGGTGGTGTCCAAATTATAGGTAGAGTAAAACTCTATATGGACGGGTCCTGTAGAGCAAAGAATTATTGACTGATTCGTCTTTGTATATATTGCGTGTTCCGCTAAGGGTTTTTGAAAAAAAATACTTATTTGCAATTTTTAAACTTAAAAATGAGTTTACTGAAATAATTTTTGAATGGTGCAAAAAAATTATTTTCTTAAATACATTATTTTTAAGGTTAAAAATTATAAATAAATACTTATTTTTTAAGAATTCTTAATGGAACATGGATTCTGCCCGTAGTTCCTTGCTGTTCGATCTACAGGCTTTTTTTTTTGCCTTGGTTAAATTGTTGTAATGACGGAGAATTCTCTCTTCACTTTTATTCTTTCTAATAATAAAGCTCAGTTATAAAACAGAAACGAGAAAATCTTTTTAACGGTGGAGCCATGAATAGTTGTTTACGGAGCCAATCGCGACCGTCCTTTGGACGGTCTAGATTTAAATGAAACTTTTTCGGAAAAGAGTTTAAACAGTTTAACTCTTCTCCAGAAAAGCTCTTCCCTGAAAAAGTTTTATTTAAATTTGGACCGTACAAAGCCGAAACAGACGGAGCCGTGAATAACTTCTTCATGACGGAGCCATGAATAAGTTTCTCTCAACAAAAACAAAACTCAACAAACCAAAAAACAGAAGGTCAACCTCGATCTAACATCTGATCGATCGTCTAGATATCTGTTGTCTTTTATCTTTGACTAACACTTTATCTTTTTTGAGACTACTGATTCTAGTTTTGAATATACAACAGATTGCGAGTGTCGCTGTTTGCGTCAGGCTCAACGTCTGGATCAGGGTGAAAGCTTCGACTGCCTTCTGTTTTTCTCGTTCTATAGTAACTAGATGATTAGTTTGGCTTTTACTTAGATATTGGTAATGAGTTCTGTTAGGTAAGTACCCTGGACTATTATTGATATAACCTTCCCCATCTTGTCTCAAAAAAAAAAAAAAAACCACTTGCATCTCACGTGGTAGATATGATTAATATCCGATCTGCCAAAAAGCATACTTATTATTTTGGTGATTTTATCTCGTTCATAAAGAGAGTGGGGGTAAATTCGTGCTACAATGGTACAATTAAACAACAGGGGAGCTATAAGGGGCCCGCAAGGGGCCCCGATCCCGTCAATCGTTTTCCAAGTATGATTTGCATAATTTAAAATTGCAACCATAATTATAAGGTAAGAACAATTTTAATTCTGAGCACACTAAATAAGGGTGAAGATATTATGCAATAATTGTACTTCATGACATCGAATGATATGATAACAATAATACTCTAAGAGTAATAACTAAAGTTATGAAAACTATTCTGTAAAAACCTGCGGGATTGGATTTAGTTTTGAAAACCATCGAACCAAACTTTCTTTCACGGTTGGGCGTCTCCAACTTCAATTCCTGACTCCGCCAATGCAATTTAGTTCAAAACAGTAACTGCAGCCAATCCTCTTCCTTTATATCAACCATCCAAATCTAGTCATACTCGGCTAATGCTTCCCATACGGGAAGTGATGGACTGGGCCTGTGCAATTTGGTTTTAGTGGGCCTACTGCAAGCCCAATGTCATAACTCGGGCCATTTAACTTGTAGGTCCATGTAAGCAGATCATCTCGCGACAACACTCTGCTTGATTTGATTACCTTAGTTGCAAATTTTTGTTTTTAATTACTCCTATTTTTGTTTTCTTTTAAAAGGAAAAGAGTGAAATCATGTAAATACAATTATCAAGTTAAAGTGAGATTTTTCGTAGTACGTGACGCATAAAGACCTGCCAAATGGTGAAAATAGAAGGCATCGTGGACCATAAACCCAAATTCCACGGTCCAAATATGGACTTAATTATGTGGACATAGGAAAGATTCCATTCTCTAAATTTTGAAGTCCCTCTTTTTCAATTGAAATGTTTCGGTTATCTACCATCCGAAACGGGAGATTTTTTGGTCACCTCTCAAATTTTATGTACTCAAATTTCAAAGTTCTCATGAACCAATTAGTGTATTTCAACGTTGAATCATAACGGACGAAAATACATGCATTGAAATAGGACACATAGGAACTTGAAAACAAAGAATTTGAACTCTTTAGGTTAAAGTGTATGTAGGTAGGTTAGAAGTCTCTATCCCTCCTTTAAGGCGGGTGAAAAATCACCTAAGCAAGCACCCTACTGATAATTACCCAAGACTAGTATTGTTCTAGTGATATGAAAACAACTAGACATATCAGATGTCTCTTGTGGCTTCTAAAAGCATGATTGGACGTTCAAAAAACCCAGAGAGCATGGTTTAACTTCAAGCTGCTTTTGGAAGGTTTAGTGTCTCAATTATTTGTTGGATCATCATGCCTCCTGCCATTCAAAGCAATCTGTTTTTGTTTTTCCTTTTTTTTCCTTATCGCAAAGCAATCTCGTTGGACTCATTTGTTTACCCGAAGATAAACGGATGAGACATAAAAACGGATGAGACGTATATATGGAGGGTGGATAGTATATTTCCCTAAAGAAGATGCACCCGCTAAGCTAGCCTTATATCTTACGGATTTGCCGTCTAGCCCCACCCACCAGATTAGGAAGAGGATTACTCATCCATCTGAAATCTGAATGCTCCATCCACCCATAAGGAGATGTTTTAATACCCACCCCACCCTCTAGGAATACATATTCACGCCCTTATCCTCGCTTCTTTATTAACAAAAATGTCATTTTCCTCTTTACATGATCACCCGCGTGTCCTCTATTATATATCCACCCGAATTAACTACAAAACAAACCAAACATGTACATCTCCTAAAACTCATGCTACTAACAAATGGCTCGTAAATGAATAAGAAAGTAAAAATGAAAGAAAAAAGAATAATTCACTACGTCCTATATAGTTCATATAATACAATAGTTCTTATCATGTTTATACAATTAAAGAGGTTAATAAGAGAAAACTTATCGTGCAATTTTCTTAAATTTTTTATCATTTAGGGCCTGTTTGGATGCAGTTAAAAGAGGAGAGGAGGTGGGGAATATAAGATGGGGTAAATGGGGTAGGGCTCACTGTTTTGCCGTAGTTTGGGAACCAAAATTGGAGAGGTCTTCGTTTTCACCCCTTCTTCCTTTTCACGCCTTTTAGGGTTTCTCCGGTAGAATTTTTGGGCTCTTCTTGGGTTTTCCAAATTTAATCCAGCTGTAGAGGGGATGAATTTGGATGAAATCACCCTTGCTTATCCCCTTTCCCCAACCCGAAGACTCCTTATTTAGTTTCAGGACTCTCTTAGGGTGCTCATTGAAAGGTCTTAGAGCCAAAAATCCATTATGACCTTTTAAGATAAAATGATCAAAAAAATAAGATTTTCGCACCGGTTCAAACGGATTGAAAATTGCAATACTTAATTTTTTAACTATATTTTTTAATATATAAATCGTGTAAAAAGGTCTTTCAATGAGCATCCGAAGACTCCTTGCTTACCTTCAGGGCTCTCTTAGGATACTCATTGAAAGACCTTAGAGCCAAAAATTCATTATGACCATTTAAGATAAAATGATCAGAAAAATAAGATCTTCGCACCGGTTCAAACAGATTGAAAATTGGAGTACTTAATTTTTTAACTATATTTTTTAATATAATTTCAGGGCTCTCTTAGGGTGCTCGTTAAAAAGCCTTGGAGCCAAAAATTTATTACGACCATCTAGGATAAAATGATAAAAAAAAATAAGATTTTCACACCGGTTCAACCGGATTGAAAATTGAAGCACTTATTTAAAAAACGTTTTTTAATATAAAATTTTTAGAATAGACATTTTTTAATATTAAATTTTGAATTTATATATTTATTTTAATACATAATCAAATTTAACACTGCACATGGACTAAATAGTCATTTGACAGCTTTCCCATCATCCATCCCTTCTTATCTCCCTATTCTATAAACCATCCAAACAAAGTCAAATTTATCCCCCTATTTAATACTTCATCCAAACCACATACTATTTTATCCCTTCCCCATAAACCATCAAAATTAATACCCACTACTATCTTATCCCCTCTTCATATTTTTTACCCCCAATTTTTGTTTTTGTAATTTTAGTACTATGCCAACCATAGCTTCCGCCCTATACTAATTCTCAATAAATTATTCAATCTTTTAGTAATATGCTTCACATATTCCTCGATATTCTTAAGAGTATTAGCTATTGAAAGATTCAAAAGAAGGGTTGCTTTCAAGAAATAGTTACAACATGAAGTCATCATGTCTTACGTGCGTGGCGCATCAATGTGTCACATTTAATTTAACTAACTTGATGAGCTTTCTTCCACGTCGAACGAGCAATTCAATTGCATAACTAACTCCATCCAAATGAGCCAAATACCGCTATCTGTTTCTCTATCTCACTAATTTATTTCAGGCAGCATTGACGTTTGTAGTAATTGAAAAAACATCATATTATGTCGGCAAAAAGACAAAAGAAAAAGAAAGGCTTTTTTAAATTTTTTTTTGAACTGTACGTTCTCTCAACCAAATCAAATACTTTTTTTTTTTTTTATCCGCAACCAAATCAAATACTTGAACCCTAAGAAAACAGCAAAACCAAAAATCCACGCGGTCCACGTAAGGGCCCATTAAACAGGCATATCTGGGCCACTACTAATTAAGAAGGCCCGCTGACCACTATAAATGGTTTTGTGTGTTGGGCCACAAAACGTGTGAGTACGTGTGTAATTGGTGTGTAATAAGTCGGGGGAATGAGGAGGTTGCCAAGCAGCACCCTGCAAAGAGGGTGTAGAGTGGCCAATTCGACCGTTCATCTTGGCAATCGATGGCCCAAATTTTAATTGAGTAATAGATGGTTTAGATTTGTATGCGTTAAGATTCAATCTGAGCTGTTCATGCCGAGATAAATGGCTGGATCAACCACTCGGCACCATTTTTGCGAGGATGTTGCCAAGTAGCATCACCTGTCCGCAAGTTGGGTGTGATCCTAGAATTATTGATAAACCAGTAACAAGACGCAAGACACAGTCTTCTCTGCCAACGAATATTTCCATAGGCATCGACCATGCACTGATGTTGAACAAATCCGCGCACTGGTTTCACATTTGAATTTTACTATGGGATACCAGAAATGTTTCATTAATTTTATTAATATAGTTTTTTTAATGATTCCGTGAAAAATCAGCTATCATATAGCGAAAAGTGTCGGTCCAACGTACCAATTTTCCATTCGAAACAAAGAATGACCTAAAAGATTTGTTCAATTTTTTAAATAAAAAAAAATAATAGTTCAATTCTATTGTAGACTTGAAATGAATGCATTGTTATATTATATTAATCAGGGCGGTTCCGAGAACCTCTAAAAAAAACCCCAAATCTTAATCTCAGAGTTTCCGATCAAATTTTGATAATCTGAGCCGTTCAATGTGTTTAGAAAGTGATTTTAAAGGTGCCAACTAGAAATTGGCAAAAAAAATAACCGAGAAGTGCTTGATTTGAACAGTTTTTTTAATTGAACCGTTCTATAAAATTTAATAAAAAACTATTCGGATGAAACCCTTCCCGGTCATTTTTTTGGCTAATTTCTTGCGAGTACCCTTAAAATCACGTTTTGATTACATTGAGCGGCTCGGATTATCAAAATTCGATCAAAAACTTTGGGGAGTTTTTTTAGAGATTTTTTTAGGAATCTTCAGAACCGCCCTGTATTATTATTATTATAATTATTATATATAGTGGTGAGTTGTATTTGCAAATGTTATGAGTTCAAAATTTGACAATCTCTCGAAGCTAGTTCACGAGTAAAAAAAATACTCTCACAAATCCCTTAGAGCATCCGCATTATAATAAGCAAATGATTGTAGATAATCAAACTTAACAACAATGCTCAAAAACTACCTCACATTATAATAAGCAAAGTTACAAGTCTTTTAACAAATAATCAAATTTCACTTATTTCATAATCAAACTTAACTTTTACCAATAATCAAAACTCAATAACTAAACTCAAAACTCAATAATTCAAAAACATCCCACATTAGAATCGTCTCATCGAGACGAATAATTTGGTGTGGTCGGGTGCGTGAATGGAACTCGTTTGCGATTGGACGTATGTGCATTGTGTATTATGTGGATTTGTTTTGTTCGGGATGCAAAAATAACCAATGTTGAGGTAGAAGTTTTTAAGTTTAATTATGAACTAAATGGATAATCAAATGCTGACGTGGCATATTTTGGTTATTGGTTTTAATTATTCACATTGCGGATGTTCTTAGGCTCTATTTGGAACTTATGGAAAGGAAAGGAAAAGAAAAGAAAATTAAAAAATTTTCCCTTCTATTGTTTGGTTGGGAGAGAAAGAAAGAAGAAAATAAAAATTTTAAGTTCAATAAATAATAAATTTTCTCTCCTATTTTCCTCCTTTTTTTTTTTCCTTTCTTTTCTTTTCTTTCCTGTAAGTTCCAAACAGAGCCTTAATCTCGACTTATAGATAGCCTAACGCCCTTGACCATCCGTTTTTGAAAAAAAAAATTAAAATCTCGAAACGGACACTCACCCACCCCACCCGCACCATGTGGCCTCGCCTCACCTCTCTGGTTTTGAGTAATAGCTTCTTTTGGGGCACAGAGTACAACTGTCAACTGCCTCTTGTCCTCTTGCCTCTTGTCTTCTATATTTCCTATACAGGGGATGTTCTTTTCTAGGTAAATTATACATACATGCACCCCTGTTTCCACCCCGGCCGGCGCCAATCCCATTCTTTTCAAATCCACCCTTATCAGGGGTAGGTCTATTTATCGTCAATTACCCCAGAAAATCCTAATCCGTCAATAACGAAATAATACCCCCTGTGAATTCATTCCATCTTCAACAAGGAAATCACAGGCGACCTTTTCAGCCACAGAGTTGGTGGCCTTTCTCTTTCTCCGTTCTAAATCGCAACTTTTTTCAAACTCTATATAAACCCTCAACCATTGAACAAGACAACGACGTTCTTTTGTGTCTCCCATTGTTTCCTCCGGCACAAAAAATTATCTTTTCCTCTTGTGCGCATTTGGGTGCTCGAATCCTTGGATCATTTTCGGGTTTGTTCTCTGGGTTCTCGGACTCTCTCTCTCTCTCCATGGTTTCCGATAAGTTTCTATCTGCTTATTATCCCGTCTTTCTATCTCTTTTCGCTCGTTACCCAAAAACCGTCCCTCAAAACCTTTATTAAACGGCCGGTTTTGTGATTTCGTCCCCTCGCTCCAATCATGGGTACGTCCATTCCGTCTTTCGGGGGCATTTCTCAGGTTAGTTGGCTATTTTGATTTCTTGGCTCTGTTTTGCTTCAGATTGCAATGTATTTCTTCAATTTCACTATAGATTAATCATTTTGTCAAAGAGATTAGCCTTGTTCGTTTAGATACTTTACTTTGTTTTAACTTTATTTTTTAATCATTACCCTATATTTTTCTCCGATCATTGACCTATTTTTTCAATTATTATTCTTATTTTTCTATCTATCTCTCTCAACTCATTACCCCTCTCTCTAATCATTACTCTATTTCTCTCTCCATCCATTACCAAAACTAAAATACCCAAAATTATCAAACGAACAAAACCATTGTTATTTTGAGATCTTAATTAGGATATAGACTTCAGGTTTGGGCTTTTTGTTGGATGAAACTGAGGGTATGCCTCTCTCATTGGAGGATGAAACTGAGGGTATGCCTCTCTCACATGCTATGGGACCTCCTATACATACATGGGTCTCACAACATGTGAGAGGGGTTTTGCCTATCAAAAAAAATTTGTGAGAGGGGGTTACAAATAACCGTGATATTGCAGATTTTTTCGAGGGTATGTTGTTAGGCAATTTGGGTAAGATTGTGTTGTTTGATTTTCACGTTGCTCCGTTTGTTTTGATGTAAAATGTATTTTCTGAAAACAAACTTCAAACTTTTATTTTCTGGTGTTTGGTTGGCATTTGAAAATATTTTCAGAAATTAACAAAATAGTTTAGAAAGAGAGAGGGGGCTTAAACGGTGGAGAAATATGAGAATATTGGAATTGAACGTGGGTTCAGGATTGACGATCGAAAAAACTGAGTAGTGAGACTTGCAGTAGAGGGTAACGGGTTCATTTTGGAAAATAACTTACTGAAGATTTTAGGGTAAGTCATTTTCATCCAATTAATGGAAAATGTTTCACATATAAAATGTTTTTCTCATATTTTGCACAACCAAACACTGGAAAATAGGGAAAATATTTTACAGGAAAACATTTTACGCCTAAATAAACAAAGCCTACAATGTATTACTCTTTCGCCATTGCTTTAAGAAACGGTTTTCCCAAACACTTTTGAGAGAGTGTTATTGAGAAGGAAAAAACCATACCATTTTTGAGAGTGCTATTGCCAAACACTTCAAAGTTTTCCAGTAAGATTCCTCGTCAAGAGAAACACACAGGGGTAAAAATCATTTTCTATTACTTCACCTCACTTTGCTTTTCCTGAGAATTTATTTCCCACGTGACATTCTCGACAAAGCCTTAGAAGATCTTCTGAATGTTTTCTCAAAATGGTTTTTTCCAAAAATATAGAACACAAGCTTTGAAACGGTTTTTTTAATCTTATTTCGTATCTCATGGTGTCCAAGCGAGCATTCAAGCTTTTAAAACGTTAACAAAACAAGTACTTAAGGGTATTTCATGGTGTTGATCCTGAAAACAACAGGCACATTACATAGAAAGGAGTAGCTCTTTTATATCTTGACCTATGATTAGGTGCAGGAGGAGGTCTAAAATTCTTTTCCTTATTTTTTTAATCGGCAAAAGTTAGTATTATTAGAATAGTTAGATTAATACCTTGAGGTAGAGTTGAACTCCTGATGTCTTTTCTCCTATGCACCTAAGTGCATTCCCCGATGCCAAAAGGCCTCTTTTGTATGGCAAGAAGGTTTTGGCCAGGTTTTGAACCATAACATTTGTGGCTTAAGACCTCTTACTACTCAACTTATTGTGAATAGAGGTTATGATTGTAACTCGAGGAAGGGAAACAGAAAGGAAGAGGAAGTAAGACAAAGAGAAGTTTTAGGGGAAATTTGTTTTTTCTTTATTCGCTTAGCAAAGAAATGAAAAGTTAAGAAGGAAGATTTCCCTTGTCTGGTTCTAAAGAAAGGAGCAGAGAAAAATAACTAATCCATACTAACTTAAACTGGCAAAGAAAAGAGGGAAATAAAACGTAAAGGAAAGAAAGGATAACAAAATCTTTCACCACACTTTACCTTAGTATTTCATTTTTTCCTTCTCCCAAACAGCCAAACTAGGAACCAAAAACTGGAAGGAAGGAAAACTGCTATCTCCCTTTTTTTTTGCCTTCTCATTTTATTTCCTTGAGTTTAGAACCTTGAAACTTCAAGGGTCTATCCTTCTATTGTAACATACGTGAAAATGAAGGTATAGTAACACCTTTGTCACAACAGAGCCCTTCTCTAGAGATTTGAAATGCCTAATTCTCCCATTGCTCCATATATTCTATTTGTAGCGTTGGATGTGTCCTCTTCATGCTTGAAGAGCTGATCGAAATAACTCCTCCTATGATTTGGGATGAGGTTACCACTTAAGACAAATGATGAGACAACCTTACAAGATTCCTAATTAAGCTTCCGATCAATCCAATACAAAAGGTTAAATTGTATGATGTCTGTCAACAGCCCTGTTGTTGCATGCTATTATATATTCTTTCTGTTAGACGACGTAATGTTTTTCTTCCCTGTCAATTTTTTATTCTCCCATTCACTGTGTGAGTAAGCAAACAAAAAAGGGCAATCTAATATAGTGCTTGGGAACTTTTTTTGCAAATTTGACGTGATATTCTTTCTGCTAGCAGGGGAGAATGAGTGAGACCGAGCCTGGTGCACACACTATTAAGACTCATGGAGCCAAAGTCTTGAAGAAGCACAAGCATGACTGGCTCATATTGCTGCTTCTCGTGGTCATAGATATTGTACTAAATGTTATACATCCATTTTACCGGTTCGTTGGGAAGGACATGATGACAGACCTAAAATATCCACTGAAAGACAATACTGTGCCTATCTGGGCTGTTCCAGTAAGTTTTTCTTTTTATGTGTGTGCACTGTGCACATATGTACTCTATCAACTGGATTTTCCCGTTACTGATTTTCTAGAGTCCCTTATTACCTGGGTTTGTACTTTTCAAGTACATTTTGTTTAGCAATCGCTGTTCAGAAAAAAAAAAAAAAAAAAGAACGAAGAAATTCTACTTTACACTTGATTTATATGAAATCAATGTAAGAACATGTATTCCTATATGGGTAGGTTATGAGAAGGAGACAACTTCATTTGTCAGTTGCCATTGTTTATTTGTTGAGTAAGGAATAACTGATGAAACTTTTTCCTTTACATACAGATTTACGCAGTTCTGTTGCCTATTGTCATTTTCCTTTTCGTCTATATCCGTAGAAGGGATGTGTATGATCTGCACCATAGCATATTAGGTAAGTTGAATTGGTGCTTAATTTTGATTTTGGAAGACTATCTTGTTGTTGGTTAGAGAAGTGTTAAGTTTGATCTATGACTTATGTATACCTCAAAAAAGTGCAGGCCTCTTGTTTGCTGTCTTGATAACTGGGGTCCTCACTGATGCAATAAAAGATGGAGTAGGTCGTCCTCGACCAGATTTCTTTTGGCGTTGCTTTCCAGATGGAGTTGATGTATGTTAGAGTTTTAGACATTGAACCCTTCCATTTCTTTTTTACCATTTTGCTCTTCAATTTGGAACGAAGTTCAGCCCTGACGGTTTTGGGGATCTAGTCCTGCACATCTTGCTAACTCGATTTTGTTTTCTTTCTCTCCTCTCTAGAATTATGATCGGTGGGGTAACGTAGTATGCACAGGTGAAGATAGCGTTATAAAAGAAGGACACAAGAGCTTCCCAAGTGGCCATACTGCATGTAAGCAACACTTCTTCCCTGTTCCGTGCTTGAATTTTAGTCTTGGAGCAACGATGGAATAAAGTGATTCAGCCAAGTTGTTGGTCTTGTAAGATTATAGCATGGATTTGATCATTGATTTATGAAGTTTTACGTATGAGTCTTTCAAGTGATATTCTTCTACAGTCAGTCAAATATAACTTTAAGGTGCCGAAAAGGAATATTGTTAAACACCTTGAATTCAAGAAATAGATAAAACTTTGTAGTATTTTTATGATACAAAGTGATATTTTCTCTGAGGATTACAATCCTATTTACTCTAATCTAGACTCAACTTTTAGTCTCCGAATTCATCACTTTTGATGTTCCCAATAGAAACTAACAAGTAATATTAAAACAAACGTCTAAACGCTTAGTGTTACAACCGTTAGACTCATTTAACACGCAGAACCTAATTATGAGGCTTTTCATGCTTAGTACAAAGCATTTGACAATTTGAAAGGACATATCCTTGAACTTCCAAAGCAGAAATTCCCAAATCCTGTCCTACATCTATATGTATAGAACTAAAGGTGTTAAAAAAAGAAGATAACAAAAGAAATGGAAATTCGGAATATTTGAAAGAGTTTGGCTCCCCTCTTCTTCCTCTTTTCTGATTATCTCTATGAGATTGTTGATTCGTTTCCCATATCATAACAAGAGAAAAAAAAAAATCAATATGTTATTGTGACACACATTCCTTTCCAAACATAAATGACACTTAATTGCAGATATGAATCCTAATTTTTTAAACAATGCGCGACCAAAGTACCCTTTTTGCTAGCATTTTCTAATGTTTATCTAATGGATAACAAATCCACAGGCCCTTTTTTCTGCTTTTGCTCTTGGAAGTCAGATGTTGTTAGCCATGTAATAGTTGGTTATGTATGTGCCAAATA
>BPLS01000404.1:151553-182560 GCA_019656275.1 Rhododendron kiyosumense | reverse complement strand
ACACGACTCGGCCATCCTTCCAATGGACCTAATGTGCAGGCTGCAGGTGCTCAAGTTATGAATCAACAAATGGGGTTTGTAGGCAATGCACTCACCCCGGAACCTGAAGAGGACAAATCAAGCCATGCGTTCATCCCAGCATATGTGGGGCACATATCAAGCTCATCAGAGGTAGACATAGAATACGGGAGATGGTACTGTTTATAACCGTTTTTGGCACCGCGGATCGGGCCAGTCGTGATTGGATTTTAAGTTAATTTTTTAATTTATTTGGGCCGAGATTGGGTATTTGACTGGTGGTTAATTATTGGGCCATGGGTATTTTCCCATTTGGGCCCAAGAAGCACATAACCCATGTAAAGAATTGCTGCCCAGATCTTTGAGAGGAGCGGCCCACGAAAATTATGGCCCAGGATATTTTGCAGCCCACGGTTTGACCCGTGGAAATATTGGTTTGACCCATGAAGCTAATCCACGGTTTTTGGCTCATAATATGGTGCCGGATTGGTTGAAAGAACAAGGCCCATGAATGTAGGGAGTTAGTTGTGTGATGGCAGTTATTTTCCTCCACATTCAAAGGCCAATTGACTAAGTCAATTGGCCATGTGGCGCATTGTGGCACAAGGGAAGGGAAGTTGGAAGATATTTTCATCAACACATGGGACACGTGTCAACGAATAGGAAGCCCACTACCCATGATCAGGTATAACCGCCATCAACTTCTGAAAACTGCCCATGAACAAGTATGCATGAAAAGTGGAGAGAACATGGGACATGTGGCAGCTTGTGATGCAATGCAGAAATCGGATTCAGGCCTGAATCAGCATACTGCAGGGCCTATAAATACAAGTTCGCAAGATGAAAAACGGGTCCAACACCAATCAAAGTTAACGCTTACAAACAAAGCCTTCCCAGCGAAGCACACTTTCCTACTTTCAGCAAAGTAGACTATCGAATACTTAGTATTCAACCCCATTCGAACTAACTTTTTCAAGTAGTTTGAATTTTACTTTTCTTGTACAAACTTTATTATCCCGGAGTAATAAAGTTCACGTTTTTCACGTCTCATTTCCTATACGACTAGGAAATATTAAGTCCACAACCGTGTGGCAAACCACGAACCTTCTTGCGATCTTTAACCTTTGGGTCGTACGCAATCGCTTACAAGATAGAAGTCAAGATTCACGGGAATCTTCACAACAAATTAGGAGCTACAAGTCTTGGCACGCCCGCACACATCGCATTCACGCCTGCTGCCAAAAACGCGAGTTTTCAGGTACGTAATTTGTATGTCATTGGGCTGCTTTGGACCAGGTTTGTTGTAGCATGACGAGGCTCTTGGGAAATTTCGGTCCGGAAACTCTATAGCAAAGGCTAAATTGAATGTTCACCATGATCTCTTGTAATGTGCATGATTGTTTGTGTGGATCGGAGTCAAATCGGTTTTATGTCAAGTAATATGATATGATGCTAATATGGAACTTGAAAAAGGTAGGAACAGATATTTAATCGTGTCGTCTTCTTTTTTTTCCCGCTCTCGCGCGTTCTCTCTACAAATGGGTTGGCTTTGGCATGAACTCAGAAGCTCGAAGTGAACCAGCGAACCAAAAAGAAACTCGTGATTTTAACCGTTGACATGTAAGACCTGTGCAGATAACATTAGTGCAAAAGCGAAGTTATTCATTTTGGCTTTTGGCAACAATACTCACAGAAAAACAGGAAACATGTTTTCATTTGTTTGTGAGTGTGTTCGTGGAAAACATTAACAATGAATAGGTTTGGTACACCACCGTGGGTGGTAGCCTGGTGGGCAGGTGCCCCTTCACTCCCAGGCAAGGTCTCGGTTTCGAGCCTTGCCAGTGGCATGGGGGTGGGAGATTAAGCATTATGCCCACTTGTACTTAAGTGGTGCTGTGGTGATAGTCTGTCCTCCCGGACAATAGCTATGGCTCAAACCGGACATTCCACAGCGGGCTCGGGAGTCCCTATGGTCACGTCCAAAGAGAATTGTTACGCTGATTGCCCCCTCCCACCCTTTTGTTTATCAAAAAAAAAAAAAAGGTTTGATACCAATTAATGTCTTCTTTTTCCAACATTACCAATAAAAAGTTTTCCTAGCGGCAGAGGAAAACAACAACTCCTTTTTTGTTTCCACGTTTTTTGATGTTTGAAAATTTGCTGCCATTTTCTGGAAACGAAAACAAATCAGACTTGGGCGTCTTGGTCAATTTCCGATGGCTGTACGTGTAGATAATGAATAGAATCCACCACTATGGTCTCAACTCTCAAGTGACTCTCTATCCTTCTGCCTTCTGGTATATATTGGTCATATGAGTGGCGGAAAGTCTTTGGACATAGCAAATCTGTGCACAGATTGCGTTGTGGAGTCTATTAAGGGTCTCACACAAATGAAAAGGACACAATTGTACCATTCCACTTGCTTTTCTAGAATCATTGTTGAAATGACCGTTTCGTTAAGATTTTTATTTTTTAAGTACTTATTTATTTTTGTTTTACGAGACAGATCATTCTCTTTCAATACATCATATTTAATTCAAAAAATAAATATTTATTTTCCTTAGCGGAACGGAGCCATATATTTATGAATTTACGGTTTTGTTAACCTCTGCTCACAAAGCGGAGGATGATATACACATAATTCCAAACAAGTTTGGATATCAATGCATATCTCACAAATATTAACACACTTTCATAAGCATTAATACAATTTTCTCGGATATCAATACACATTTTTATCTATTATCCTATCTATTTGGGTGAATGTTAGAATAATCCTACTTCCATGAATTTATTTAGTGTCAGAGGGAATATCCTTTCAGGAAGTCCAAAAACACTTGCCTGGTTCATGTGATTTCTAGGAATGTGAATCCGTAGGGAAATTAAGTACTCTATGAATCCATCTTTAAATCAAACTAATTCCACATCTTGTATTAATTAAGTCTTGATGATCAATGGGGTCTTGAGTACATTTTGTAATCTGGATCCTTGTGTACGTCCGAAAGAATTATGAGGTCGAGCAAATTAAGAAATTCTTACGCACACGATTATATTTCGTCACTCGCTTGAGTTTTTGACGGTATTATCAACGAAAAGAGGGGCATTGAAAGTTGACCGAAAGGACGGGGTTAGAAATTAATGACGCCCGAGTATATATAAAGCGTACGAGTGCAAACCGTATAGTATAATATACATCCCTTGAAAGGGAAGCATTTTTATGTACTGTACTGTATGCAACAGAAGAATCCCAAATCAACAAACCAAGCTAGTACGTAAACAATGATGTGGTAAAAGAAAATCAGTTTTAAAGTGAGAAAATTACAGATTGGCTGGCGACTATTTTTCAGCACAATAGTATTAATGTCAAAGTGGCCCGCCGATAAACACTCCCATCACTCTCCGTCAACCAAAGATGTAAAGCTTAATTTTAGTTGCTGTAGAGCTTCAGATATTTGTTGATTATTTCCAATCAAACAATGACACTAGTACTCTTCCTCCTTAGTCGGGCTGCCAATATTGACCCGTTTTGAGCTATGAGTCCAAAATGTAACCGCGACAGAGAGAGAACTCAACCAACAGAAAAAAAAAAAAAAAACGGTGGACCACACATATTGGTTGAGTGAGAAATATCCTAATTCATCCTAATCTTCTGAGTTTTTGGTCAAAATTATTATTTTTCAATTTACACGTAATGTAGGAATTTTCAAAAACCTTTTTCACTTGAGGAACATGCAGAGACCAATCCCATTGAATTTTTCTAAGGAAAATTTTAAAATCAGCTCAATGAGCTGACAATAGTAAGTATGTAAATGTATATTAAAGAGTGTAAAAAGTATACAGAAATACGTATTTTTCTTATCTAGTGTGCTTATCGTCAGCCTAGCAGGCTAACAATAGCAAGACCGTTTTTCTAAATTATTCTGAAAATCTAGTATAATATGCAGGGACAGATCCAAGAATATAGTCTAGTTGGGGCACCTGTTAATCATAATGGCGAAAGTTTATTTATTTTTAATCAACTACAATAGGATCGTACAAAATTAAGACATGTGTTACTAATTAATTACAAAAGTTCATAACGTGTACATTAAGTTAAATTAGGTAAAAATGAGCCCAAAATCTGAAACAAAATTTTTAAAGTATATTTTAAATGAACATCGACAAGTTTTAGAATGATCGAACTATTTTTGTTAATGACTTTATTTTAAAATATTTCTCCTAAACGGTTTAAAATAAAGAGAATAAAGAAAGAATAGTTTCAAATAGACAAACAACTCATAAAACAACAAGTCTAAATGTACCATATGATGAAATTCAGGCATAAAATTTATTCTATATGTATATTTTCGAAATATATACAAGTATGCATGTTTATATATTAGCACACTTTCATAATTATACTAACTTATACAAAAATATTTTAAAAATTATTTTAATTTCAAGTGGGGGCACGAGTTAATTTCGTCCCTGATAGTAGTATTTAGAGTTGTGCAAGGACCAAAGCAAGCAGCCTTGGCACCCCTTGTGTCCCCCACTTCCTTTGCGTAAGCAAGTACATGGTGAACCAAAGAAGCCACAAATATTGTGCTAAATATGCTATGTTTTGCTAATGAGAGTGTCTTATTTACGGAGGTGTTATAAACAGATTTTTACAGCACCAACCAATCACAACCATTTAAAAGTGTTTTGAACGGTCTGAATTTTAATGAAATTTTTTCACAAAAAAGTTTAACTACTCTTCAAAAAAATTTCATTAACATCCCGACGGTCACGATTGGGTGCCATAAACAGCACTTGTTTACGGCACCTCCGGAAACAATATTTTCTCTTTGCTGATGAGATATTCAATGTTCCGAATTAGACCAAGCCCCTTTTCTTGAAAAAAGAAAAAGAAACAAAGGCAATTATGACATCCGTGACCAATAAAGTACGGATCCTATGCATGTATTTTCAGGGACTATACTGCTTGCTTATCGTTGACTCTTAACGTATGATTTAACAGTCCAACATTGCCATTGACCTTTCTCCTATATAAACACCCTTTTGTTTCCCATTCCATAATTCAATACACGCAACCAAATTAACCCTTCTCTCTCTCTCTCCAAAAATGGACACGGATCCGGCGACATACCTCGACAACCTCAAGAGGTACTGGAGGAGGAGGAAGTACCAAAGACTGGACAACACCAAGAAGAGGACGAGGGTCGCGAGGCTAGGAAACAACCAACGCCGCGGTTGGAAGCTACGGCTGGGTCGGAAGCTCAAGTTCAAGGGTTTTTTACCCGTAAAGCTCATGACAAAGTTTCACCGCGCTCTCCGCAATATGATGGTTCGTCTAGTTGGTGACAAGGAAACTGGGCTTTTCGGAGGGAAGAAGATTCCGAAAAGCGGGCCAGTTCTGATGGTGGCTAACGCTAGCTATGAAATTGATGACAAGATGGTTTTGGAGATTTACAAGCGGTTGGTGTCTACTCGTCAACTAACAGCCTTCTTAGTTTGAACAGCTTTCCTAATTGAGGAGTAAGATATCCGTTCCACAATTTTAAGTAGTTACGAGAAATGAAGTACTTTTGTGCATAATATTTAAAATAGTTTTCGTACTTTTGGACTAAATTTTAAGAATTTTGTTTTTATCTGCTTCTCTGTATCTGTATATTTCTTTTTTCTCTTCTTTCTTAGGGGTGAGAAAAGTTCACCCTCGGTGTAAGGAAGTAAGCTGAGGATTGTTGTGGTGTTCCAAGCAATGTTTTGAAACCCGGATCGGTGGACGAACCGAAGAAGGGACCGGACGGATGGATCACTACGGTTGAACCGTTATTGAACCGTGACATCATAATTATGTAATAAATATATTAAAAGTGTGAAAAAACTAAAAAAATTGAATATACAAAGATATTTTTGTAAGAAAATGTCTGAATGTGAATGTATCTCTGTTTTTTGAAGTTAAAGAGAAGAAACTGGGTTAATGTAAGTGTTTTCGTGAATCCCACATTGGATACAAAACAATAGCGAGCAAAACTTTCATCTAGCCTCAAGCTCTTTCTCGGCTAATTGACTTGGAAATCCTTCAAAAAGTAGTTTAAGCTAGCCAGCAAATGTTGAGGTTCCCAATAGGCTCAAGCTGTTTCTCGGCTTTTGTATCTTCTTCAGCCTGAACCCTTGTTTTTGTGACCGACGGCAACCAACGATGACCCATCAAAGCCCAATGACGGCAACTTTTCTTACCTTTGGCGACGACCCGAACGATGCCCAACGACGGCAACTGTTCTTATAGCTTCGCCGACGACCCCAACGACGCCTAAAGACAGCCCAACGGCGGCGACGACGATTGCCATATCTAGAGTGAAAGAGTTCAATCTAGGTTTCCGGCCAAAACCCATAGTTCAACCTTGGGTTTCCGGCCAAACCCAACCACCACCATAGCCTTCAGCCCTTCACCGTCGATTTGGAGTGACAGAGGGACGAAGAGAGAGACCCAGCATGAGAGAGAGCGAGAGTGACGGAGGGAGGGAGAGGGCTGAGAAAAGCCCAAGCGAGAGTTCCGTACTCGCTGGTCCTAGCGAGGTTTCCACACCTCGCTTGCCATGGCGAGGTGTGACGCGAGTCTGTTGGGAGGCGGATTTGAGGGTTTTGCTCGGGTAACAGGCGAGGTTGAGGGATAAAAGACTCTGCTGGAGATGCTCTAAAAGCATCCTAGGCTGCTTCTAGGTAGAGGAAAAGGTTAAATTTTTGAAAGAACTAGCTAGGCCCATGTGCCAGCTCTTCTCAGTTCTTTTCATAGCCGAAAGCGAAGTATTAATAAGGAGTTAAAATTGTGAACAACACGGTTAGGTCCTCTTGACCCGTAGCCAGGTTAACCGGTTCACCGGTATATTCAAACAGTTTTAATGAAAGGGACCGGTTTTGGAATATAAACGGTTTTGTAATTGGTCTGGTCCGGTGCAAGGGCCGATCAACCGTTCAACTGGTCGAACCGACCGGTCCAGTTTGGTTTTTAAAACATTGGTTCCAAGGAGCAAAGGAGCATTTATGATAATATGTTTCTGTGTGTTTACCAAAGAAACTATGGTTACCCTGTTGAATCAAATGAACTCAAAACTGCATGTATTCTTTTTTTTTTTGGTAATGCAGGGTGTCCTAAACCAGTTTGCGTAAATCTCAGACTAATTCATACAATCCCTCCTTCTACAACAATTTTACATGCATGAAACTTCTTTTAAAAAAACCTTGGCAATACTAATGCAAAATAAATCAAACAGCTCAAATTGAACTCCTCGTTAAAAGCTTGTTAAAGATCAACTTGTGCCGCAAACAAACCACAACTATACATATCTATGCCATTAAAAAAAAAAAAAAAAGACTACATAATTTTTTGGTGGTCCACTATAACATGTTTCTAACCCCACTAACCCACTTCTAAAGTACTTAACCCCACTAATCCACTAATAATTTCAATGACAAAATTACCCTATGTAAATGAAACAATGACCTTGTTTGGCTAACACAAAAAATGTATTTATTTTTTTTTTTTTTTTGATCTTGTTGCAACCACGTAACCACCACCACCACCACAACCACCAGACCACCTCCGCCACCACCACCACCATGCCAACATATAACGTCATATATGTGACAAAAATTTCTCTCTTCTTTTTCTTTCCCACCACCACCACACTCCCACTCCTCCTCCACCTCCATCACCACCACGCCAACATATAGCATTTTATTACAGGTTTGGTGGAGATTTCGTCAACGGTACAGATTGCAGCGGCAAATTTTTCCAACAATACGTACATTCAATTATTCAATAAAAGTTCATAGTTCTCTCTTGTCTTCCTTGCGTGACGTCCAATGTGTGCTCGTAGATTCGAGTATTTATCTCGTTTGGAATAGTATGCAAACTATTTTCTTGTGAATTCCACTGCGTCATTTCTCATAAATTGGAACCATGAAAAGATCAATCTGTATACACGAGGTATATAATTTCATTTTCCTAACTACCGTCCATTAAGCTTATAAAAAAAAAACTTAACATCCATTACACTTTCTCTTTCCCATTTCTATTTGTGTAATTACACTTTGTACCTCGCACCTTTCAATTCCTGCGGTCAAACTTATTGAATGAAATAACTAAATGGACACTCCTTCAAACACCTGTTTTCTCTGTTCAAAAAAGAGGAGAAGTGGAGAACAATCCACTCTGCACCATGAAGATTATAATGTTCAACTCTTGCACAACCTTTATTTATTACGGTTTGCTATAGTATTTCTTATTACTGATCACACCAAATGCTTCTCCAGAGTACATTACAGATGCCTTTGGGATTTCGAATCATGACATTATTGCTAAACCTCTTGTGGCCTTGATGTGGGATATGCATGTAAGTCACATAATCTTTTAGTAGGACCCTTTTCTTTCGCTCTCAATTCTTACTTTGTATTTGTACTCTTAGTTCTCGCCCCCACCACTACAAGAAAAAAGGCCCCCACGTCCACTAGTTTTAGTAGTTTGAGATATTTTTTAAAAATACTTTAATGCTCATGCGCCCGCACATTATAGAAGTTATTGCAGGACCATGTTTATAAGAATAACTTGTGGTTTGAATCATCTTTGTAAGACCCGTAATGGCCCCTAGAAAATTTAAAAAATCAGCCCATTTCTTGCCCACCAAACAAAGCCCTTGCAACACAAATAATCTCCCCTTGACTGCCCCAAAACGTCGTTTGGGGACATAACACGTTCGCATGGCCGGCTTACGGCCAAGGCAGAGGAAGCTTGCGCTTCTGGCCCCCCGAAAAAGTTAAAAACGAGGGCCCCCAAAATTTTAGGATCCTATATATATATAGTCCGGTTCAAGTACAAATCTCTTCCCATTCGCACCTCCCCTTTTCCGATCGAATTTCGATGATCCGAGCAGCTCAATATGATCAGAACATGATTTTAAGGGTACCTGCAAGAAATTCGAAAAAAAAAGAAAAAAACACCGGGAATGGCTTGACTTGAGCAGTTTTTATTGTACCGTTCATTTAAATACAAACAAAAATTATTCAGATGAAACCCTTTCCATAAAATAGGCCCAATTGAAATTTAGGAGCCACAAAATAGCCTCAAATGATGGAATTACTCATTAGAAATGCTAAGGTGTTAAAAAAAAATTTTAAGGGACGACAGGAGCGGTTGATCAAAAAAAGAAGAAAGAAACGCAGCAAGCTTCAAACGCTTCATGCTTCATGCTTGAGTCGAAGGGAAGGGAAGACAACAACCGATGACCATGAACGGCAAATACTTGCATACGGAATTTCTTGAGGTCTTATTCAAGAGGTTCGCTTCCGGTCCTTAAAACTTATGAACCGGCCCTGCACGTTCGGCCCAGCACCATCCCAAGTCCTACTTAGAGGCTGGAGCTTTACCTTCTAGGCCATATTGACCGACCTGGTTCTACTCTTGATCAAGACAGCTAATTGTGGATAGGGCTGTAAATGAGTTGAATCGAGCTGAACCCTATTAAGTTCGGCTTGGGTTTGTTAAGGTGCTAATCTGGCTCGAGTTTGGTTGGGTTCGATTCGAGCCTGAACAAGTTGGCTCAAGTTTAGCTCGTTAATATTTTTCAAAGCTCGAGTTCGGTTCAGTTGAGTTTGTTAAGGTATTAGTCTGTCTCAAGTTTGACTTATAAAATTTATTAAAAGCTCGGGTTCGGCTCATTAAACTCAAACAAACCAAGCCGAGTCAAACTTAGGCTCTAATTGAGCTCGTCAAGGCTCGGGTTTGCTTCGGTTCGGCTCATTAAACTCAACTGAATCCAAATTCTCTCATTGATCGTATATGATTTGGGAGAAAAATAAGTATTGAAATTATATATATAACCTTGAAATTTTTATATTGGCAAATCGACGCATAAAGAATTATTAATTATAATTAATTACATGTTTGCGAGCCTAGCCTAGCTAAATACTATAAGGTTCAGGCTTGGCTCATTTATCAAATGAGCCTAACATTGAGATTCAAGTTTGGTTCATTAATAGACGAATCAAATTCGAACGAACTTTTACTGGACCGAGCCTCGTATAATTCACGAATGGCCTGGTTCATGTACTGCCCTAGTTGTGGATCGTTATGTGATGAGTGAGGGTTTTATTTGCATTAAAATTCAAAGTGAGGCGGTCTCAAGTGACATTGCGACGCAGGGTATAGGGAACCAAAGTGTAAATAGCCCTAATTAGTTGTAACCTCCTCCCACAAACTAGCAACTCGTCAAAACCCTTTCCGCCTCTGATCTCATCCCACGCCCCTGAAAAAAGCCTCATCGATGTTTGACTGTTAGATCGAATCAAATCGTAGAAGTAAAAAACTCTGCGTGCCGGTAGGCCTACGTGTGTGCAATGTATATTAATCCCAAGAGGCGAATATGTGAACGAATCCTCCTCCGGCGAACAGTTGGTGGTTTTGAGGGGGTGAGAAAAAAATGGAAGACGGAATTAGGGATTTTTCCGAAGACGGAGGCGCGTCCGTCCCGCTCATTCCAGACGGGATCGAGGCGAAGGGGGTTTCCTACGACGATGCCCGGTTGAATCAGCTGGGTTACAAACAAGAACTCAGTCGCAGTCTCTCGTACGTACTACTCCTACTACTACTCTTCGCCCTTTTTGCAATCTCCTCGATTTTTATTCGTGAAATTATTCTCCGTTTTCCAAATGCACCGTCCGTTTTAATCTCAACTTTTGGATGTTGATTGCCCCTTTCGAAATGGATCGTTCCGTTTTTCTAGATTCTAAACTTCAGTGCAGTTCAAGCAGAATGATCTGTCGCTAATTATTATGTTTTCAGAAAATATAGCTACTGTTTGTAATGCAGAATCATTGACTGTTTGGTGTAAAATAACTCGATTATATGGGGTCAAGGCCGGCCGTAACAGTTCTTTGGCATTGGTCCCGTCTTCACTGAATAATCTTTGCCACTTGATATTTTGAGTGGTGGGCTTTATACAAGAAAATAGAAAGGGCTAAGAAAAGTGCTCGAGTGTAACTATCAAGCTTGATCCTGTTTTAAAATCGGAATTTTTATTCATTCTTGATCCTGTTTTGTTTTGAAATCGGCTTTTGTCATTGGTCCATCAGAAGTATCAGTTCCAATCATCTCTAGTGGTGTGGGTGTGCGTTTGCCCTATGGCGTAAAATATAAAAAATGGGTCCTAATTTTGTGTGTTAAAAATGTATTAATTTTAAGAGAAGATGAGTATTATAGTGGATGAATTAGAGTAAATTAGTACTCCTTTTCAGCCGTTTACTTTTCAGCCGGCTTCCCTTTTCCTTTTCTTTTTTTAATTTGTCTTTCCTCACTCTTCTTCAGATCTTCTCTCACCTGACACACACAGGGCACTTCGTCTCCTTTGTGTCTGTATCTCTCGAAAAAAAATTTAGTGCCAAGCGGTACCACGTGGTGTCCGTTCGGCCATCTGAGCCGTCCATTACATGTATGGACGGCTCAGATCTGGAGGGAGAAGAGGAGAGAGAAAGTGTAAGGATGAGAGGAGAGAGTATGTTTTAATCCGAGCTGTCCAAAAATGCATCGGACGACTTAGGTGCGCTGAACGGATGCCACGTTGGCAATACCCGCTCAGTACTGAAAAATTCCTCGTATCTCTCATTTAACTGTCATGCTGATTAATGAAAGTTAAGTTTGTAAGCATTTAGCAAAACCATTAAAGTGTCAAAAATTAAAAGTTGTTGGTTATCTCTGTCTTGTTAGTTGATTTATGACAAAACTATATCCTTAACTCAAACACTTGAGATGCTAGTGGCTTATTTTTTTGTTTTTATTCAAAAAATTTTCGCATTTGTTAATTTTTTGTCAATTTTTTAGGAATTATTGCTTTGTTATGACAAAAGGAATTTAAAAAGTAAAAAATTACGATCGAAACCTAATTTTTTTGAATAAAGACAAAAATAAGTCAATAAGCCAATTTTTTCGTCTTTATTAAAAAAAAATTGGATTTCGATTGTAATTTTTTACTTTTTAGATTCCTCTTGTCATGAAAAAGCAATAATCCCCAAAAAATTGACAAAAAACTAACAAATGTAAAAAAATTTTGAATAAAAACAAAAAAAAATATCAGCCAAATGGCTTATTTAGCCGAATGTTACTAGTACTTGTACTGCCACATGTCCAGATCACAATGCAACATTCTCTGTCCTCTTGTTTAATTTGTTACTCATGCAATTAAACATGATTATGTGAATATGTATGCAGCTTATGTGAATATATATGCAGCTTTACTTTAAGTGGGTGTTTTCAATAGTGAAAGATTTGTAAATTTTTTGTTTGTTGGTGAGAAGTTGTTAAGGGTTTCCGCTGAAATAATACTTTCTCCGTCTCAATTTTACTTGAGTTTTCAAGAACAGTCTTCATGATAGTGTATTTTTTTCCAACGCATAGCATTTTAAGAGAGAAAAGGCATTAAGAAAGTTTTTACCAGCCAACATAAAAGTGGAAACAAATTTTAGGATGTGTACAAGTTGAAAAGCCAGGCCCGGTCCTGAGATTTTCGAGACCCTAAGAGAGGTTAGAAAATGGGGCCTCTCTTATTTTGTATATAGTTTATTTGTTTGGTAACAGAAACGCGATTACCTTGTAGTTCAGTGGCTCACTGCATGAGACGTTGGTTCTGGTCCCTTTGGTAGCGTGTTCGAGTCTTAGAGGAAGCAGTTTTAAAGCATTTTTTTTGTACAAGTTGAACAATTGTCTGCAAAAAAAAATTAAAGTGCAGGGATCGAATTTGCAACCTTGTGGTGTGAATGCAGAGAACTTACCACAATGCTAGACTTGCCTTTCTGTAGAATGTTGTACATACATAATATATATCAATATTTTGGGGCCCCTATAATTGAGCTAAAAACGGAAGGTCCAAAGTGGTCGCCTGGTGAGCCTATGCTAGCCTAAAAAGCAGTTTGTTTTCGTGGTACTCATTTTTTGTTATTTGTTTGTAATATAAATTCTCTGTTAACTAAACTAGCACTTGTTGTGTGCTGTAGGGCCATATCCAACTTTTCGGTGACGTTCACAATAGTATCGATACTGACCGGCCTAACCACGACTTTTAACACTGGGCTGACCTACGGTGGGCCCGTCACGATGATATGGGGTTGGCCCATAGTGGGCTTGCTCACACTCGTAGTGGGCCTGTCCATGGCCGAGATCTGCTCCGCCTACCCAACCTCCGGTGGCCTCTACTTCTGGAGCGCTAAACTCTGCGGGAACGACTGGGGACCACTCGCCTCTTGGCTCACTGGCTGGTACGTACCCACTTACCTACTTTTTTAGTACTACCTCCATCCGAATTTAATAGTCTCTCGTTCAATTCTAATCGAATAAAATTATTGAGTCCTACCTCAGTTAAATTGAGTTGATTTTTCACAAAGCCCACTCAGTTGCTTTTTTAAAATTATTGAACGGCTTAGATCATCCGTGCGGGATTCAGAGTGAGCTCTGTGTGCCCTTTGGTACTCCATCGGCTATCGGTACCTATAGCTTTAACGATAATTAATTAGCAATAGCCTTGTAGATACATTACTGCCATGCAATTATTTCTGCGTATTATGTGTTTTTACAGGTACACATTAAAGCATGTAATATATTACACCTACCTATTTATATAGGAGTTTATTTTCTTCTCACAAACACAAGAGATTAAAGAAATAGGTTCCCTTCTTAATTGTTTCGAATCCTTTACCCCCTTTTTATCCCAAAAATGAAACATTCCAATTCGATTGGGATAATATCCACAAGTACGTATATGGACAGGCGTCACATGATGGCCTTGTGGACGGGGCATTTCATTTGTCAACTCAAAGCATATTACAAGCATTGAACTTAGTTTCAAAGTGGACGATCGACAACTAGACGATGGCTACTAAGTTTACAAACTTGAGTAGGAAGAGCATGTACCTAACCAGTAACCACCCTCTAGGCATTCTAGGTTTTTCCCTATGTGGCAAGAAGAAACATGGGATATGTTTGAAGAAGCGACTAAAAGTGTACCAAAACAAAATATTTACAAGACTTGTACATGACTCAAAATACACAAGTGAAGTGTTCAAAAAAAAAAAAAATACACAAGTGACCAACCAACATATATAAGCCGGATAAAAAAAAACTATCCAACATAAGCCTTGAAGTTGCTTGATCTTGGCATGGATGGCTTGCACGGGAGGAACAAATGTGTATGAGCATAACGGGCATGCCGCGACAACAAGTAATATGTGGATCTTAAATTTTCATGCAAAGGTTACATAGGGTTGAAAAATAAGAAAACCAATATTATACTAACTTGCGAAGGAACCCTCACCCGAAGGGACCTCTTCCGGGAAAGCACTAGTCATTTAGCAGAAAACGGTTCGTGAGAGAGAGAGAGAAATGAAATTACAAATATAACGCAATTCACTGTCTCCGATATGCAATGAAGTATTACTAGGATACCTTCTCATTTTTCTAGTTCTTGATAATTGAAGCCGAAGTTTGTATAATTGTATTGAAATTTTGGTTTGCGTTATTCAAGAAACATTGTACGTAATGGAATGCCGTAGATTATATGGCCGTTTGGCTTGTGATAAACCGTAGCTTCCTTTGCCATTTTTTTTTTGGTTTTTTCCATATTGAATCCCTATCCTAGTCTAGAGAGGAAAGATAAGCTCGCCCAAAAACTCAAGTTAAAAGAAAGAAAACGAGAGGAAAGGAAAGGGAGGAGGTGGACGCTGACCCTTACCGCATAACTTTTGTTTTTGTTTTCTTGCCTAGATGTATCTATTAGTATTTTACTTATCGTGCTCAATGGAAGTTTCGAACCCATCTGCCTTTGACTTAAATGGGCTGACAAATATAGAAAAACGACCAGTATAGGCCCACCAAGAACACATGAGGTCTTATTGATCAATGTCTTGATCTCCTTTCATAAGAGGCTGGAAAGATGGCCCATGATTCATTCGGATTATTCTCCAGCCCTCTGGCACTGCAGCCTAGAGAAGAAAAGGCCGCTCTGGTAATTGATTTCACTTGCATTTTATTATCACTCAAAAGTAGTAGTAACTTGGAAAATGCTCACTAGTTTTCTAAGCGTTTTTTTTTTTTTTTTTGTACAAATCCTCAACCAGAATACTACGGCCTCAGAATCAGTGTTCTAAAAGTCGGTTGCCTAGGCCGACTACTCCCCGCCTAGGCGCTAGGCAGTGGTCCAACGCCTAGATTAGGCAGCTGACTAGTAGGCGCCTGGTCTCCAATTGGGCACCTAGTCCCTGATTGGGTGCTTAGGTGGCCAACTAGTCAGCGCCTAGGCACTAGGCGGCCTTTTTTCCCATTGACTTTAGAACATTGCGCAGACTTTGTGAAAGACTGTTATGACCTGAACTTTATGTTTCTATATCTGTACTCCACTACTTATTTTTGCTGTGATACTGGATCTTACATGGTAAAGGAGGAAGGGAAAGAAAAAAAGAAAAAAGAAAAAAGAGGACAGGGAAGTACAGGAAACAAAACAAAAAAAAAAATTAAAATTAACTTGGTTGCGTGTTAAAAAATGGACGTGTATAAGTAAATCAGTAAATCTTATTTTTATTTCATTTTCTTATGATAAGTCTGAGTAATATTTTTTGTTCTAATAACATGAATTTGTAGGTCAACTAAAGAGCTAGCAGACCAAATGATTTTATACAAGAGAATCATGTTCTGAGAAACGAGACTACCGATGTAATACTATTTTAAGTCCTCGTTTCATGCAATATTTTGGTACCTATGGAAAACATGGACATTTGTATATACGCTATATCACATGTTCTTTTATTTCATTTTTTTCGATAAATCCGGCACAAGATAAATTTCGTAGCTTAACTAAATAGCTAGAAAATGGGTATTATTATATCGGTTTTACTATTGTTAGCTCACTGGACTGACGATAAGTACAATAGCAAACAAAAAAAACACGTAGTTCTGTGTACTTTTTGCATCTTTTAATATATATTCACATACTTATTATTATCAGTCCATTAGGTTGATTTTAAAATTTTCCTTATTATATATTCGTACAAGAGAATCACGTCCTGAGAAAAGAGACAATGGTGAAACTCCTTTGAGGTCCCCCTCCCTGCCTCTCGTGCAATGTGAATAATAGGCTTTGCTTCCATTTTAGAATAGTCAACTCAAAACCCTTCGTTTTCACATTGGTATTTCGGTATACCAGACTTTTAATTTGCACGTTGTTAACATACTTTTCTTGTTCTGACTTCGATCGATAGGTGTTCAAAAATTTTGAATGGGGAGGGTGCTGTGCAGTTGTGTGCGCAGCACCTTGCTGCATACCTTCAAGTCGTTGAATCGTGCATCCGATAGCTCGAAAGTGACACGATCCGATGGCTCGGAGGTGCGCAATAAGATGCTATGCAGCACCTCACTGCACAGCACCAACCTGAAGTCCCAAAAATTTCAACCCCTTCCATCTCTTCTTATTTGGATCCGACTTCTCTGCAATTGGTGTACAGTTCAATTTGGATCGTTCATATTGATAATTAATAGTTCAGATATGTTAAATATTTTATCTGTAAAAGTATATTATTACCGGTAAAAAATTCGAAACAAAATCTAGACCATTGAAAACTCTAACCGGCGATTGCGATTACTTGGACGACAGACAAGCTAGATTCCTCTTATTTTTCCCTCTGATTGTGAGAAGAATTTTGGATGCTCATATGGCACCGCACAATTTCAAAGAGTAACTACCGTATACACATTACCAGCCGATTTGAATTATTGTTTGGTCAAACGCCAATATATAAGTACTCCAATTACCCAATTTATAGACTAATAAAATTCAAGATTAGTAATCACACGACAAATGGCATATTTTATCCGTGTGGAAAAATTGCTGCGGAATTGTGAGGTTGGTGTCCACATTTTAGATCTATTCATTGCTTTCAATACAATCGCATAAAAATCTGTCAGGGTCTAAGGCCCCATTTCTGAAAGGAAAATAGTAAGTACTTGTTTTTTAAAAAGATAATTTCAAACTCAAAAATTATGTGCTTAAACAAATAATTTTCTTAGCAATATGGATCATGTTGATAGATCTCATTAAGATCTTTTATACGGTGCAAAAAAAAATTGAAATTTTTTTTTCATTTACATTATTTTTTAGTTTAAAATTGTAAAATAAGTATTTAATTTTAAAAAGGTGTTCTGAAACAGGGCCAAACTGTATATCCATTCCCCTTATCCTAAAAATAAATTACTGTATAACCATTCCATTTTTATTAGGGGTGAGGATAGGGAACCGGACAAGCCATTAAGTTGGATATTGATTTTCGGGTCGAGGATAGGGACAATTCATTAGCCCGGATATTGGGATAAATTTTTGGGCGCCGAGCGGATATACGGCAGCGATTCCAACCGTCTAAATGTGTTTTAGATGGTCCGGATTTATTTCCTCACTTGACCGCTCTTTCTCCTATTTTTCTCTCTTTAAATCTGGATCGTTCAAAACACGTTTAGATAACTAAGATTACCGTCGGAGTACCACATGTGTGGTATCCTCCCGGCACCCAAAACCTTGTCGGATTTATTTATTATTACTCCGTATTTTTATTTTTTGGATACTGGATTTTCTTACCCAAGTGTGCGTGCCTATCTTTTCTTTTCTTTTGGTTTGGCAAATTATTCGGTGGTTTCCAAATCAGTCACGACCACGCATTTACATATACACCAATAGAAAAAATTATTCGGTGGTTGGCAAATTATATTGCTCCTGATGATGTGTCGGTCCTCCATCGATCTCATCATTAGTCATTTTAATTAATCCTACTTTAGTCGTGAACATTTTTTTTTTTTATTTGTCTGACATACAGGTATAATCTTATTCAAATATTCCATATTAACAATTAGGAGAGTGCAAATATCACTCTCTATGATCAGATTCTGCAGTTTCAAAATAGCACGTAATCCGAGAGGGAAAGACAAAACAAGAGAGTACGTGGAGATTTCCCACCCCATAGATAATCGCTACTACAATAATGCAAAAGATTACACTAATGTAAGTAATAAGAACGCTAATAACTTATAAAACTGTGATAAAAGCACACAGATCATGATTTGTTTGTATACATCGTGGGTTGTCTTGATGGGATGCCAATCAATCATATCCTGGTGGATAATGGGTCAGCAACCAATCTTATTCCTAGGTTTATGATGCAGAAGCTTGGGAAAACAGATTAAGACCTACTCTCATGTACTTCAACCTTGACTGATTTCATTGGGAAGGAAACAACATGTCAATGTATTTTGATCATGAACTTAACAGTAGGATCCAAAACCTTAACAACACATTTCTTTGTTGATAATTCACACTCTTTTTTCAATGTTCTATTGGGGAGAGATTGGATTCACTCCTGTTTAGTAGTTCCGTCAACCATTCACTAATGTCTTATCTTTTGGAATCAAGAAGATGTGGAGGTGATATGGGCTGATCACAGACCCTTCCAGGCCTCTACTAACCATGCTGAGGCCCATTTATACGATGAAGGGGTTGGTCTAATAAAGGTGGCAGGCCTTCACAAGTATGGCTGCCACAAAATAGTCCTTGTTCTTAATAAGTCAGCAGAAGAAGTGAACTCACTTTTTCAAGAGTTAATCGGTCCTATGATCACGGAGTGAAGCAGGCCAACAAATCCGTGAGAGCACTTTTCCATGATCCCATGAATTGGAAGTTACAAAGGACACATGGCGTCACGAGGAGAAGCCAACAAATCCGTTTGCATGCAGAACCGTGGAGATGCTTGGCCTATAAATACTAGTTCACAAGACTAAAAATGGGTTCCCACACCAATCAAGCCCCGCGCTTAAACCAAAGTCTTCCCAGCGAAGCAACTATTTTACTTTTCTTATTCCAACTCAATTACTTGTTCAAGTAATTCGGGTTCTTTACTTTCCCGTTGTCCCCAACTTTATTACACGGTTAATAAAGTTCGCTTTACTTTCACGTTGTTACTTCTTTTCCTACACGGTTAGGAAATAGCTAAGTCCTTTATCGTTGAGGCAAAACCATGAACCATCACTGCAATTTAGCCCTTATGTTTGCAGCACTTTCGCCGTACAGTTACGAAGTCAGAAAAGGGGCATCTAGTCCTTTATGTTAGACGCGACAAGTCTTGGCTCGCCTGCTCAATCCTTGAACCATTTCGGAGCCGAACATCTTTTTGGCATGTCCTGTGGGACCCTAATCGTCTAAGGGTTTTATTATGGCAAGGAAGCAACAACAGCAACAATCGGATCCACCCATCCTGGATCCACCACAAAGTCCTGAGGGAGAGGCAGTCAACGTGCCTTTACTCCAGGAGGCTGGTCCTCTGATTAGCGCTCAAGATCTTAGCGACACTACGGATAGCGTTAAAAATTATATGTTTTTGGCAGAACGCGAGATCTCCCGCGACGTGACACAATCAATCTCACAATCATTCTCGCAGTCCTTGGAACCTCTGACCATAGCAGTCCACAAAATGATTGCTACGCTTACAGAGAGGCTACCACTCTCTCCTCAGCAGCAGGGCTTTCCACAGTTTGGAATTTATGGCAACGGAATTTATGGCAACGGTCAAGACCGAGCTGGCTCAAAGGTGGCAATCCCACCTCCTCAAGCCTTTTACCATGCTACTTCATCTAAGTGTCCAGCACTCGAGGGGCAAAAAGAAAAGAGAGTTGTGATTGGAGGAGCCCAGACGCCTCCAGCAAGTAACGATCAAAGGTTCGTTTTGGTTGAGGACCAGAGCAAGCCTGACAAATCTGGCAAGACAGACAAAAGGCCTTTGTAAGGAGGCCAGAGCTCTGGAAAGGATAAAGGAGTTGCTCATACTCCTCAAAACTCTGATACTCGGGGGGCAAGTTCTATCTAGAACTAACCAACGCAAGAGGCACGCCCACAGCCGCCTCTTGTGCCTAAACATGTTTATGGGAAGGGATCAAGTCCTAAACTTGCTTCAGGAGCAGTTAGGGCCTGGTTTTAGACCTTTGGGAGCCCAATGCCCATAAATCCAATCTCCAGACCGAAAATAAATTAAAATTAGTCCGGCCTAGTCAATGTTATTTTGGCCCATTAATTTTAACGCAATATAACTTTATTTTGGAGCCTAATTTAATTAAATAATAATTAAATGGCCATCCAATGCTTGCCTAAGACTGGATGTCAAAAAAGGGCGTAAACAGTTTGACTTGTAACAGTTTACCAACTTTATAATAGTGGATTATAAGATCTAGATAGAAGTCATTACTGCTCTAGCTAAAAGATCCAAAAATTTAGGCCAATGGGGGCTGGGTGTGATGGGAGATACACTTTTATTGATCTTGTCCATGTGCATTGAATTAATTTTGATTTGTAACAGTAAAACTGCCGGACCTCGACAGACCGATTAGATTTGAGTTAAAATTTTATATCACATTGTTCGTCTCGATGGGAGGAATCAATTTATTTTTTTTAAACTCGGAACGATGAGAGGAATCAATAAATATAAAAAATACATAGACAAAAGTTTTAAAAAGTTTATATAAAAGTTTACCTGATTGACTGACTTTTTTGGCATTTTTCGTATTCGTGGATGAATTTTATTCAATTTCGATTTATATAACTTTTTACTGTCTGATTTTTGTTATTGAGACAAACAATTTGATATAAAAAATTGACCTCAATCTAATAGTAAGAATTAAGAGACAACGACAAAAGAGACCGGTAGAAGAATCCGCAATAGGTTACGTCAAAGGGGACCGTTATTTTGGTTCTCTCTATTAAAAAAACACGTGAATATTACTCACCTCGTGTGATTCCAATAGTGGATCTCACTTTGATCATCAAAATCATGCATTTTGTAGGACTCTCAATCTGGATGGACTGTGTTAAGGATAAATTTATTAATGCAGTTGTATTTCGAGCCCCCCTGGTTATACGATCAAAACTGCAATAAATGCTCCATTCGTCTATGTAGTTTTTTATGAAAAGACGTGTAATTTTAGAAATAAAAAAAAAAACAAAACAAAGTACTTGAGTTCTTAATTTGGAGGAATGTGTTAGGGTGAAATTTATTGCTGGAGTTGTATGGCCAAAACCGTAAAAAGAAGGAATATGAAGTTGTGAAAGGAGACAAAAAAAACACTGATTGCTATCATACAGTTATCTGATCTGATCGCGCGCGTCAAAGATACCATCGGTGGCTTTGTTTGACTGATCTCCCCCTTGAATTATTGTTATTCATACTCCACCTACTTTATTTTAAACATAATTCTCATTTCATAATGATACTCAAACAACGATCTAAATACAACAACTTACACAACCTCTTACATATATGTGGGGCCCACACATAGTAATGTGTGTGGAACCCACATGTATATGAGAGATTGTGTAAATTGTTGTGTTTGGATTGTTGTGTGAGTATCATTTTTGTTTTAATATATTACAGTACTATTTTAAGTTTTCATAATATTAATTTATTTTCAAGTGTCAATGCATAAATCTTGATGTATTTTTTTTATTTTTTTAATTCTTCTCGTTTGGATGTTAAATCCAAAGTGATTAAAGGAGAAGTTAATTTTTCTAGAAAAAATCAAAATCAAGGAGACAGAGTAGAATATTGGCATCATCCCTGTAGCCCGTAGGGTCAAACAAATTACGTAATTAGAATCACATTTTCAAACTTGGGAAGGAGACTTTATTTTGTAGAGCTTGTTGTGCTCATTTGGGGGCCCGACATCACAGAGGTATTGGTATGTGTTCAGCAAAAATGCTATGAATGCAGATGGATGTGGTGAAGATGTAGCTGAAACCTTTCAATATGTGTGCTCCACATTTACCGCGTAGAAATTACGTGCAGTAGACGATTTTTCTGAATGTGTCTGTGTCGGATTTGTTCACGTTCTGTTACATTGCTCTGTGTCAATAAGCACTGAATACTTTTTCTTTTCCCACCATCGTTCCTCCAACGATTCCGTAGATTCCTTTTTTTTTTTTTTGATCAACGTAGATTCCAATTCCAAAACCATTGACGGTTCTCCCTCTCTCTCTCTCTCAACGTAGATTCCAATTTCAATTCGCAAAACCATTGACGGTTCTCCCCCCCTCTCTCTCTCTCTCTCTCTCTCTCTCTCTCTCTGTATAAATATCTGTCTATAATATTTGCAGAGACCCAATAAAGTCTATTTTCTGATTCTAAGAATCATTTAGATTACCAAAAAGAAGGGAAAGAGAGACAGGGTGCCTCTGATTCATCCGAAGAGCACCCCACCCCTCTCTCTCTCTCTCCACCTCTCTCTCTCTCTCGAGATCGATAATTATGAGTTGGGCTCGTGGACATGGGGGTGAAGAAAATATGGTCCTCCCATCTCAGGTCCAAAACGGTAACGGCTCAGTGGATACAGGCCAGGCCCGTCTACGCGAGCTCGGCTACAAACAAGAACTCAAGCGTGATCTCTCGTAAATTTCCCCAACATATTTCCCTTGGTTTTTCTGTTTACTATTTTGGGCCCATGACTTCTTGATAGTAAAGTGAGGATTTTGTTTTCTGGGTGTTGTTTGGAATTTGATTTTATTTTCAGGGTCCTATCGAACTTCGCATTTTCATTTTCAATCATATCGGTGCTAACCGGAATAACCACACTGTACAATACGGGGCTTACTTATGGTGGACCAGTTGTATTGGTGTACGGGTGGCTAATTGCTGGTGCATTCACCATGTTTGTTGGGTTGTCTATGGCTGAGATTTGCTCTTCCTACCCAACTTCTGGTGGGCTTTACTACTGGAGTGCCATGCTTGCTGGCCCTAATTGGGCTCCCTTTGCCTCCTGGCTCACTGGCTGGTAATTGACCTTTCTATTTTATAGCAATTGATCACTCATTCAACTCTGCAACCCCCATTCAACAGCTTGTCATAATTCAGCTGCTTCCTATATTTGGTGCTGTTCTCCAAGATTTGCAAACACTTGTACCAGTGTAACCAGTCTCATGGATAAGGGAATGGGACTCGCTTCAGCCATGTGTTAGATTTTGTATCTTTTTTTTTTTTTGGCTAATCTGACTGGGTCACATAATGCACATGTGTAAGCGAGAGCGTGAAAGCGCCTTTCAAAAATATCCTAAACTATCAAAAGTCGTGGTAGTGAGGATTGAGAGTGAGAGTGTAGAACGTGTATAGAAACCAAGGAATCGTACCAGAGGATTATTAGACCTAGAATCGGACAAGCTGGGACACGTTTGGCACACATTATGATATGCTAAAAACTAGGACATGTTCGGGATACATTAGAAGGTCCGAATGCAATTTTTATTGGTGGGCGTGAGGTTTAATTTGTCATGGATGCTCAATTCTTTATTTATGTAGTGGCTAAGTTGTTTTTGTACTTCCGTAAAATGGATATTGTTTGCTTTTTTTATTCCTAATAATACAGTAGAAAAAAAGTTTTGATTTCTTTGCATTAATTTGTATTTTATAACCAAACCAAACCAAACCAAGCCTTAAGTCCCAATCACTTGGGGTCGGCTACATGAATCATTTTTCTCCAATGAGCTCTGTCAAGAGCCATTTGTGCACACAAACCTACTCTACTCATATCGTTGCATACCACAGAATCTAAAGTCAATTTAGGTCTACCCCTCTCCGTAGCATTGCTACCCAAAACTATCCTATCTGCTCTCTTAACTACTGCATCTCCTGGTTTACGGTAGACATGCCCAAACCATCTTAGCCTATTTTCCCTCAACTTCTCTTCTATGAGTGCTACACCTACCATCTTCCGAATCATTTCATTTCTAATCCTGTCTCTTCTAGTCTTACCACACATCCACCTCAACATTCTCATTTCTGCTACACTCATCTTGGTCACCTGTTGTTTCTTAATAGGCCAACATTCTGTCTAGTAAAGTATCGCTGGTCTGATGGCAGTTCCATAAAATTTTCTCTTCAATTTTATGGGTATGCTCTTGTCACACAGTATACCAGTAGCGCTCCTCCACTTGAGCCACCCTACTTGAATCCTATGAGTTACATCATCGGCAATCTCTCCATCCCTACTAATGATTGATCCTAAGTATTTAAAATGAGCACTCTTAGGTATCTCCTGGTGTTGAATCATCACTCTTTCTTCGTGCTGGTACCACTAAATTTGCACACCATATACTCAGTTTTACTCCTACTTATTCGGAAACCCTTTGACTCTAATGCTTCCCTCCAAATTTCTAGTTTCGTATTAACACCTCTAGCGGATTCATCTACGAGGACAATGTCATCCATTAATTTGTATTTTATACTTGAACAATTTTAGAGTTTATATTCAACGTGTTTCCTGCATGTCTATAAAAGAAAGAATGAGCATAACTCTGCACATGAAGACCCCAAATTTTTTTAACTTGTAGATTTCATGAGTGTTATCAATCTAGGTAAAATGAAGTTCTTTCTATCAGGATCCTGCGATTGGTCAAAAAACATACTCTTCCTAAAACTGTTTTCAGCTTCAGCTGGTTCCCAATTCATTTTCGGGAAAAGAAGGAAGAACTGAGAAAAATAGGACAAGGCTGAACAAATATGGTGCTATATGTTTCCCTTTTACTTATGGATAAATTTGGTATATGTGATATTAATATAAAGTTATAAACCAATGAATCCCCTAATCTTGAGCTACTGATGGTATAAAATGCATTTGTGATATGTTCATTGTTCTGAAACTTGTTAGGTTCAGTATATTGCTGGCCATGCATTGGTTTAATTGCAACCTATTACTACTACTTTGTAAGACGTCATCTGATGCTCGGTGAATTATATCCTTTCCTTGCAGGTTCAACATTGTTGGTCAGGTACATACTGGGAGAATTTCAAAATTCTTGAATATCTGATCTTGAGGGAAAGCTTCCTCTTGCCTACATGTATTGACTATTAACCGAAATCACTAAACTGACTTTTCTATGCAGTGGGCTGTTACGACAAGTGTAGATTTCTCACTTGCACAGCTGATTCAGGTAATTATTCTGCTCAGCACAGGTGGGAAAAATGGTGGTGGATATACGGCTTCTAAATATGTAGTTATTGCCATACATGGTGGAATTTTGCTCCTACATGCTTTCATAAACAGCCTTCCGATTGCGTGGTTGTCCTTATTTGGACAGCTTGCTGCTGCCTGGAATCTTGTAGGTATGAAGTGTATCGATCTAATATCCCATCCCTTTGTTAATTGTTCTATTTCGTGCTTATATTTGACAAACCTTAGTCATGAACCTTCAATGGACTTGGGTATTTGTAGGTGTCTTTGTTCTTATGATTCTCATTCCCACTGTTGCAACGGAAACGGCTAGTCCTAAATTTGTATTCACTTACTTCAACACTGATAATGGTGAAGGAATCAGCGGTAAAGTCTATA
The DNA here is from genome assembly GCA_019656275.1 of Rhododendron kiyosumense. Taxonomy (NCBI): domain Eukaryota; kingdom Viridiplantae; phylum Streptophyta; class Magnoliopsida; order Ericales; family Ericaceae; genus Rhododendron; species Rhododendron kiyosumense. The sequence goes on along the minus strand of BPLS01000404.1, from coordinate 157,119 downwards.
TATTTGTCCTTGGACTCCTGATGAGCCAGTATACCCTTACCGGATATGACGCATCAGCCCATATGGTTAGTTCCTTTCTCTTCATTACTGCCATATTAGCAGTGTTGCATACTTGGATAGTCCTAAGATAGTCTGATTCTTGAATTGAAAGTGTTAATTTTATATGTGGTTCATCCCTATTATTCTGATCGTAATGAAATGGAAGGACTTTCTTGGAGTGCAGCATTGTTAGGATTTCGCTTTTTCAGGACCAAAATCTTAGAGATACCAAGAAAAATATTGTTCCTTTTAACATTTTAATTTGAGAGAACATAAGTTGCTTAATAATGATATTGCATGAGGCTAAGTTAAGAACTCAACATTTATGCTGGATTGCTGGTATATCATCTAAATTTGGAATGTACATGTTACTGCCTGTTCCATTCTTGTGGTTGATTAACATTTAACCCAAGTGCTGAAACTAAATCCCTCATGTTTCCACAAACCTTCTTCTTCCAGACAGAGGAAACCAAAAGTGCCGACATAAATGGACCAAAGGGGATAATTAGTGCCATTGGTATATCTATACTTGTTGGATGGGGTTACCTACTAGGTATTACCTTTGCAGTTACCGACATCCCATCCCTTTTGAACACGGATAATGATGCTGGGGGTTATGCGATTGCTGAAGTATTTTACCTAGCATTCAAAAGACGATATGGCAGTGGTGCTGGGGGAATCATTTGCTTGGGAGTCGTGGCTGTTGCTATCTTTTTCTGCGGTATGAGCTCAATTACTAGTAACTCAAGGTAACAAAAGCTTTACTCATGATTTCTCCTCATAGGACTACAATTCCCTCGTGCACCGACTGATTATGCGAGATATGTCTATTCAGGATGGCTTATGCGTTCTCAAGAGATGGAGCGATGCCATTGTCGTCGCTTTGGCATAAAGTGAACAAGCAGGAGGTCCCCATTAATGCAGTCTGGCTCTCTGCTTTTATAGCATTTTGCATGGCTCTAACGGTATGGACACCTCTTCCACTGTGATGTTATGTATCAAAATTTTCCTCGTAAATTTCATTGTTTTTGGTTGGAGTACCAATCACAAAGTATGCGGAAGCCCCAATAGTTCGTGGAATGAACATGGAGATGAACTGATTTCAATACTCTAAGCAAATAAAATTCTCTTTCGATTTACTATAAATGAAAGAAATCTCTCCTGCTTTCAATATGCTAGCCATCGCTATTTAATGGACTTTTGTGAGAGGTTCGAGAATTAGCACGCATCAACTCTAATAAGCTGTTAGACCTAGTGTTGACTTAGTGGATAACGTGGTCTCTTACCAGGTGTGAGACCCGGCTTTGAGTTTTTGGTCTGCGAATTGCAGCTTCCATCCCCTATCCCCTCCAATTGTTTGAAACAAAAATGAATCATTAGACGTGGGGGTTTGGCTTCCTAAAATGTTGTTGTTTGGATACATAAGATGAACCCCTAATCCCACTTCCAAAGTATTTTTATTTTTGTTGTTTTCTTTCTTATGCTAATTTTATCCTTCTTTTTTTTGAGCAATTTGCAGTCTCTTGGAAGCTTAGTGGCATTTCAAGCCATGGTATCAATAGCAACAATCGGACTCTACATTGCTTACGCTCTTCCCATATTCTTCAGAATTACTTTAGCTCGCAAGTCTTTCACTCCAGGGCCTTTCAACTTAGGCCGGTATGGGGTCGTAATCGGTTGGATTGCAGTTCTTTGGGTTGCAACCATTTCAGTCCTCTTCTCATTACCCGTCTCCTATCCCATTACCGACCAGACTCTAAATTACACACCAGTTGCAGTTGGCGGCCTTCTCCTTCTCACCGTTTCTTCTTGGATCTTTAGTGCTCGACACTGGTTTAAAGGTCCCATCACCAACATAAATAACTAACTGATCTATGTTTTGGATACAACTACATTTTCTCTCCTAGAAGAAGCACAGATAGCGACAGTTAGTTTCATTGCTTTCATGTTTTAATATCTCTGCTTGTGGTCTCTATTTGTTAGTTCTCATGCTGTACATTCGTTCATGGAGCTCTGAATAAAAGAATTGTACTGCTCAATATTGGTATACAAATTCATTTTTCATTTACGATTGCTCTTGGGTTTCTCAATTTTCTGCTTTTTTTATGAACCGGGTATAATCTGTTCTGCTCGTGACATTACCAACCCATTTTGAACCCATTTAAATCCATTCATAGATGAGTTTATGTAAGTTTACCCATTTATAACCAATAATACAGTTTGGCGGATTAGGGCGGGTTATAAGTGTGCGGATATGTGTGGGTTTATGGGTCGGGTTCAAAATTGCCAGCTCTGCTTTCCCTAGGAACCATCCACATTGAGCTTAAGCCAAGCTGCAGCACCCCTACATTCTTCTGCAATCCAAGCTCTATCAGTAATCCATACACCTTTCCCTTTAGCCAGATCCACCATCCGACATCATGAAACTGAATATCCCTTCATTCTCCATTTAGTAAGTTTGTTAAAAAGTAGTATGTTTAATGGAATACTAAAGTGTTGGGTAACAGTAGCACCAAGTACAATAGCATTAAGGACTCAAGAAATACCACCAGAAGATGCCACAACAGCATCAACTACCATACCAAGCACTCGCGCTCTTGGTGAGAATCGAACTCTCACCTTCCATTCGTTACGCAAACACCAAATAGCCCACAACGCACAAACAGAGGAGGATCAAAGCCGACATCATGAAACTGAATATCCCTTCATTCTCAATTGAGTATGTATGTTAAAATGAAAAGGGGACTAGGGGAGTGATTTCCACGCTCTGCTTTTTACTAATCACACTCCCCTTTCTGCTTTATAGTGTTTTGAGTTACCAAAATGGCCTTCCACTTTTCAAAATTTCCTTTTTGTTCCTATCCAAATGAAATGATTTTTGTACAAAGTTTAAGGATATTTTGGTAATTTCACACTAAAAACAAAAAAAGGAGTATGGTTAGTACAAAATGGAGTGTGAAAATCACTCCCCGAAACATATGTTAAAGCTCTCCAACTCTTCTAAGTTCCATCCATAATGTTGTTGATGAATGTTGGCGTCCTCCCAGTGATCATATCACTAGCGTTTCAGCTTTCAAAACTTATTCCAATTCTAAGAGCTCGGATCGAATCATTATTGATATACCGACTCGATCTGAGCTCTCTTATTGATGAACTAGCATATGCCCATGTCTGAAGGCACAGTTCAAAAAATGTAGCATTATAAATTGCTTTTTAATCGAATCCTCCTTTAGATTCTCACCGTTCTAACTCACTTCAACCCATTTGTATCCCTATCCACTTTTTACCGTAATCAAATCCTTTATTCTCATCTCACTCTAGCAATAGTAGGAGGACCTTATGTCTCACAATATTTCTGCACGGAAACCCATTGCATGTGGTCCTTGTGCACCGACCCACTTTTTTTTTTTTGATCCGCCCGACCCACTTCAATGGACAAATTTTCCTGTAACTCTCCCAAACAATTTCTACCAACTGCAACACCAACCATGCTTCACATGTATAAACATGATAAAAAGCAAATTAACAAAACTAAGAATATCTTCTTAACAAAATAAATAATTTTTTAAGACAAAGGTGGGGGAGATGCCTACTTGTCTTGAGGTGATTCACTTGACCGGTCCAAAAATCCACTAACCCAAATCAGTTAAAAAAGGAGAAAAAGAATTAAAATTATAGATTATAGCAAGACTCGAATTTAAGTTGAAACATTTTTTTCCCTTAGCTGACTTTGTATCCCCTCATATTGAATTTTGGTTCTTGGCTTGTGCGGAAGTTTGTAGCTTGCAATATTTTCGAAAGAGGAAAAAACCAAGTAGCTCTGTTCAATAACTAAAATGCAGAGGTCTATTATATTCAAAACAACATCAACCCCTAAGCTCCAACCCTCAATATCAAATTGTGTTCTGTAATTTTCGGTCATTGTAAAACACATAAACATATTACCCATAAACTACTTACAGAGATTTGGCCACTACGCACTAATTGGAAACCAGCTATACTAATGCAATACAAAAGTAGACCACTTTTTTTTTCTCCAAAAATTGCAAAATGATAATATTAGAATTATCTAAACTGTATCAAAATTCAATCAGCAAAGAGTCAACGAGTTTGTGTTGGTATGAATGTGTGTGTGAGAGAGAGAAAGAGGGAGAGTTGACCTTCAAAATCATAGTCATTGAACACAAACATGTAAATACAAAAAAATGATAAGATAAAAATTAAAAAAAAACCCCAAGAAATCTTTCTTATTAGGATTTTCAACACACCGATTCGCATTTCTCCATGGCTTCCCCCGAAACGCATCACAATTTTCTCTATGGGCTCTTCTGTCAGATTTTCCATAGGGATTTTTTTTTAGCATCGATTGGCACCTCAAATCGATTAGGGTTTCTTTCAAACACGTAAAAGATTGCTTTAGGGAGAGAGATAGACAACAGATTCTAGGGTCTAAAATATACAGATTCTAAAATAGCTAGCTAATCTTATTGATTAAAAAAAAACAAAGTTTCATCTTATTTCCAAATTTTGGGCTAGCTGATTGCACTAATTGTAAATGTCAACATACTTTTCAAATATACCATTTCAATCCTCCTGCAATTTCGGGTAGCTGATTTCGGATTTCCAAATATACCATTTCAATCCTCTTGTAAATGTCAATAGAAGTTTAAATCAAAATTTAAAACTTTTGTGATAATGTCAAATTGTCAATCCTCCTGTAAATTTCAATAGCTGATTTCGGGTTTCCAAATTCAAAATTTCAATCATCCTTCAGCCTTGGCCCATTTCGGGTAGCTGGTTTGCAGGTTTCCTTTATTTCTGAATATTTGGTAAATGTGGTAACATTGATTCCCGAAATGACAGGGAACCAATCTCAGCAAAAAATGTGGCATTACAGTAGTAAGCATTATTTTCCCAATTTATCCCTCGGTTTTCTACCCCGTAATATCAGCCGTTGAAAAAATGTGTACCGATCCTAGGGTCCAAAATATAGGAGAAAATATAGGGGATTTGAAAACTACATTGTAATAACTATCGTGATTTAAAAAATAAACTGGTCTATTTTTTCTAAAAAACAGTTTCTTATTTAAAAAAAAGATTCAAACATTTTTCTCTTATTTCTATGTTTTAAGACGCCCCATAAAGAATAGATTCGAACTCACCATGTTAAACAGGAGGAAAATTGAACCAAAAGAAAATGGATAACATATAGAAATACCCCAAATCTATTTTCTCAATTCTAAAAAGGGAGATAGAGAGAACATCGTGGTTGGGTGTAAATCGAAAGAAAACAATTTCTATATTCAATTAAAACAATGAAGTCACTCACCTCAATTCTTGTAGTCTCGGAAGCAGAGTTCAGTGATTTTCGGTGGTATGGTTGTATTGTAACTAAGGTTGAGAGAGAGGGGGATGGGGAAGGAGAGTGGGAATTGAGTAAAGAGAACTGGAAAGAAAATGTTTAGGGAGAAACGATTAGGGAGAGAGAGAGAGAGAGAGAGAGAGAGAGAGAGAGAGAGAGAGAGAG
>BPLS01000404.1:54229-114919 GCA_019656275.1 Rhododendron kiyosumense | reverse complement strand
CAGCCAAAAGTTGTGTTTTGCCTACTCGTATTAGGTCGTTAACTGTAATCACAACAACTAATTAACTTTTTCCCTGCAGTGGGCTATCACAACAAGCGTGGATTTCTCACTTGCACAGATGATTCAGGTGATTATTCTCCTTAGCACAGGTGGAAACAATGGCGGCGGATATTCGGCTTCTAAGTATGAAGTTATCGCAATACATGGTGGAATTCTGCTCCTCCATGCTATCATAAACAGCCTTCCAATTTCGTGTTTGTCCTTGTTGGGACGACTTGCTGCTGCCTGGAATATTTTAGGTATGATGAAGTGAGGATGTTGAACCTTGAGGTTTCCGCCACCCATTGTGGGTCCCACGGAATGTTATTTGCATCTATCTCAATCGTTCATCTTATAGGGATCCACAAAGTATTATATTCACGCAAAAAAATCAACTTGGTCAGGTATATAAAAACATGAATTTTAATTTGGTTTATAAACAAGACGGATAGTTTAACTTTAAAATTATTGACACAATCAAACAGCCATTTTATAAATCAAAATTTAATTTCTTATACACCTATCAATGTCTGATCAAGCTGATTTTTTGCGCGGAAATACATTACTCCGCGATCGATCTCTACAAAGATGAACAATTTATATTACTGCAATAGACGTACGGTGGGGCCCAAGGTGGCCAGAATTTTAAAGTCTTCGTATCCATATTTCACAATCTCATTTGTGGGACCTTCATGATTTTGGTGTTTTTTGTTAGGTGTATTTGTACTTATGATTGTCATTCCCACGGTTGCAACGGAAAGGGCTGGTCCCAAATTCGTCTTTACTTACTTCAACACTGACAATGGGCAAGGAATCAACAGTAGAGTCTGCATATTTCTCCTTGGACTCCTAATGAGCCAGTACACCTTTACCGGATATGACGCATCTGCCCACATGGTTAGTTCCCTTCTCTTTCTTTATTGCATCTTAAGACTGTTGCATATATACTTTCTTTTCTTTTTTCCCCAAAGTTTAGGATAGTTCCGTTGATAGAAAAAGAAAACGGTAAATCAGGAACTATAATTTAAAGAAATTTGTTCAAATGCAAGAGGAAGAATTAAAAGAAAGGATTCATGCTTTAGATGATTTTGTTGAAGAAGAGGATATCTCGGAGGACGATGTTGATTTCAAGGATGATACTTCTCTCTCTTTGGCGTTTTGATTTCGAGGTTAGGCGGGTATGAGGTGTTTTGATTTTTCTGATTTTGCTCGGTGGTGTTTCGGTTTAGGTTGGTTCTTTTGGTCGTGGAAATTGATCGATAATAGAAAAAATAGAGGTGTAGTCCTTTGCGAAGGTCTCAATGGATTTGTTTTTGTGTCTGCTCGGCTTTTTGGGTGATTGATGATGAGGTTTTTGCATAGGGTATGTAGGATCGTTTTGGGTTTTATTGGATGTCTTAGGTTGAGGTTGTGTGGTTTTGTTATGGTGTTCAGTTGGCGTCTTGCCATCTTTAGGTCTCGGGTGGCTTTTTGCCGGTGTGCCTTTGATCCTTTTAATTTTTATAATCTTTTATAAAGATTAATAAATTCTTTGTGCTTAGCAAAAACAAAAAAACAAAAAGGAAGTGCAAGCATTCCCATATAAGAGAGATACAATACAAGCCATTGCATTCTAGGCTACAATATGCGCCAACAGAATTGCCGGCCAGTACCCCGAAAAACTCACTGTCATCACATCAAAAACACTCCACAGTACAATGCGGGCCGTCCAACTGCATAAGCCTCACTTAAGGAATTTTTTTGCTGGTATATCTTACAATATGCAGGCTGCGTTACTGCCTTTTCTTTTTCTGATATTTAATTAACTGCTCTAACCAAATCCTTCTTGTTTCCTCGAACCTGCTACTTCCAGACAGAGGAAACCAAAGGCGCCGATGTAAACGGACCAGGGGGATCATCAGTGCCATTGGCATATCTATAGTTGTCGGGTGGGGTTACATACTAGGCATCACCTTTGCTGTTACCGACATTCCGTACCTTTTGAACCCGGAGAACGATGCCGGCGGTTATGCAATCGCGGAAGTATTCTACCTAGCATTCAAAAGACGATACGGCAATGACGCTGGGGGAATCATTTGCCTGGGAGTGGCAGCCGTCGGCATTTTTTTCTGCGGTATGAGCTCGGTCACTAGTAACTCAAGGTAACAACAAATCTTTGTTCGTTATCATTTCTCCTCGTAAGGTTACAATTCCCAGCTTGTGCACGGACTAACACAAACGACTGCCAAATAATTCATTCAGGATGGTTTATGCCTTCTCAAGAGACGGAGCGATGCCATTGTCATCGCTCTGGCATAAAGTGAACAAACAGGAGGTCCCTATAAACGCAGTTTGGCTCTCTGCTTTTATAGCATTTTGCATGGCTCTAACGGTAATTAGGACACGTCTCGATTTTTTTTCGCCGTGGTAATTCGTATCCATGATTTTCCTAGTTATTTGGATACTTGCTACGAAACTTATGATCATCGCCCGTATAGTTCCAATCGGTAAAGTATTTTTACTTTTGATGTCCTTTTCTCTTCGTCTAATTTTGTCTATGACCATTTTGCAGTCTCTCGGAAGCTTAGTGGCATTTCAAGCCATGGTATCATTAACAACAATCGGGCTCTACCTTGCTTACGGTCTCCCAATATTCTTCAGGATTACATTGGCTCGCAAGTCTTTCGCTCCAGGGCCTTTCAACTTAGGCCGCTATGGGGTCCTAGTCGGTTGGATTGCAGTTCTTTGGATTGCGACTATTACTGTCCTCTTCTCGTTACCCGTTTCTTATCCCGTTACCGATCAGACTCTAAATTACACGCCGGTGGCAGTCGGCCTCCTCCTCCTTCTCACCGTTTCTTCTTGGATCGTTAGTGCTCGACACTGGTTCAAAGGTCCCATCACCAACATAAATAGCTAACTGATCTATGTTTTTCCGTACAACTATATATATTTCTCTCCTGGAAAAGAAGCTCAGATAGCAACGGTTCGTTTCAGTGTTTTCAAGTTCTTATTTCTGTTGATGGTCTTATTTGCTAATTCACGAATAGTATCACGTTTGCTCTCGGTTTAATATCCGTTACAGGTTTTGAGAGGAATTTTTTGGGTATGTAACGAGTGGAGAGATAGAAAGATGAGGCAACAAATAAAGAAAATACTATTAAAAACTGTGCGCAAAAGCTGGAAGGAGAAAGCAGTCTTACCTTAGCACATGACAAAATTAAGAAAAATCGATGTCAACCTTAACCTCCCCAATTCCATGCTCATATTCCTCCTTCAACCTTCCTTTCCAACAATTCGATTCTCTCTTTGTTTAACTTGTTATCTTTTCTCATTCTTTTCCCTCCAAAAAATAACGACCATTGTTCCAATATATGGCATTAAGATTTCATAAATATGGTTATTTTGAGTTTTTTTTTTTTTTCCCTTCTTCCTATTAGTACATCTATATTGTATTTCAGATTACATTATGTGTTCCAGTACTAACTAAATAAGTAATTATTTTCGAATTAAAGGTGATGGATTGTGAGAGAATGACCCGTCTCGTAAAACAAGAAATTAGTACTTAGAAAATAAGTATTTTAGCAGAACGGAGTAGCACGACAGAGTAGAAAAGAGAGGAAATTAAGGGATATATATCTACCTACGAACTCGATCCCATCTAATGCCTTTCAATGGGCACCTTAAGAGAGCTCTAAAACTAAATAAAGAGTCTTAGGGTACTCGTTGAAAGGCCTTAAAGCCAAAAATTTACTACGACTATTTAGGATGAAATGATCAGAAAAATAACATCTTTGCACCGATTCAAACGGATTGAAAATTAAAACACTTATTTTTCTACGCCATTTATATATTAAAAAATATAGTTGAAACACAAAGTCTTCCTTTTATAGCCTTCAGAAATAACATTTTTGGACAAGCCGATCGCCACCTTATCTTGGCACACGAATCGACATTTTTAATACTTGTCTTTTGTTCAAACTCCAAGCATGAGATGTAAACATTGCCTCTAATGAATTCGAGTACTGTTTTTTTTTTCCCTTTTTTCCTTTATATTTTAAAAATATAGTTAAACAAATAAGTGTTTCAATTTTCAATCCATATGAACCAATGCAAAGATGTTATTTTTTTTATCATTTCATCCTAAATGGTTCTAATAAATTTTTTGCTCCAAAGCCTTTTAATGGACACCCTAAGAGAGCCCTAAAACTAAATAATGAGTCTTAGGATGCTCGTTGAAAGGTCTTAGAGTAAAAAATTCATTATGATCATTTAGAATAAAATGATCAAAAAAATACGATCTTCGTCCTGGTTCAACTAAATTGAAAATTAGAGCACTTAATTTTTGAACTATATTTTTTAATATAGAATGGGTGTATCTATAGAAATTAAATAAATAAGATAAAATTAATCAAATAAAGAAGGAATTGGGAAGGGGGATCAATCTGCATTTGAGCAAGTGCTTTGTGTGTGGAGTATTTTGTCGAGCTGTGCACAGATCCCATTTTCTCCCTGCTCGGGTCGCACAAAGATAATCGGAGCCGCTCATTTTGTTCAAAAAATATCGTTTAAGATCTCTGTAAAAAATGAGCTTCGTTCGATATCGTTAGAGACGTTAACAAAACACCCAAAATCACTTCAAAATTTAGGCCAAATTCTGAAGTGATTTTGGGTGTTTTGTTAATGCCTCTAACGATATTAAACGAAGCTCATTTTTTACAGAGACCTTAAACGACATTTTTTGAACAAAATGAGCGGCTCCGATCTTCTTTGTGCCACCCGAACCGGGAGAAAATGAGATCTGTGCACAGCTGCTGTGCACGTATTTTGTCCAACCTTACCCATGTCATGTGGATGCAGTTCAAAAAGTACCTTACCCTGTGGACCTTTTCCCCCCGCGTCACGATAGGGGCAGTAGTGGGGGCATCACTTCTGTTTATTTAAAGTGTTTTCCACAAAGCAAACGCGTTTTCCGTTCCTAAGGTCTTTTTGTTGGTATTCGTTTGTCGTCAGCGCTTTCATATTTATTGGCGATAGCATATATTTGAATTTTGTGTTTAGTGAATCAGTGCTCTCCGCTCTATTCCTTGGGGCTTTGTATTTTAGTCTTCGCCCGTCCCTAGCGTACAGTTTACTTTTTCACGCTTTCTAAAAAAACGCGTTTTTCCCATATCCTCCAATTTCAAAACGGTGATTTCCCAGAACCTCCTTTGTGTCTCTGCACATATTCGATGCCTTTTGTATGCTTATTTAATGGCCACTTCCCCCAAATCCTTCTACTGCGTCTTAAAGAGAGAGAGAGAGAGAGAGAGGAAGTAGAATTTCATTTGTAGAGAGAGGGAGAGAGAGAAGGAAGGGATACAAAAATAGAGATGAGAAACTAGAATGATTATAGAGGGAAAGAAAGAAAGATACATCTAGAGGAAATTGTGGGTATGGGGGAATTGGTTAGGTTTTATCGTGTCAGATAATTACCTTACCGACTCCGCCCATACCCATGATTTTATCTAGATCCTCCTCGTCCCGGCCTTCCCCTCTTCCTGGCTACATCTCAAATTCATAGTGCCTTGCTATGATATGACAAAAGTACTTCTAACATCTTGCTTCTCCGTTCTTTCTTTCATGGTTGATTTACTAACTGTTGTGAATTTGTGTGGATCGTGTTCGCTTATCTGGATCGTGGTATTAATCTGTTCCACAAGTTAAACTTCGCCCTAACAAAATCTTTTTTCTACTTACAATTCTGGGTTTTTACGATTTAGAATCCATCCTTCCCAAACGGACTGGTCTAGTATTAAGCCCGTTTTTTCGGCATAAGGGCCCACTTCTTCGATTATTCTAATCCCAAATATCGTTTACTTTTTAAAAATCAAGCTAATCGGACAATCTTTAAGGAGAACATAAAAAGAATGCATTTTTGGGCAGAAAAATCTTTATTAATTAAAAGAACTCATTTATATTTCGTAACTTCTTTCTAAATTAAAAGAACTCATTTATATCGATTCCATATTTCCGATCAAGTATCAATACAAATCTGATGGAAGTGATTTTTGGTATGATCACTTATCTAGACAAGATATACATGCATGATGAATGGTTCTGATTAGTGACGTGAACCCGAGATGGGCCCACATGCAAAACGCAAATTGAAGGTGAGACCGGAGGGGAGACGAGTCCCTAAGGAAGAATACGTCAGTTAATGATTTCTTTAGCTGCCAATAGAGACTTTGACCCGTTGATTCCAATACTAGTTTTTTTTTTTTTTTTTTGGTAAGCACCAAGTTACTGGATAACGGCTAAAAAGTTGCTGGGTAACGACAATCAAAATTGGGTTATAGATCCACCGAAGTGTATCTGGATGTCTGGTAACAGATAAGCCCGAAGGCTGTTCCCGTCTCTGTCTGGGGAGATGCCAACCATCTCTCCTTTTTTACAAACACTCTACTAGTAGTTTTTGTAGTTCATACTGGTATGATCAGTAAGGGCAAGAGGAAGATAGAAACCCATTTCACCAAGATGGTTTCCTGGCGTTTGAAACAAACTTCTACTCCGGTCGTGATCTTAATTGTAATCCTATCCATCGCGCAATTGATTTGTGTTAATGCAGGTATGTGATTCGTAATGCGTCGGTATTCAAAAATCTCGTGAACAACTGGGGGTTGAATTAGGATCTTTTTCGTTAGTCGACGATCAAGAGCCTTTTTTTTTTTTGCGCCTGACCCAGTATTATTGTTATTCAAATGTAGAAGTGACCAAATTCACAGCAAGATTTGGTTCCTTTTATATGTATTTGCTTTTAATCGCACAGAGATGTAAGCAAGAGAGACTTTTAGTGAATTCGCACTAAAACCTTCGTTTTTACTTTGATTATTTTGACGTACTACTGTCTTCGGTTGCCACATACATATGTTTATAGTCGTTGTCATTGTGTTAAATAGGAACTACTTGAGCAAATTAAGGTCAAGGCTTGGTTTGTGCTTGATTTCCACGGTACTAATTAATCAGTGGACATTTTTTACAAACGAGCGCGTGAGGAAGATGCAAGGATTGACGGATCGAGAAGCAACCCCAGTCCTCCACCTCCTCCAATTTCAGCGACGAGCATTGGCAAAAAAAAAACTAGCTCGAGACTGCCATCCATCGACTAGCTAGATTGGCTGCCCAATTAGTGCGGATGGAGATTGTGGTCACACTCAGTATTGACATTGTTTCGTCAAGATACTATCATTAGTGTTTGGCATTAACCGAGCAAAATGAAAAGGCAGACTGATTTGGTAGCGCAGGAAAAAATGAGTAGAAGATAATCGTCGTGTTATTGTTGTATCTGTGCATAAGTCTCAACATAAAGCAGGTTAAAATTAATAAAAGCCAAAGTACAATTAGAACTTCGACAAATTTCACTAGGAAGATTTTTGTATTTATGCACATGGGTAAAACTAGACATTTCTAAAGATTGGAGGTCATAACAGATGAAACCACCAAAGAAAGTTTAGAATAATCTCTAGAAAACTCTAAAAATATCCGTGTAAAATGATCTAAAACATTTAGATATCTTATTTGGAAAAGTCTAGATATTTGTCACATGCTGAACCATTGATTGAGTATTATACATATGGATGGTGTACCTAGTTTGGGTAAGAGAAAAACCTTGGAAACCTTGGGTGTTCAATATAAAGTTTGATTCTTCCATTCACCTCTCCTAATGTTAGTAATTTATTTTAATTAACGGGTATCTGTAATCTTAACGTGGGGAGATTAATAAGTATTTAATATCATGGAGCTCGTAATATAATTGAGATAAGGACGGGAGTACAATTATAATTCTGTAGTGGGGTGAATTATAATTAGTGAAATAAGAAGTAAAATCCTGGTGGGATTAGGTTTTCTTATTTACGCTGGGAGCCTTGACTTATTACTCCTTAGGTCCCTATCGTAGCCCTATATATATACGTTATGCTCTCTAGGTCAGGTTAACGTTTTTCTATTTTTCACGAAATAGAGGCAAACTTAGAGAGAGCAAACAGATCGCGAAAGAGTCCACATAGCAAGGCGTGCTATAACAAGTTCAACCAGCGTTCGTGTCGCCGGGAGTTGTGGTAAAACTCTAATTCCGCCTTGTAGGGTTTTTATTTTTGTTGTCTAATCTGTACGCGTCATTACTTGGTCTTGGGGATTCGGTTTCCCAACACCTAGTTCATCTCTCCTAGTATTGCCTTGTCAGTTTCTCTCAATATCGTAAGGGATTACATGTTTTTAGCATGAGGCACCTGAGACTTTTAAGAGGGTCAACATGCTTATAAGGTGCTTTTATCCTACTCGTTTTGTGGGAAACTAAAGTCTCAAATAAGGAACCCGATTTGCATCTTGATCACAAGAAGGAGCATGACACCTTAACGGTGGCCAATGCGGTGGAGTTCGTACCGTTGGCGGCCAAGATGTACTTCAACGAGAAGCTCGAGAAAAAAAGTATAAGAATTAATTTCTTGTCGTCCACAGGTTTGAAAGCATTGGTGAAGTTGACGCTAGGGGTTGAATTGGAGAAACCGAGAGACGTGAGAATGAGTGATTAGGCCAAGAAGGATTTGGACCCTGCTCAAGTGGAATATGCCACCGTTGATGCATTTTACTCCCTCGAAGTCGGGAGAAGCTGTTGGAAATGGGATTCGTTTATTACTGGAAATTTGCAACCTACCAAAAAAAATCAAGATTAGAAATTTACTGGAAAAAATTTTAGGCGTCTGGAAATTAGCAATCGAAGTTAGTATTTTTATGAATAATACTATATCCTTAAAGCAAATTCGTCCCCCACATCAATGCTCTTGGGTCTCTTGAACATTTGCTTCCCAGGATTACCCGATTTTCAAAGATCGGAAGTAGCACTACAATCTGTTCATCGGACGAACACAAACTTGTGCAGTAGTCTCTCTCAGACTCAATATGAATGTAATGTATGTGCTCTATGTTGGAAATTTACGAAATTTCGAGTGAATGAAACCGGAATTTTGGAGGGTCTTCCGAGGCAACCGGTCCTAGGTTCGTTATATCTGGACGCACCACAATCAATAGACATATTGATGTGTGTAGCTGTAACTCCCGTAACCCCTCTACCTTGATGGCAGCATTACTCCTCCCTCTTGATGGCAGAAATCAATTCCAGAATTCAATGGGCAGAATTCATTGCAGGAGTTACTCAGCCCTCCTCCACCCTATAAATTGAAGCATCACATTTTGGTGGAACATAAGCAAACTCACAACTTTCCAGCAAATTCTGAAATTCGTTCTTGAGAGAGAGAGAGGCAGGCGGTAGTTAGTTCGCCAAGGCGGCCGACGGTGGTGTACCGATGGCTTGCGGTTTAGCCGAGCCAACCGCAGGAGAAATTCGCCGACGCAACCTACAACACCCACGGTAGGCGGCGAATATTTCTTAAGGAGACTGTGGTACCACACAGGACTCGGTTTGATTTTCCGGAAAATTCAGTTTGTATCTGTTTTATTTTGTTCTGGTTTTTGTAGTTTGTTTTGATTATGTAATTGTTGAATTATCAATGAAACTGTTCTCTAGATTTTCTGTATATGCCGAGATTTTTTCCAACACTCTGTAATTTTTTCGGTCTCAAAAAGAGAAGCACTTGAATCTTATAAATAGTGCCAAACATGACTATTTGGAAAGGACAAGTGATTGTATGGAAGGGTTGCAACTGTACTAGCCAACAGTTGCATGAATAGACAAACCCTTTGGAGATAAACGACGGTTAAAGGTATCCCTTCGAATAGATACGTTTTTCCACTTGGAAGTTAAAACCCTTTGAACGGACACACCTCGGGGGTGTTTGGGAACCCCATTTTCCCATTTTTACATTTTCATTTTTCTATTTTGGGTGTTTGGTACCCCACTGTGAGAATGTATTCTTGAAGAATGGATTCATGGTTTTTCAGTTTTGGAGCAAAAACCGAGAATCAAGTCCGGAGGTGTTTTTCACATTTTCACATTTTTCCATTTTGTGATCAATTACCAAACCCACTTTACCTCCCTTTCATTTACCAGTTTTGCCCCCTCCTCTTATCCACTTATTTCTTCCTCACCTGTTCACACTTCACACCAGAGAGAGAGAGAGGAGAAACGAAAGAAGAGAAGAAGCTCGGAGAAGGGTCGTGGTCGTCGACGGAAAAGTGAAGGACGGTTGCTTTGTGGTGGAGAAGCGATCGAGCGACCCGTACGCTGATTTCACGACTTCCATGGTGGAGATGATTGTGGAGAAGATTTCGGTGCTAGGGATCTGGAGGATTTGCTGGAGACTTTTCTATCTGTGAATTCTCATCGCCATCATAGGGCTATAGTTGAGGTGTTCACTGAGATTTGTGATGCTTTGTTTCTGAACTGGTCTCTGTTTTCTTAAAACGAAAAAAAAAATGGGTGTATTTAACTGTGGTTTGTTTTATTTTAGCATAGTAGAAACGGCCAAAGGCAAAAAGAAAACAAAATTTGTACATTTTTTAAAACAATAATAAAGGTCAAGGGCAATTTCGTAAAAAATCAATCCATAACTCATTTTCATCATTCATCTACCAAACACTACTACTGTTTCAAAATACATTCAGCACATATCTCCCAAACACTCTTTCAATTTTCAATACACATTCTGACCATAATCCAAAAAATCAAAAAGCCAAAAAGTTAAAAATGAAAAGCCAAAAAATAGGTTCCCAAACACCCCCCTCTTCACCATTAGGAGTTAATAATTTTGATACAAATTATTTTCCATAAAAAAAATATATAGCTAATGGGACAAGCCCAATTTCCTTGGTCACACCTAGGAAATATATATTCTTTGTTTCCCACATTATAAAATAATGTGAGTCCTTTCCAACTTCAATAAAAAATTATGTGATTGTTTTGGAGTCAATTTTCATTCACTCCTTTGAATAGAGACATTTTTTCACTTGGAAGTTAAAACCCTTTGATGTCTCATTTGATAACAGATGTGTGGAATTCGTAAGGAGATAGGATTAAATTGGAATTGGTAATGAGAAGGGATTAGTAATGAGTATGTTTGTTTTGATGTCTTTTTATTATAGTTATGTGTGGTAGGTTTATGAGGCCGGGGGAGAGAGCAAGGCCACGGCTTGACCTTCTAATGAGGTGGAATGGCTATAGACCGGTTACTGCCTCTTCAGCAATTCTAAGGATTATATACGACTAATAAGAGCATCCACAATGAGTTTGATATATTTGTGTATTAAATATGTAAGGATTAAAATGGGTTTCACAAGTGTGTGTGTGTGTGTGTGTGTGTGTGTTATACATTACTAACGTAGGAGTGTGTTTGAACATTGGAATTGAGTTTGGTAAATTTAAGTGTTAAAATATTTGCTAGGGTAAAAAAAAAAATTTGAGCCCACAGATGTCTTTTGGGAGTAGTGGGTGTTTATGTTTTATAGTTGAAGTTTTAATTTATAGAGATGGAACCATCTTATTCTTTCCTAGCATCTTTGCCAAACTTGACACACATGTTAGCATACTACAAAATTTACCACACTCTAACACACAAACAAATACAAGTATTGTGGCACAAGAAATATATTTTTATTTGCCAAGTCTTAATACACACAATTAAAGCAATAGTTCCTAAATCCATTGTAAATGCTCTAAGCTCTCAACGGTCAATATCAAGTGCTACAGTACACGTGTAGGACGGATTGAGATCCTCTATGAATATCCTCTATGTGAAAGCTAACTATTATTGGTGAAAAAAATATATACATCCGAACCATTAATTATTGAGAGACCATCCGGATCCGTGGACGACGGTACACTTGATATCAAGAGTTATGTGAAGATTTGCCGTAAAGAGGGAATAGCCAGATCGGGCTATAAACTCGAGGGGGCAAAGGCCCACGCACCGCTTTTTGCCTGCCCATTGGGCGGCAGCGAATGGACACTCTTGGTTTGGTAATTTTGCTTTTCGGGATTTCCCAACTAACCCAGAAGACAGGCCATCCTCGAGTATCTAATGATTGATTTTTTTATTCATTTTCCTTGGCCTAGTACTACGAGCTTTGGTTAAACCAGATTGGCAAACCTTGTAGCCACATTTTGAATTAATTTGTTGATTTTATTTACTGACAAAATAAGTACTCATATACGGAATGTTAGCAAAGTAAGGCCCGCTAATGCTTTATTTGGAATTTAGAAAAAATTGAGAGAAAAGGAAAGTTTAAAAAAAAAAAATTCTTCAATTGTTTGAATTGGAGAAAAATAAGAGAGAAAATAACGAATTCAAATTTTGTGAATAGTGAAATACTAACAATCTAAGAAAGACTACTTCATATAGGGACAGCTTCGGAGCGGGGCATGTTCTGCCGTACCCAGCCCCGACCAGAAAAGTACCACACAGCCCGACCCCGCTAAACCCCGACTTTAGCTTCTTCCTTCTGCAGCACTTGTGGAAAAGGTTTTTTCTCTTCGTACTCCCTCCGTCCCATTTTGGTTGGCCATTTTCATTTTTTCGTGTCGTTCTTTCAACGTTTATATCTCCCAATCTACAATATTTTTTATAATTTTAAAAACTTTATATTATAGATCTAATCAAGAACTATCAAACAAAATTCATATTGCATATTTTTGAAGATTCATATTGGAAAATATAAGCGTTGAAAGAATAGTAAGAAAAACGAAAATAGACAACCAAAATGGGACGAAGGGAGTATATCTCAATAGGAGGACAACTATTGTCTTAACTAAACAAACTAGTAATTGGAGAGCGCAGCTATTTTTGTAAAGCCATGGTATTGTTCCATAAGTGCTGCAGAAGGAAGAAGCTCAAACAAAGATCCGAGTCATCCATTGTTCGGATTAAGATTCAAATCATCCATGTCGAAATGAACAACCAGATTGATCACTTGGCACTGCTGCCAATTAAGCACAAGTCCCTGAGTCCATTCCCACCTAATTTTGACAAAGCAGAGCCTTTATTTAAAGAGATAAAGATGCAAAGTCCGTCATCCAAACTTTGATGGGTAAATTTCACTAACTTGCCCCGAAGTTTCTAACAAATGCTCAGACCTCATCTGAGATTTTTGAAATGACATGGATCTCCCTTGCTTTTGAAATAATTGTTCAGATTCTCCAATTCTGTTAAATCCACAAGAACGCATACTACTAAATGACTAAAATGACCTCAAGTATTAAATAAAATAAACAACCAATTCTTATTATTCCAATTTTTTTCTAATTGGAGTTTTTAATGTTAAATTACAACTAACTAAATATATTTGATTAATTACGGATACATGTTATATTTCAATGTTTGTACGGATAATTCGTTTTCTTTCATGTATTTTATTTACTGTATAAAGTTTCTATTTTGTGTAGTCCTAACTCATCACATCCCGAAACAGAAGAAGAAAGCTTATTGGTTTTTAATATTTATATGTTAAACGATAAATTAAATTGAAGGTCATTTTAGTCCATTAATAATAAAAACTAATGACGTTAGTGTAGATTTAACGAAATGGGAGAATCTAAACAATAGTTAATTTCAAAAGTAAGGAAGTTCAGTGTCATTTCAGAAGCCTTAGGAAGGTCTCTGCAATTTTGTCAGAAACCTCGGGAGAGGTCATTGAAATTTACCCAAGTTTAGTTTACTTACCTGTAATTCAAAAGGTTCATGATTTTACTTTAGTACGTACTCCCACATTGTCTCTCTACAAGGTGTAATCATTGATGCGCCTTTTGTTACTTGTGTTTTGTTTTATGATTGATAAATTACAAAATTCTCTTTGATTACATTTACTGCTCTGTTTGTTTTGATGTACAATATGTAACAATGTAAAATATTTTTTTATAAAATATTTTTTCAAAAAATAAATTTTAAATTTATATTTTTCGATTTTTAGTTGGCACTTGAAAACATTTTTAGGAATCAATAAAATAGTGTAAAGAGGGAGATGAGAGGCTTAAACAATGAAGAGATCTGAGAATATTAGAATTGAACATAGGTTATGGCTGACGATCGAGAAAACTAAATAGAGAGAATTGCAGTAGAAAGCATCGGGTTCATTTCGGAAAATAATTACGGGAGATTTAAGGGTTCATTTTTATCCAATTGATGGAAAATGTTTTATATGTAAAACATTTTTCTAATTTTTCACACAATCAAACACCAAAAAATAGGTAAAACATTTTACCGGAAAATATTTTACGCCTAAACAAACGGAGCATACATTACACTTTATTTTCCGTAACATTTCACTTAATTTGTGTGGTGACTCCAAAAAATTTTGTAATTGAGGTCATTCACATATAAGTTTTGTGATTATGAGTACATTCGAAGAACAACTCTAATAATACTAATTAATTGTCGTTGTTTCTCATTAATTAATTTTCCAGTTAACAAAAAGTAATTTAGTTAAACATCTCAAATCATACTTGGAAGAACGAGTATACCCGGCTTTTTTAGGACATGAAAAACCCTTACAAATTGTAAATTACTGAAGTCTACAATCCTTTTGATGTCCAAAAATTAAGCGATCTTGCAACTTAAAATGGAGCCAACTCGGTTTATATTTGATTTGTTCAACTCGATATCATTGAATTACATAAATTATACTACAACAAACGTTAATTAGTCAGAAAAGGTTTATGATATGACGCTACGTAGTCCAGACTAATGCCAAAAAAAAAAAATCGGTCTTGTTAACCTTCGCCTAGTATTAGAGAATAATAAGTATATAATGACAAATAAGTTCGGATATAAACATACATTTCAAGGATATCAACATGCTTTTTTCGAATATCTATACACTTTCTATCCATTAATCTACGCTTAATGGGTGGAGATTATTTTCCAAAATCGATCATTTTCCAAAATAATAAAAAGTTGATCATGAGCGCTTCTTCTTTTCCTTGCTTGCCCGTGAGCTGATTGTGACATGGATTGAAATCAACAAACCTCATCAACTCACACTTTTTTCTCTTTTGCCCATAGTTTTATCGGAATGCAATACTACTATCCATATTCCAAGAGCCTCGGAAATCGGGTTAGTGGAGATTTTTGCAATTCCCACAAACTTGCCTGCTGCCAGATTGGATGAACCCGTTTCAGAACTCATTTTTGTCCAGATTTAATAGTTTTTAGTTTAATTCTAATCGGATAAAAAATTAGTTATATCTTTAAGTTATTAATGAATTTTATATCAAATATAGATCTTATTTGATAGATCTCAATTAGTTCTATAAGACAATATTTTCAAAATTACATAAAAGATTAAAAATTATAAGATATAATCGATTGAAAAGTAACACGAACTTCCAAAAACGACTATTAAATCCAGACGGATGAAGTATTTTTATTTCAAGCTCAGAAATAATGTCTTTACTCAAATAATTTTTTTAACAATATGGATCTTATTTGATAGATCTCATTGAGATCTTTTGAACGATACAAAAAAAATCTCCTTTGCATTATTTTTAAGTTTAAAAATGTAAAATAAATACTTTTTTTCTTATTTTTTAAGGAGATTTTGTGGAACGGACGTGTAAACAAAGAATTTCAACCCAAACTACACTGTACACATAACAAGGAGTAGTTAGACGGGGGATTTACAACCTACGGGCTAGCTAGCCCACACATTTCTCCATCTTTTTAGAGCAAAAAAAAACTTATTCACGGCTCTGCCTTGAATAAGTTCTTTATAGCAGCAATCAATTATGATCGTCCAAAAGTATTTTGAACGATCCGGATTTTAATAAAAATTTTCCAGAGAAAAGTTAAGGGAAATAATATTGGCACTCCAAAAATTGATGCAGACACTCCAAAAAACAAAGGAAAGAGGCTTTGGAGTTACAGTGATTTTTGAGTGCCTGCATCAATTTTTGGAGTGCCAATATCATTTCCAAACTCTTTCCCGGGAAAATTTCATTAACGTACATCTAGACCATCCAAATTAAACACTTTTGGACGATCGCGATTGGTTACGTAAACAACTATTCACGACTCCGCCATTAAAAAGATTTTCTCCTTTTCTCTTTTCTATGCGAGGATGAGATTAATACAAATATGGATTGTCAAAAAGATTACGAAGGATGTTTCAAATTTCATTTTGACTCTTGGGGCCATTTATACCTCTCTCATCTTAATTCCCACCTGAGAAGGTTACTCTTTCTGCGATGATAATCCCTAACCTTCTTTCTTTTCTTTTTTTTGTCTAGCTGAAAAAAATAGAACGAGGTATAGACGCATAAAAACAGTACTCGAGTTTGCACTTTGCATAGAGAAAGTGTGTAAGAATCTTGTCTGCTGGTGCCCTAAAATAGTTGGGCCTGTCTGGACGTCTTTTATATGATTTCCAGACTTATTTCTCAATGTGTAATGGTTAATTACTTGATCACTTGTTGATCTAACTTTCTTTCTTTTAATCATTGAGAAATTACTTTATTTGTTGTATAATTTTTTTACCCAACTTTTATAGATTATTGATTCATTTCGACGGGAGAAGTCAAAAAAATGAAAAATTACGACTTTTACCTAAATATTTTTGGAAATATCCAAGGTAAAGCCCAAAAGTAGGTTTTTTGGGCTTTCTCTTGGATATTACAAAAAAATATTAGGTTAAAAGTAAAAAAAAATTACTTTTCCGAATCCTTTTGTTGAGATAAACCAATAATTCATAAAAATTTGTTGCAAAACGAGCAAACACAAAAAAAATTGAACAAGAACAAAACAAAAAAAAGCCCAAAAAGCTTATTAGTGGAACTTAGCCTCAGTATCATTTTATAGATCATAAAAATAAAACACTTTCATGCATAATTATTGAGCTAGTGTAAGAAATTATACACAATGGTATTTATGTTTATTCAGAAATTAAAACTAGTACTACTAAAATTATATAGAGAGGAGTAACACAAAACGAGGTTTAGGTGCAATGCACGATTACAAATACGGTTTAAAAATAGATAGAATATTATTATTAAGTATAATAAATTCCCACCACCCACCAAATCTCTTTTCTTTTTTTCTTTTTCCACTTTTTGATCTGCACCCACCAAATCTCAAATCTCAACCAAAAGCAAAAAATCTCTCCTTTACATACGACCCATCATGTCCCCTCTGTCGGCCCCATAACCATTTTCTTACTCTACTCTCTCTCTCTCTCTCTCTCTCTCTCTCTCTCTAGCTATATAGCCACTTTTGGCTCTCCTCTGTTTTCCACTCTTAGTTTCATTTTAGCTCTGGGCGTTGATCTTTCAGCCCGAACAATGACGGCCAGTGATCACCGCGGCGGAGTTCTTGGTTCTTGTGGTGGCTACAGGGGAAGTGGCAGGAGGCGGAGGCGGCGACGGCGGGCAGTTTTGAAAATAGCCACTGATCGAAGCTGATGGGAAACTTGAAACTGCAAACAAACAAAAGCATAATGCAATATTTGCGCTCTCCCGAGTTTCTAGCTCCGCGTTAAGAACGGGGGCAGAATCGGGAGATCGACATTATTGCATCGCGGGGAATGAGGGTAGCGGTCCGAATTTAGTAATTTACCTTATACTATATAGCTTAGGTCTTTTTAATTCCTTGTTTAACCTTTTGGGTGCCTGACAAGTAGATTAAATTTCTTTGTTTTACTTTGTTTGTGGATTGTGATGAGGAAATATATTTGGGCGGTAAGAGATCCATGCTGACAAGGTAGCTAGATTGATTGGCGGCACCATACGGTGTAGTGCGGCGCGGTCCTAAATTGGAGGGTTATTTTTGTTTTGTAAAATGCTGCCGGGCATGCATCACTTACGCCAATCGTGTAGTATTTGGCTTGTTATGAATTAAGGGATTGGAAAAAGATTATTATGATGCTCTGTTTCTCTCTTGTGAGACTTTCCAATTTGGTGAAAGATTTTGTTTAGTGCTTCTTGTGTACTTTAATTTTTAGTACTACTTCATTACTTCTCCTGTGCTTTTTCTGCAGAGTACACATTTTTTGGGTACACAAGTTGGAAGTGTAGGTATGGTACTCCGTCACTTCTGTCAGGAAATATTGTTCCGTCACATCACATTACTATTTATAGGAAGGATCCCAACGCACATATGTCGGGGTCGAAACTAAGGTCCCACCACGTGTGGATAATGTTAGGAGTGTGTTTAGCCACCATAAGAGACAATTAAGACTTGAACATGGGTTTTGTCCAACCAAGTCCAAGTTGCTAACCACCAAACCAACCCCTCAATGATGCATAATACACACTTCAGCCTACAAATGAGGGGCCGTTCCGGATTTTGGAAAAAGGAAGTTTTAGAAAAGGAAGGTAATTTCAAGCTCTAAAATCATGCGTTTACGCAAATAATTTTCTGGCCAATATGGATTTTGTTTGATAGATCTCATTGAGATCTTTTAAATGGTATAAAAAAAATTAAAAAATTATTTTTCATTTTCGTTATATTTGAGTTTGAAATTACCTTCTTTTTGAAAAAGAAAGTTTTTAAAGAAAGTGGAACGGGGCCAATACGATAGAAAAAGGAGAAAAAATTAAATAAAACTGGATGTATCTGCTAGCATGAAATATTTTCACATTGAGGCAATTAATCAATGTAATTGGATAAATGTTAATGAAATACAATCCACGATGTTAGAGCATAAAGAAGTTATATGTAACAGACCTAAAAATGGGTTGCACATGAGAGAGAATGTTAAAGAAATATTTTTCCACATTACATGTGTAAGAAATATTTTTTCACATTACATGTGTAAGAAATAGGTTTAATATAAAGTTTCCATGTCAAAACCCATATTGGAATCAAGTAATATGGGTCTTTGAAGTCAATATTGAAACTTTCTAATCATTATGGATGTGCTTGTTTCATATCAAACACTCTTTCTTAAACTTCTGTGGATCCAGTTGTTCTTCAAGTTATACTCTGCAACCCTTTCTAACTAGTTCCCTCATGAAAAAGAAATAGAAAACGAAATTGTACGGTTAAGAAACTAATTTTTGCACTTTCTTGTCATCCTTCTAGACCATTGTTTGTCCGAGTTCACATAAAACCACAAATTTCGCTTTATAAGTAAAAGGGTAATGATTTTCGCATTCTCCCTTTTTGATGAATTCATTCCATTTCTTTTCTTCTAGTGCAACAATTGTACATAAAAATTTCGCTAAAAGACATGAAATGAAATGCATTTATCAAAAAAGAGGCTAAAATTTATTTTCATTCAGTAAAATATGGATTAGGAAGTCAGGAACAGTTTAATAATTTTGTGCTTTGTTTGGTTGGTATTTTGAAAAAAAATTTGAAAAATTGTAGGGGTAATGAGTGGAGAGAGATAGAGAAAGAAATGTTAGAAGTAGGGGGAATCTAGGGAGAATCTAGGGGGAATTTTTTGAAAAATTCTTTTTGAGTTTGGAAGAGAACAAGGCATATACTATGAATAAGAAGAAAAAAAAAAGTACTAGTTTGCAATCTTTTCTTTTGCATTTACTTTCAGTGTTGCTTTAAATATACTGTATCAATTACGAGAAAATCTTATTTCCGGAGATACTGTAAACAAGTTACAACACTCAATCGTGACCATCTAAAAGTGTTTTAGACAGTCGAAATGTTAATAAAACTTTTTCGGTGAAGAGTTAAACTTTTCTCCGAAAAAGTATTTCTCATCAATTACTACTAGTAGTTTGAGGATCTATTCTCCAATCTCCATGTATCAGAGATTCAGAAGCAGAGCATTAGTTAGTACAAGTGGTTAAAGAGTGGCAGTGAGGAGTAGTTCAATTAAACCCGAAACAGGCAACCAATTAGGCCTGAAATTATTAGCCTTTTAAAAAGACGGCTAAGATGTGAGTTTTCAGTCATAAATTTTGACGTCCAACGATACCCTTTCTATTAGTAGTAGTAGCCTAGTAGGAGTAGTAATTATCACTGCCTTTTTGCAATCAAAACCCAGCTTTGTTGAGTGCATCTCCACTTTTTTTTTTTTAAATCAACGTTCCAATTTGAAATGTAATTATGCCTTTCGGTTCACTGGTTCAGTTGGAATAAATCGGTTAGAATACTGATTTTTACCACCATGCACCTTAAAACTCTTCGCAAGAGATCCGGGGACACTATCATGCACACTCTGCCTAGCACCCTGCCAAGCACCTCAAAACGACGCCGTTTTGACCAAAAAAGCCGCGTCATCAATACTATGCAAAACTATGTCGTTTTGAGTGAGTAAAATAACACCGTTTTTTGACCTAAAAAATTGGGGCACTAAATTTTTTCATCATATTTTTTAGACTGTTATATATTAAAAAACCATGGTGAACAAATTTAGTACTCCAATTTTCAATTCGTTTGAATCGGTGCAAAGATCTTATTTTTCTGATCATATTATTCTAAAAGGTCATAATTAATTTTTGACTCTAAGGCTTTCATAGGGCACCCTACGAATTCTGAAACTCTCTTCGAATTCTAAAATAACCCTTACAAATATTGGATTGAGCTATTTTTTCAGGAACTCATAGGAAATATTTTAAGAATAACTTATGGTTTGAAACATTTTTTTAGAATTCGTAATGAGGTCCACACAAAAAATCACACTTGTTATAGAATGCCAACCAAATAAACAAGGAATTAAAATCAACACAACAGCCTTTTTGTAGGTCCAAAAATTGTGCTATTTTTCCCACTCGAAACGACATAGTTTTGCATAGTATTGATGACGCCCATTTTTTGGTCAAAATGGTGTCATTTTGAGATGCTTGACAGGGTGCTAGGTAGGGTGTGCATGGTAGTGTCCCCGGATCCCTTTGCAAGAAGTAGTGGCGGAGTCAGAATTTTATACTGAAGGAGCCGGCTTAATATTCATATATTTTTTGTTGAAATATATATTTATTATATCATAAGGTTTTTTATTTTCTAATACATTACATTTTATTTTTTTCTTTAGGCTGCTTCAACTGTCACATGCTTATTTTTTACTTATGAAAAAAATTGAGAAATGGGAATGTACAGTAACCAATTTTTTATCAAATCAAACCAAAATTATTGAGATTATAAGTAGCTATACACGAATAATTATCGATAATATTCAAAATCAAGTATATATAATATAAAAATTTTAGAACTCGCTCGGGGGGTTGGGCCCGGGGCCCAACATAACTCCACTCGTGGCGAGAAAGATCATTCTCTCTCAATATATCACCTTAATTTGAAAAAAAAATACTTGTTTTATTTAATGAAACACACCCTAGCTCAATTCAGTGACAAGAAAAATATTTTCCATACGAATTATGAAATGAGCCGTCACTGGCTACTCCACTGGAACTTTTATTTTCATTCTCTTTTGGGAAGGCCAAACTCCCGACATGAACCAAATCATTTATCACTAATTAATTTACTCTAAATGCCTAAAAATGGATTTTACATATGGTTCATTTTTTGTCCAATTGACATTGTTTTTAATCATGATCTCTTTTATCTACTATTACTGAACTTCATTCAAGACACTCAAAACTAGTAAATAAAAACTCATATCAAACTTATTTTTGAATCGATTCAATTAAAATTATGATCAAAAGTTATTGAAATTCATTGAAGTCACGTGGGGCAAAGTCTGCCTTGATAGAATGTTCTCCAATAAAATTATCAAACCAAACAGTAGTACTTAATTATGTGTATATATGTTTTTATGTGTTATATACTTACGCACCTTACGCACGCTACTGTTCGAATCAGTTTAGAACCAAAATTTAGACATAAACTGAGAACCAGTTCCTTCCCTCTAATTTTCCATTTTTTCAAAAATGAAAGACAAAAAAAAAAAAAGTTCCACTACTATAAACCAAACCAACTTCTCGGTTTGAAATGATTTGTGACTGGTTTCACCGGGTTTTTTCTCTAATCCATCCACAATACTATTAGACAGGATAGTCTGACATGAACCACAGGTTTTTTTTATTTTTTTTTTGAAACTATCAAGATAACCATACAAATCAAGACAAATCCTTGGACAAAACAGACTCAAAAGCAGGTGGAATACAACCCGAACGAAAAAAACTTTGCGCTTTCCTACATTGGGATGCAACCCACTGAGCCGCTTTGTTGAGACATGAACCACAAGTTTGAAATTAGAGATTTTACACACGATCTAAAGACAGGAGAGTTAGCAATTGCCTAGGTGAGTTGGTATGTGGAATTACCCTCTTGTCCTCCTTCAAAGCATGTACAGGAGAGTTGAAACATGAGGCTGCCTAGTAATTTGGTCTCGCAGAGAGTTCCCATGCGCAACCAATTGTGCGACTTTCAAACGGGCTTAGGCCTACTTGGGCAGCCCACCTTTGTTTTTTAATTGAAGCCCGGCCATGTGAAATTTTCCCCTAGCCCAAAAATTTCTACTGGGCTAAAACGCAGATTCCCTATGTTTCACTTTCCACCTCAATTGATCTGGGGTTTGGCCCGATGGTCGTGTAGTACTACTTCCGTATTTCAGCATGTAAAGTCTCGAATTCGACTCCTATGGATGGTCGTGTAGTTCTACTTCCGTATTTCGGCGTGTAAAGTCTCGAATTCGACTCCTATGGATGGTCGTGTAGTTCTACTTCCGTATTTCGGCGTGTAAAGTCTCGAATTGGTCGTGTAGTTCTACTTCCGTATTTCGGCGTGTAAAGTCTGGAATTCGACTCCTATGGATAAGCTTTCACCTTAATTGGAAAGGGAACTCCTATGGATAAGCTTTCACCTTAATTGGAAAGGGAACTCTGAAAGGAAAGTGGAAATTCTTGCGTGTTGGTTCCTTTTTTCAAACCAAAATGACCAACTAAATAAGTTACCGTATCTACACAGTTGGTTAGCCAACCTTGACTTTTGCGTATCTTTTGAAATTGCTAGTATCAATGTTATCATCCAGCTGTGAGAGAGAGAGAGAGAGAGAGAGAGAGTTGTCCAAGTGCTCAAGGTACAGAGAGAGAGAGAGAGAGAGAGAGAGAGAGTTGTCCTAGTGCTCAAGGTACTACTAGATAACAAGTTACAAACTGAGAGTTTGAACATGGAACCTAGTTGAAGTATGTAAGATATACCTGTAATTCCAAATTCATCGAGAACTGGGCACATAAAAAGTTCGTTCAGCATTTTTTCTTCTTTTTTTAGGGGGGTTCCTTTTTTTTTATCTAATTCTTTTTTCAAAAAATTTTAGATTGTCATCAGAAAACTAAAGATAAAAATTTAACTTTTTCAGACATTAAAAATACTCTATAACCACCTTCCAGCATAATTTTGTTTTTTACAAACGTTAAAATAAAAATGATTTGCTTCCTCATGCCCACTTAATACTCTTCGAGCAGGCCCAATATGATTTTTGTTGTCATGGTTTCCAATTCGGTGGTGTGTGGTAGTATGAAATTGTGTACCATCCGCATGGGGTGTCCTTAGTGTGATAGTTACTATGAAATATCTGCTGCGAATGGACATGATTCAACGACCATTTCTTTTGTCTCCTAAAATATCGCAAGATCGAATCACACCAATAAAGACGCTAAAAATTTGTTCATTGCAAACTCCAAGGCCCCAATATTAATTGAGGTGTGTGCCAACTAGACTGAACAGTCGAACACCCAATTATTAAATTAAAAATATTCCAAAAAAACCTTTCGCTGGTCCAGACCCCACAAAATGAGGAGAGACCCACATGTATTGGAGTTTTACACGAGTATATGTACATAAATCTCTGTAACATTTGCTTTACAAACACTCATACGATAAATTTTGGAATTGTATGCACCAGGAATTTGAATCTTGTTTTGCACCGGCTCGTATAAATGGTATATACCGTTGAGAAAATTCAACACCTGAAATTTTGTTTTGGCTCAAATATCGATCGATACCGGCCAATACCAATACTAGATTATTTTTTGATTTTGTTTTATTTTTAAATAAATGTAAGTTTTATGCTAAATTGATCGATATGAAAAATAGTAACTTTAATATCGTACCGATATCTCTGATGCATACCGTGCTAATAGAAAATTGATACTCTAACCAAAGATGGGTCCCAAAAGCTTGCCATATGCTGTCGGAGGCAAAAGTACTGTGATCATGATCAAATTAAATTCTTCTCGCGGATCAAAAAAAAATTTAAATTCTTCTCTCTCCCCATCTCCCATTTAATGTCCGTGGTTGTGATAACCCAGTGAGAATTGTCCCACATTGGGCAAAAGAACATGAAACAGAGGCAATATATTAACAAGTGCGAGAGAACTCGAGATTAACTTTTTAAGTCTACTATCGTTAAGTCTAAAAGTTAAGCAGATCAGCTAATATGAATCGTTATCATTGTAGGGATAGAGAGCTGCTACAGACACCGCTAAATTTTGAAGCAAAGTTGGATAATTCATAAATATCCTTCCCGATATCGGATTGAGGTGATTTTTTACAGGGACCCTAAACGACGTATTTTGAACAAAATGAGCGGTTCCGATCATCTTTGCAAGACCCGAGACGGGCGCAAAAGTGATCTGTGCACTACTGCTGTGCCGGTAGCTTTTTTGGTAGGGATATGGCCGTATGAGTTTCAGGTTTGGAGTCTTTGGAAGGGCCCAAGTGCAGCCAGGCTGGTGGAGGTTAAGCAAAATGACCATGCTGCCCATGGTAAACTCAATAAATGGACCACATTGCCCTTGCGTTGGATGGAGTGTTATCTTTTCTCATTTTGTACCTAATTTGGTTGACCTACGTAATGGATGGGTGCATGGAATCACAAATACTTGGCAAAATAAATCTTTGGTTAAAGTACACAAAGAGCCCCTCAACTATAACCGTTAACTAATCAATACACTTATGTCAAAAAGACAGTCAAGATAAAGGGATCAACGTGAACCTTTTTTTATAAATGAGTGGGTTAGCATGGGCGATTTTGAAGGAATAGTATCGTCATTTTCCCTTATTCCATTAACAATATTAGCCAATTTTTGATGTCACGTAGTTGAGGGAGTCTTTATAGGCGGTTTTAAATGTTAAGAGCCTCCGTGAAAAAAAGTGATAGCTACTAGGGTCTCCGTGTACTTTTACCTAAATCTTTTTCATAGGGCAAAACTACAGTAATAATTAACCACGTTCCTCCATAAAAGGAAAACAGTATTCTCGCAATTTACATCTTCACCCCCGCATTAAGGATTCATACAAACCACTCACGTTAAGTTACAATTACAGCATATTCGCATCAACAGCCCAAAGATCTTTATTCCAATTACCTACCGTCACGGTTAAGTTTTTGAGAGCATTAATTGGAGAGAGAGAGAGAGAGAGAGAGAGAGAGAGAAAACAATGCAAAAACATATGTTTGTAGAATTTCGCATTGCGAGGAAAAACTACTTCTAATAAACCGAAATTTGCGGTCCTAAAAAAGAACCCCCCCCCCATACAAAGAGCTCTTCAAAAAACCATGGGATATAAAAATTAAAAAATAAAAAATAATATTTACACTCTAGTATTTGATGAACACACTTCAAAACCTTTTTTCAAAATAGTATGTGTAATTTTAACTGTTGAAAGATAAATATTAACAGAAATGATCTGAAGAAAGATTTCCGAGCACATATTCAGACAAAGATGTCTTCTCAACCATCCGATGTACGTTGTTCCGCATACATTTTGAGGTATCCATATCCATCGGAGACATCTTTGAACGCATTTGTATCTCCGAAAACGTTTCTGTAGCATTACTGAAATTTTAAAGTGTAATTTTCAAATAAGAGAGTGAAAATTATTTTCAAAAAAAACACTAAACGTAAACAAGAACAAATCAGAAGGTCAAAACTACCCATCAACCCTTGACAAAAAAAGGGCAATATATAACAGATCATTATGCGACGGGTAGGCGATGGAGGTTCACGCGCCGCAAAGAGAAGAACGAGACGAGGTCTTTGCACACGCGCCGCTCCGTTAGGCCGGCGTGGCGGTCGGAAACCAGCGGGAACCGGCACAGGGGGCAGCTGAACTGCATCTGATCTAGCCACCCGTCGAAGCACCCCTTGTGGAACACGTGGCGGCACCTCAACCTGCGCACCCTCTCCCCCTCCCTCAGTTTCGACAGACAAACCACGCAGTCCGAGCCGGCCGCCGGCTCGCCGTCGCAGCAGTAGTCGTAGGAGAAGATCCGGTTCGCGTTCTTCTGCTCGCCGAGGATGATCAGGCCGGCCAGTTCCGAAGCCACCCCGTCTAAGAGCCCCTCGTCGGGTTCGATTCGGGAGAGACCCATGGAGCGGAGGGCCGTGTGGAGGATGGAGCGGAGGTAAGTCACGCAGCCGGCTAAAACGGCTACCAGGAGGATTGGGATGGATTCTGTCGAACAGTCGGTCACTTGACCTTGTAAACCCATTTATGGAAATAGCTAGGAGTATTATATATATCTCTTTGCTCAACTTTTTGACCTACCAGTGATGAGATATCTATCAATCTATGGGAGAGTTTGTGGGAGGAGGAAGAAGAAGTGGTTGGCTATATATACTGTATAAAGTGATGAAGGGTAGAGAGAGAGAGAGAGAGAGAGAGAGAGAAAAAGGAAGGGTGGGGGTGGGGGTTACGTGGAAGAGTGAGGAGAGGACAGGTAGAGGGGGCTCACACTTTTGTGCTTTTCAATGTAGAGTAGAGTAGGAGTGTAAGAGTGAGAATTCACTGCCCTCAAATACAAAGGCCACACGTGTTGTGTGGACTTGTGGGTCCACGTTATTGATGAAGGGCCAATAATTTTTCCATTTCAGTTTTTTCGAAAATACGGTATATATTTAAAATTCATGTTATGTGGCCGTAGGTTGTGTTTCGCTAATTAAAATAAATACTGATTTTTGAGATGAACAATTATTTTTTGAATTATTTTTAAATTTAAGGTAATATATTATGAGAGAATGAGCAATATTATAAAATAGAAAATAAATACTTAAAAAAATAAAAATTTTACGAAACAAGACCTTACCTACAAATCATAGAAAAAATGCCACATAAAGTGATTGTTATTATTTGTTTTGGTTACTATTAGTAGTAAACAGCAAATAGCCTTAAAAAAAATATCTAAAAAATAAGAATTTATTTTTAAACTTAAAAATAATAGGTTTATGAAAATAATTTTTCAATTATTTTTTTGCAAAGTTTGGTAGATTGCATCGAAATCTATCAAATAAGATCCATATTGCATATTTTTTTATTTTATTAAACCTGTTATTTTTAAGCTTAAAAATTGTAAACAAATACTCATCTTTGTAAGAGGAAAAAGCGGAACACACCCTAACAACATTTGGACAGGTGCCATGAGAGAGAGAGAGAGAGAGAGAGAGAGGGTTTTTTGCCACGATGCTCGGCAACAAATATTAATACTACAGTAAGAAATACAGTAAACTTGAAGCACAGAACAATACCGAGGTATGTGGTTCAATAATACCAAGGAAGATTTGCGTATCCACCAAACACCCTCTTAAATGACTATAAAATTGCTCGACAACAACTTGCACTTTTTTTTTTATATATATTTATATTATATATAAACCGATCTAGTATAATCCACCGATTAATTGTTCGTGGTTATCCTAGTTGATAACAGCGTCATCAAACAATTAAGGATTGGGTCAGAGATTCAAGCCACAGAATTACGCGTCTGCTGTCTCCCAACATGGTAGGTTTAACCGTCATTGTCACTTTACCCCAACGACAACAAAATTCTTTCAAGAGAATTATATAATTTAATGACCTCATAATATCGAGTGGACTATTATTTCATGCGCTTATACAGCAGTATATGAGAAATGAGAGATTCAGGCCTTAGAATTAGGGGTATGCTCTCTCTCAACATTGTTGGTTTAACGGTTATTGTCACTTTACCTCAACGCCAACAAAATTCTTTCATCAGAACGTAATGATTTAATCACCTCATAATATCGAGTAGAGCATTATTTCACGCTCTCACAACAGTATATGAGAAATGTCATCCTCATTAAATAAATAAATTACTCCCTCTGTCGCTTTTTTAAGGTCCAGTATTTTATTTTAGACTGTCCTTTAATAAATGTCCATTTTATAAAGTTAATGGATAAAAGTTGGAACATTTTTCATTTTGCCCGTAAAAATATATTCTATTTTGAAAAGTTAGTGAGTAAAAATGTAATAATAATATCTATAAATGGTAAGTAAGGAAAGTAGAGATAAAAGTTGATGTGAGAGGTATAATGATGATATTTTCTTAGACCCCGTTCGTTTAAGATTTTTGGATTCTAATTATTACCCTATTTTTTTCCAATCATTACTCTCATTTTTCTCTCTATCTCTCTCCTATTATCCCTATTTTCAATTATTACTCTATTTCTCTATACACTTATTACCTACAAATCTAAATCCAAAATCTCAAAATGAATGGAGTCTTAATGACTTGGAGTTACCGAGCTGGACACTTAAAATGGTGGGAATAATTTAAATCCTGCATGCTTAGGTGAACCAATTAAGTCTCAAAAACATTTTTTTTTTTTAATCCGAGTCTCAAAAACATTTGACAACAAGAAAGTTGAATATACGTATGGTCAAAAAAAAGAAAGTTGAATTATAACGTATGATAAGCAAAAGGGAAATAATTTAATAATAAGGACGGTGGGATCAACAAACCAAGAAAGGAAAACTCAGCTATATGTGGAAGGCTAGAATCTTCTCCCATTAATTTAGTATCAGCAGTAATGCTATTAAAAAAATAAATGTCACAGTCTGACTCCAAGTAATTTGTAAACTATTCAATTGTTTATATGAGATGAATTTTTTAAAGTTTTTTTTTTTTTTTTTTGACATGGATGAATTTTTTTAAAGATGGGAGTATTATAAAGTTCAATAGAAGGATCGAGACTGAATACTTGGCTTAAAACAATGATGATAATGACAATGATAGAGAACTACTACTAATAAGTAGGAGTATGACTTTGAGGAGAACCCAACAGTTTTCTTTTACCATTCGGGTGTTTGAATCAGTTTATGTGTCTTTCGATTAATTTTAAAGACTAATTTCATCGTCCATTGAATTGAGGGCTATATCTTGGGCTCGAATTTAGAGGTCCTAGGCGGCCGTCTCTTGGGCCTCACTCTATGGACAGACCTGTTTATAGTGCTTCTGAAATTTCGAACCTAAGACCTTAGAACGGAGCAAACAAATCACTTGGGGTTTGAGGAGGACCGTTAATCCGAGCAAACCAGAGGAGTCAAGTTGCTTCTATTGACCAAAGAGAGACAAGAAATGGACCGGCACCGTCCCAATCCTTTCACAACTAAATTACTAGTATTATTCTTGAACATTCAATGAATGATCAGACCAAAGAAATAAAGAAATGCAAAGTACCTGCCGACGAGCACTGATCTTTTGCTTTGTGCTTTCTCAAGCGTACGAAGCTTGCCCAATCCTCAATGGCCCAGTATAAGAAAATAGCCAATAGGTGTATGCCTGATACCATGAGGCATCTTCATTTATGTTAGTGTGTTTCAAACCGTTCACATCGTAAATCT
This sequence comes from Rhododendron kiyosumense, assembly GCA_019656275.1. Lineage (NCBI taxonomy): Eukaryota > Viridiplantae > Streptophyta > Magnoliopsida > Ericales > Ericaceae > Rhododendron > Rhododendron kiyosumense. The sequence continues at coordinate 85,418 of BPLS01000404.1, read as the reverse complement.
CGCAGGGAACGATATCCTGTAAGTCGTAAATTTCACGTAGAACGATATCCTGTAAGAAAATCAATTTAACCCGTCATTAGTTGATAAATGAACAACCCGTTTAAGATGCAAGGTTGAAGTTCAAAATTATAATTTTTTTTTCCCCTATTTTGTAAAACAAAACACGGTCTGTTAAGGTACTCGTTGATGTCCTTTTACATCGGTTTTTCACAGGAACATTGTAAGAGTAGTTTACAAGATTTACAAGATAAACAATTCGAATCATTATTATGGCTCGAGAATAGACAAATACGAGTTCGGATGGGTGTGTAGCTCAACCCAGTTCAATTCTGTTTTCGGTAACAATTACTACAGCGTCATTTACATACAAGTCACAACTTTGTACTGATGACATCACGCTCGAGGAATGCTATTTAGGCAGAGAGAAGGGCCAAAACGAACATGCAATCAGTAAATATGGGCCAAGGCTGATGGGTTTCTGGTTCAACCGCGGTGTAGACCAAGCCATTTTCCATGATGATCCTACTACACAACTAAACTTTTCCTGCTAACCTATGGAACTGCAGCAACAACACTCATGAAACTCAAAACTGGACCGAGGAGTTCTTATGTAAAATGCTGTAGAAATTAACAAATCTCAAGAACTTTCCTTACGCACGTGGTCACACCCCCAAACCACTGAACTGTGTAGCCAACACAAACGGCAAAAAACAGAGAAAAAATTAATTCAAGTTAGTGTGTACTTAATTCCAGACCCAAAAGGAATTTTCCTTTCCTCGGGAGATCATATCATTAGCTACAAAGGACAATAGGGAATACTGGAAACATCAAAATGATTGGATTGTCACGGGCTCACGGCTGATAAATAGGACATCAAACCTACTAGGCATGACTTGAATGTACACTATTTTCAAAAAGGAACACAACATAGCTAGGACAAACACCCTTTCACCCCTATATCTAACAACATAATTTACGCGATTTCCCCAACGGCGAATATAGTTTGTGCTATAATACAATATCAGCAAGCCGAAACTGCACTTGGAACCACTCAAGAAGCAGCTTCTTTCGCAGCTTCTCCTTCTCTCTTCAGTAATTCCTGCACATCGCAAAGAGATAGTTTCGACACTCGTGTAATTAGTTTTGTCCGGCTATGTACTTTTAACAAAAGATCAGATGGAGAGTACCAGTTTAGTGGTGGTAATGGACAGGCGCTGTCTTTCTTTCTTCTCCCGTTGGCACTCTCCGCACCAGCTAGAGAAATCTTTCTGATATTTTCTCAGCTCTCTGAAGACAGAACTGAAGAGAAAATTGTGGAAATGCAACATGAGCAAACAAGAAACAGCATTAAACAAACTCCATCCAGCCTCTATTCTTGGTCTTTTTGGGGAATTCTAACTTTTTAAGCAGACACAGGTAGCAATTGCATTCAAATTCAAATCTTTAAGGGCATTTTATTAAATGCCCCTTTGAGGCAGCAGTTCTTTCCTGGCCCCTAATACGGAATATTTATTTTTGGGTTTTGATTAAATTTCTGGTCCCCAATATTGTGCAGGATTATTTGTTGTCATTAGGTTGGTTAGGCTTGCTTCCCCAACCTCATGCATCGTCAGACGTATTTCCATACTTTCTCCTGTGGAAGTGTTCGCAGGTTTGGAGAACATCTCAGTTTTAAATTACTTTTAATAGTAAAAGACAAACAGCCGCTTCTTAATCAACATGTTACCAAGAATGAATTTGAGGCACTGGGATACCTTCTGCACCATAGCAGCAAGTTGATCCTATGACCAGATGTTGTGGCTCTAGCACCATGCCTATGGCGACCACGGTGAAGAACTGCACGCCCCGGCACATGTGAATAATCAAAGATTTCCTATGAATGCACCATAGAGAACTCCATCAATTAAGCCTTCAGCCACTTAAAAAGACTATCTGCAGGAAACTATAATATGCTGAAGTTCGTATTGTATATTACAGAGCTTACGTTTTTTCAAAAATTCACTGCTGATAGATTCCAGATACAAAATTGGAAAAGCATATCATTACCATTAACTACACAGTTTTCAGGACTAGTGCAAAAATTAACAGCAGAGCAATATGTTGTATATGTCTACCACAAAGTAGAGACTTGAGAGGACTGGCAAATAGCTACAAGCACAAGGGTAAAATGGTTGGCAATGGCAATGTCTTCATTTCATGATTGAAAGCCAGTTTCATCAGGAGTGCTACAACTGTGAGATAGGTGAAGAGGAAATTTGAGATCCTTGGAACAAATGCCAAGACCACACTTCAGAGTTTCTCCTGCTCAACTTGAGAAGATAAAGAGTAATCAAAGACTAGCTTGGTCATTGTAGTATGGACCGAGTCTAGTCATTGACGTTATGGATAAAAATATTGGCTTTAAAGATGACATTTTGCGAAGTAACTAATGCCTTGTTCTCTTTCAAATTCAAAAAGAATTTTTCAAAAAATTCCCCCTAGATTCCCCCTACTTCCAACATTTCTCTCTCTATCTCTCTCTACTTATTACCCCTACAATTTTTCAAAAAAATTTTCAAAAACCAAACCAAACAAGGCATAAATCTTCAACCAGCTGGTTGGAAAATCTGTAATTATGACTCTTATTGAAAAAACAAAGACCATATAACTAGTGAATCTAAATACATGCCAAATGAAATTTTTTGCTAAAGATGATGAATCAGTTGAAGTCAAATATCACTATCTTAATTTACAACATACCTCAGACTGAGTTTCTGTATTTACATGTTTTTCACATCTGATGCCCCGGAAGAACAATTCTCCACCAGAAAATTGCTTACCCAAACAAACATTTATAGTAACTTCTGAGTCATCCACATGGAAACCTATAAAGATAAAATGGTTCAGATTCTCCAGCCAAAAAAATTGCCATCATTTCCATGTTGAGAATTAGGAACACAAAAACAAAACCAAAAAAAAAAACCCGACAGTATTGTTACATGCCTGAGAATATAGAACTGACAAAATGCTAACTTAAAATCAAAGGGAAAAAATATGGACTAATGAAACAAAAAAGGTATCCATTTGCAGCACAGTCCTACAGGCACCAAGATAAATAAGCAGTTAAGTCGAAAACAGGTGGCAAGGTGCCAACCAAGAACATGATCTTCCCTTGCTGAAGCATGACAAGAACGACAATTTACTACCAACATTTCAACCAGGAGAGAAAGCAAAAGAAGAAGAAAAAATGTTGCAAAAAATGCTTCCTTGACAAAGGTTGGTATTTTCCTTTCGAAGGTAATTAATATGCATAAGAAAATACTATCCATAGCAACTTTCAAGTAAGCATAGATCAGCCCAAAACAATATAAAAGTGGTGCAGAAACTAACAGTACATTGTCCAGCCACCATAATAGTTACTGATCTCACAGTAAACCTTCGAGCAAAAACTGCAGCCCTCATTACTCAACAATCATCCATCATAATTCATAAGAAAAAAAAGCTTTCCTTAGCTTTAACGGGAGCCTAATATTACGTTTGATACCCCCGTGGCCCCATATGTCCTGTGAGGGAATCCTAGAATGTCCAGAGCGTGTTCTAGAATGTCCAAATCCAAAAGAGTAAAATAGGACACTGCTTTCTCAACTTGTGCCTGGAGAGTGTCGGTCTCCGACACCAGTACATTATGTTCAACGAGGTGTCTGTGCTTCATATTCTCTCACCGCAATTGACTTCGCATTGGAGTGCCCTCTGCCGACCACTTGCTTGGGGTCGCTAAGGGTGCCCTCTTTTGCTCGGGTAATCTTCCTCGGCCAGCGTCTCTTTTCAGAAGTCTGTATTTTTCTAGTTGCCATACTAATTACCAAGCAGAGTTAAATTCTAGTTCTAAAGTCCAAAACAAGGTAACCCGAATTTACGTACTGAACACCATTACAAGGTGAAAGGCATGCACAACTTCGACCGCTTTTACGTAGTGGTTTGCTCATGCTCTCAACTAATGGTATCCTTAAGTGAGAGATCCTCAGGCATTTGTAACTTACAAGAAAAGCACTAAACCTATAGGAATCGCCTGTTGTTATTCTGTTTTCCATACTGAGGGTAACTCAGCAGTTGACACTGATCGAAGTATATAATTCCCCATCATATAAATCTTAAAGAAGGTTGAACATATGTCAATACTTTGCGCATTACAATCCACAGAATTAAAGAAATCGGTAATCGAAAAAGAATGTGTTGCTCTATGCACTCTGAGTTCTGGTAGGGGTGAAGTAGCAAACTCAAGTCCACAATAGAAGAAGTCCAAAATCCATTCTTTTCAAACATAAAACTGACAAACAACATGCCTATTTCACCAATAAATGAGAAATTTAACAATTGCAACTTGATACTCAATATATTTTTGACTTGACTTTGAGAGGCTTTAATCAAGTGCTAGATGGGGGGAGGGGGGAATTCTCCATAAAACAATAATGTGAAACAACATTTGCAGCACAAAAGAAAGTTGGCCAAGTTTTCCACTTAAAGCATCACCCACCAAGATCAACATCCCTATCCAGTCCATACTCAACAACAAAACCATGGTGAGAATCTAGTGTGGATCCGCCAACTTCAGGAAAGAAAACTGCAAGAGATTATATCAGATTAGATAGAGAATAAAAATTGTTATGGGAATATCACATCCATCATGCAGCTTTAGTATTTGCAATTTTCAAACCAACTATTCAACTACCTACCTCTAGACATAGGGCGTACGAAGTCTTCCATCAATTTGTCAAGCATGGTTTCAAGGCCAAAGTCATCAAGAACGGCACCATGCTTATTCATTGTATTCGGTCGCATAATTCTGAATTTTGTCTCATGAACCCACTTTTCGAAATTTTCTACCTAAGCAATCAGAACCTGGTAAGAAACATAAATGCTAAACTACAAGGACAGACTGAAATTAACATGAATAGCAAAGCTAGATGATACCTCAGCTAGCAATAATTCACAGAAATGTGGCTGAAGCATCTCAAATGCAAAAACTCCTGGAGAGGGTTCAGTCATTATACTTCTAAAACTCTCCTCCGTACACTCATTGACTGCCTTGAGAAACGAGGGTACAAAGAAGTTTGCAGCATGCATAGTGTATAGCTCCCTATGTAGAGGCTGCAAAGATGAGAAAAAAATGAAAAGGAAGAAGATAAACACAAACAAAAAGGAATTATTCTGCAGAGAAAAAGGAACACGAGAAAAATACGAGCAAATAGTATGAGATCTAGTTCTCATATTGCTCAAGGACACATTGGGTGTTTGGGAGCCTATTTTTTGGCTTTTCATTTTCAACTTTTTGCTTTTTTTACTTTTTTGATTACGATTAGAATGTGTTTTGAATCTGGTAGAGTGTTGGATGATATGTGCAAAATGCATTTTCCAGTAGGGGTAGTGTCCGAGGGATATGAGATGAAAATGAATTATGAGTTGATTTTTTACCATGTTGCCCTTGGTTATTAATAATGGTGTATAATGTGTATCAATGATATTTTAATCAATTTTTTAAAGTTTTAATTTGAAATTGCTTTCTTCTTCAGTTGAAAGTGTCGAACTACCTTTTTTTAATTGTTTCAAGTATTTTTTGTTCTTACTTTCCTTCAACAATGTTTTCATTTTTTTACTTAAAATAAAAAATAAGTTAAATCTAGGTAATTAGAAAAAACAAGAACACTTTGAATTATTATTATAAAAAAACATACGAACTACAAGAAAAATGAAGCAGGCAACTTCAGGCCCCATCCGTTTTGGAATTTTATATTTGGATTTGTAGGTAATGAGTATAGAAAAAAATAGAGTAATATTTGGACATAGGGGTAATGATTAGAGAGAAATCAGAATAATGATTAAAATTCAAAATTCAAAACCCCAAAACGAACGGGGTCTTAAAGTCTTAAACATTACATAAATTAAAAGAAAAAAAAAAACCACAAACGCCGTATGTGGTCATTAGGGGAAAAAACCCAGATGGTAAAGAAATCCTAAAAACCCTTCTGGGTTATGCTCTGAAAAAAACACTAGGGATATGTGGTCGTTAGGAAAAAACCCATATCTACATTCACAAATTTAAAATTCCCGCTAATCCCAGATCTAAATTCTCCCTCAACGAAAAATTATATGGGGTTTTCCCCCAAATTTTCGTGGGTTAAATGAATAAAGGTGAACAATTTCAATGACGATGGGCGAAGGTGAGTGGAAGGTGAGTGGACTGTGTGTAGATCGGCAAACCTCTCCGTCGTCTGCTCCTGCCTCTCTCCCGTCTTGTGTGGTACAAGATGATGTGAGTAAAGTGAAAGAGAGGAGAGGATATAACATTCGTTTTGTGGAATTATCTCAAAACAGAGAGGGTACGGATGTCTTTTGGAGTGGCTTGAAACCAAAAATGGGAAAAGCTCCTATGGACCACTTTCTCACTTCTCTTCTCCTTTCTTAAAATCTGAAAATTCATTCTGGGAAAAACCATTCTCTTGTTCTCAGCCAAACACCCACAACTCAAAAATGAGAAGTTGAAAATGCAAAAAAGAGACGCCTAAACAGGCACATTGTTTCCATGGGATCTTCTGCTTTTCTTTTTCCTCAAGATGCCACCATATTCAAGCACTTACCAAAAGGCAAAAACAGCCATACACCTTGACGCTCCAATGACCAAAAGATCTGAAAATTGCTCATACCCAACCCATCCACAACCACCCAAGAGAAAAACCTCACAACCCAAAACCAACTGCACAAAATCAGTCAAAGAATTTATCTTGAGCACAGAATTAGGCACGTCCACACCTTCAATGGATTCACATCATGCACAAAGAAGCCAAACAACATGCTTCCTGCTCTTTGTCTCTCTCATTCTCTTTTTTGAGGAGACATCTCACACTTCTAGGAAATACCCTCCACGATACAAAGAGGAGCTAAAATTACTCCCCAAGTTACTAGCAACATAGTTACGAAGGAGATTATTAACAAACCCTCCATTATGCTTACAAATAGCATGCCAATTCAAAATTATGCAACATCTCATCCAATTATCCAAGTTGCCGACCGATCAAAAAACACCTGAAAAGGTGCATTAGGGACCCAAATCCCTCACTAAGGACAACTTTTGCCACGTTATAGCTGAATAAAAGGACTTCACCTTAAATTGGTCCAATTAGATAGCATCCATCTACTAACAACCTCTCTTTCTCCAACTTAACAAATAAAAGTTCCTAAGAGGTTCAAAGAATGCATCCAACTAAATTTTGCAAACTTGTTTCCAATCCATCGAAAACTCGTCGCAAAAGAAAATAAAGAAATAGATCAATAAGGTAACATATGCAAAAAAAGCACACTGGAGAGGTATTACGATTCAAACACAACTGCTGGGAGAGATGCACATCCGTCTCCCATTTCCTTCCACAAATCTAAGGTACTAAAAAAATATCTCAATAACTCCAATTACCTTTTGGTAACCTTCCGCATGAGATAAAGATACCTAGGTAGAAGAACAATCACCCCAAGAGTACCATATTAGAGAGCACCACCTTCCTCCAATATGCATCCAACTCAGAAGGACAACGCCAACGCCATATCCCAAACAAAGTTTGATAAAAGAAATAACGGTCCCGCTAATAGGTGCCCCGGGGGCAATAGTTTAGGTGCAATAAATGTACTTAGATATATGGGTTGTGTTTATGGATACTCACAAATCAAAAAGTTTCACCACTATTTTCTAAACTAGCCATAAATGCTTATATTACTTTTTTCTAATGACAGTCTTACCCACCCTCATTAGTTAGATGAGACCTAATGAAATATATTTCAATATCTGCTCGTTCACTTCTGGTACTTCAAAGGTTTTTTTAATTTATTTTCCTCTATGAAAACATGAAAATTTCAATTCTAGTGGGCAATCACTATCTCTACTAGCACTCCATCCTTAGTGTATCTTGAAAGAGGAAAAAAGAATCAACAAAATTTTTCATTATATATGTAAAAAATCAAACAATTGGATAGTACTAAAACAAACAATTAAATTAACAATGAGTCTCGACTTCAAAGTCCAAAAGAGAGAGAAAAAAAATACAGTAGCACAACAACTATACAAAACATGATACCAAAAATGAAAATTGAAGGCCTCTTCTTCACTGAGAAAACATTGTCTTGGAAAAGGTTGAAAGCCATTTTTCACTAAATTGTTTCTCATTTTGACACTGTCACCAGACTCAATATTATCTTCTTCTTGAGGAAACTCATTCAAGTCAAAATTATTTCTTCTTTTAATTTGGTTTAACTCATGCTCCAGATATTTATCATCCATTCCCCTGCTGTCCTACGTATTGAAAGACCGTTATCTATTAAACATAATTATACAAAAAAATAAAAAAATCTTCATCTAGTGAAAATAGCACGGGAAAAAAAATTTCCATGTAACTCTAAAAAATCTATGGAAATGTTGAAGAAAAAATTCATACCTCGGTTTGGTTGGTGAAGGTAGAATTGGTCTGCTTTGAGAGCAAGCATATAAAGTGCTTGGTTGAAGTCTCAGAGAAAATAAAAGTGGCGGGTTCCAATTTCCCAATTTTCCTCTTTTTGCTTTTTTTATTTTATTTTAAATATAGATGAAGATAGAAAGTCATGGTCATTTTTGTCATTCAAAATACTCTTGAACTTCTTTTGATGAAATGATTTGTATTTTCAATGTGGTTAATTAATCAATCTTGGGATGGGTATAACAAAGTGCAATTAATGTATCTAAACTTGTGCCCCAGGGGCACCCTTTAGAATTTGCCAAGAAATAAATGCTCAATATTCGAATGGGGCGGTTCCGGGGACACCTAAAAAAAATCTAAAAAAAGCACCCCAAATCTCAATATTATAGTTTCCGATCAAATTTTGATGATCCGAGCCGCTCAATGTGTTCAGAACATGATTTTAATGTTAGCCGCAAGAAATCGGCAAAAAAATTACCAGGAAGGGCTTCATCTGAACAGTTTTTTATTGAACTACCAGGAAGGGCTTCATCTGAGCAGTTTTTTATTGAACAGTTCAATAAAAAACTGTTCAGATGAAGCCCTTCCTGATAATTTTTTTTGCTGATTTCTCGCAGGTACTCTTAAAATCACGTTCTGATTATATTGAGCAGCTCAGATCATCGAAATTCAATCAGGAACTTTGGAATGTTCTTTTATGTGTCCCTGAAACCGTCCCGATATTCGAATGCCCAAATCCCTCTTTCTTAAAAGAGTACAAACCATCTTTCAATCCACTAGATAAATTCAAACTCCTCTCCCAATGCTCCCCATAGAAAATCCAGCTTCAAGTTGTCAAGTCTTTTTGACACACTACCAGAGATAGAGAATAAAGACATTGGGAAAGCGAAAGAGTTCAATTCAGTTTTTCCTTCTTATAATTAGTCATGTTAGTCCACGGGTCATAACCATCATAGTTTATAGTACCCTCTAAATTCTTCAATTCCGAGCTCAATAAGACGCTTGTCCTCCCATTAGTTTGACTACAGCCTTCACAAACTCCCTTACATCTAGTTTAAATCGTTCAATTCCCCACAACCTTTACCAGCTCTTGGTTGCAGCCATCACAAGACTCCCCCTAACAAAGCTAAACGTCAAATCCAAACTGAGCCAACAGCCAGAATTTTACAAACTAATATGAAGCCAGACTGACATGGGAAAAAAAATACCCAATCTCCATATTACAGTACATTTTAGGTTGCAAAAAGGCCCTAAATGACATTTATCCATCCGGTTGCCATATGGCTTATGCCTTTTTTACAACCCTCTACCTTTTTGTGCGTACCAAACTTTGCATACATGTGAGCATTCTCGACTCTAAACACCTCCCTGGCACAAACATAATAAATATGGCTCCCACAAATGGAAGTATTAACCCATTCTCTTTACGTACTGTCAGAAAGACCACCTCACTCCAATATGCACCTCATCTCTCAGTAGCAGCCAAAGCCCTTTTTTCCTCTCTATGTAATGTGCTAAAGACTTCAGCTCATATCCCGAATCCTAGCAGCTAGAGGAGAAACAGAAGTTTCATTGAGGTGTAAAACCTCCCTTGGCCTGTCATAACCAAGAATGGGCACTTCTGGCTGAAGCCCAAAGAACACTCGATGAAAGAAATGAATGGAGAAACAGAACCTACTCATCACTCATGACTACTCAAACTCCAACTATCTAAAGAACAAGGGCCCTTAGTTTTAATTCGCCACTCTGTGCTGCCCCCAAACGACCTGATGCATTCTCTATGACGAATGGGGCATTAATCTTCCTCACTCGCTATATGAGATGCTTTGGCCCAAAAGACAACCCAATTCCTTTATTTCAAAAGCTGAACCATCCAAAAGAAGTGGTTGATGGATTCATAATTGTATTACACCAGCTATACACCACTAACTTCCTTGTTTACTTGATCATCAAGGAAAGAAACTGTAAACAATCGCAGTTTAGTTCACATGCACAAGAACTATAATTCTTTTCATCATACATACTCTTAACATTATTTCACGCAGAGAAGAGCACCCAAGTGTATAGAGATGTTTAAAGTGATATTGCAGTCCATTACAGAAAAATCACGCTGATTGGAGTGAACCCAGGAACGCTAGGAGGTTTCTCCACTCTAGCCTCATTAGATTCTCCTCGACAATGGGAAATCAGATGACAAAACAAATAAAGCAATCAAATTTTGTCCCATGAACAAGAAAAACATTTAGATAAATATCCTACAAAATCATCATAGTAGTCCCAAGTAGAATGAACAACTAAATGGAAAATAACCACAAACGATACCTGGTAATTTGATATAATCTTCTGCCGGTATTCTCTGTGCTTCTGAACCTGTGAAAATGGAGTGCAAATCTATCAAGAATTGTTTGGCCGGGGAGATAACAAGTAGATGTAGTTCTGAAAATTTGTTAAGAGAAGCATGCCTTGCCTGTAAACCATGCACCCATGAAGAAAGCAAAGTACACAAGGAGTCTCAATGCAAACAACGGTACTTAGTATCGATTTGAGTCAATCCGGGTACTACAAAATGCGCACACGCACATGTGCGTGTCACTAGCTGACTAGCAACATAGGCCAGCCATAAACATGTTCAACCCTAATATATTGTCCTTCAAACACAGCATTGTAAATGTCCATCACACCCAGAGAGGGTCTTCAGGATGCTTTTTATATTTAGTTTCTAGTTGGGCCTTCATCAGAAAACTAGTGACACCCAACAAGGTTGAATTAAAGCACCGTTCATCATGAATATGAGAGGTAGATACGAACTAGAAACTACTAAGAGTAGGTTTAAAATATCTGAGTATCAGAGGAGGGTGAGGGGGCTATGGACCAATACTACTTGTTAAGCATACATGATGTCAAGACTTCCATTTCACAGTTAGTAGCAGCGGTGATTAGAAAGTTAAGCCAGCCTATGTAACCTACCATAACACTCAGGAAAAAGCCCAAGTAATACAAACCTGAACTTTGCAAGTCAAAACTCAAAGAAACCAGAATGCTCACATTTTTTTTCTGAAAAATAAAAAAATCTATAAGTTCACCTGTTTGTTAGTTTGTCATACATTGGTGCCAATATGTAATTATCAAGGATACTGAATTGAAAATAGTGCTTACAGCAGCGTCCGGCACAAACGTTTTTTTTCTCCCTGAAAAGTTCATTTTAAACACACGCCATGCCCTGCTATATCACTACTTTCCAACATAGAGGGCAGAGGGTATTTCTAGAACAAATGCAGAACAACCTATTGTTCGGAGAATCAGAATCCATACCACTACACATCCAACTGCCAAACAGTCATTAGAATCAATGTTTTCAAAGGCCGTTCTGGGCTCACCTCGAGGCAAGGCACAGCAAAAACGCCTCTGGGCGTTGATTTTTAGGCCGAGAACCACAAAAGCGTTCACCCATCTGTCAGAGGCATACATAGGCATACTCTTTTCACACCCAGATGACGGAGGCGAACACCTTAGAACAGTCAGTTCTTTTTCTTGTTGTAAGGAAAGAGTCAGTTCATTTAAAGATGTTAGTAACTACGTTTTTATGCCTTAAAATGCTCTTTTTTTGTGAATTCTACCTACTATTTTCTTGCTTTTTTCAGACACCTTTGAATGGCGCAAACACTATCCTCCTATTTTTATGGTGTTTTTAGTTAATTTTAATTTTTAGAAATAAAAACTTCAAAGGCTTATGCCTCAACGCCTTGAAGCTTACGCACGCCTCATGAGAGGTCTATAGCCTCGTCTTGCCCTTTCGCCTCTGTCCTCTGAAAACTTTGATTAGAATTCCGAAAAATTGAATCGACTTTCAAGAATCACACAAAGTAGCAAATGACACTTTTCATTTTTGCAAAATCCTCGTCCATCACGAAAAGTCCAACACGGAGGAAATCTTCCCAACAAATAACCGACTGATCTGTTTGGCAGCTCAGGAAAAGTGGTTCGAGAGAAAAGGGGGGGAAAAACAAAGGTTTAACTTTGTGTTACTAGGGAACATGAATACCCCACCAAATAACATACCGGATCAAACAAACGTTCCGAAATATGATACACCCTTGTTTCAAAAGAGTGAATTTAGCAACCTAAAGTGATCCCAAAATGATGTATGGACAAAAGAAAACCAATAAATAAAACCTTGTATATAGTAGAGTTATTGCAAGAGAAGGTGATTCAAAGTAATAATTACAGAAAACAAACTAAATCCTGGATACGGTGGAGTTTTGGCAGCATAATTGGTCCTTACACGTCATGAATTAGGGCATGTGGTGTGCCAAGATCCCACTCTAAGTAACCTAGGTTTGAATCTAAATTTGCCACTGTTATGTTCCCATCAGTCACAGCCACTGAACTTAGCTGACTAAAATCCTACGGTCACATAATCCTTCAAAATACCCTGCACTCCAAAATACCTTACGGTCCTACTCTCAATCCTTGCACTGCACTCCCCTCTCATATCCTCGCTCTCGAGGATTTCAGTTGTTTGAGATGGATTCAAAGACGCTGTAACGCTCCGGCTTGCGAAAGCGCATTATGTTACTTAGCTAAAAACACACCTCCAATGCATTCCCTTTCGTCAGTTTTCTAACCGCCTAATAACAAACACAAATATCCCAACCTTAAAAGAAAAACACAACACACATTTCCATGGGCGTACGTACATACACGTATCTACGGATGTATACTCACTCGAGTACGCTCGCCTTCAGGAGAGTATCGCAGGAGAATTTCCCTCATGTACTGGACCTTAGACTCGCGCGAGACGTTGAGCAAGGTCGGAGGGAGGTAGCGCTCGAGGGAGCTGAAGAGCAGGGGGCTGAACTCCAACTGCAAGTCCTCGTAGCTGTCCGGCTTGTGATCCGTGTTGGGGTTCAGCCTCAGGCGATGGGTCGAGTACGAAGGGATGGCCGTCGTAAGGGCACCGTTTCCGTTGCCATTGCCGGCGCCGGTGAGGGTAGCTGAGTGAGTGTCCTTCCTCCTGTCCAAGGCTCCGTCGAGAGACATGGTTCGAGGTGTGGAAGGAGAGAGAGTGCGGGGAGGGAATGGAGAGAGAGAATGTGGAGGTTATGGAGTCATGGTTTTAGAGAGAGAGAGAGAGAGAGAGAGAGAGGGGATGGTTGTGTTGATCGAAATTAGGGTTTGGGGAATTCAGGTCCGGTGGTTGAAGGTTAGGGCTTGTTGGTGTCAAGTGTCAACTATACGATGCTGACGTGTGAAGATTTCACAATAATCATCCAAATATTTCCCCCTTTCGATCTCATTTCACAAAAATTATACTCTGAGGAAAACCTAATCTGTATTCAAATTTTGTAGAGAACAGATTTCGCCACTTCCTATTTTGTTAACGCAACTCCCTTATAAGTGTACTAGTGCTAATCCGTGCCTGCAGCACTACGCATTCTGGTTGAAAGGGGATGGTAATTGTGTGATTTAGGTGAAAATTATGGCACTTAACCAGAAAATGGAAGGATAAACTACAGCCTTTAGATCAAATGAATCTAAGCCGTTCCAACAATTTGTCCCCACACCATTTTGTTTTATAATAGAGACTAGCGTTAGCCCGTGCCTACGGCTTGGAAGGAGATAACAATTGTGTAATTAGTTTTAAAATATGGGCTCTTTAATGAGATGAAGAGAATACCTTTTAGCCCTTGGATCAAACCAATCCTAGTCATTCCAACAACTTGTCCCCACACCCTACTGTTTTATAATAGAGATTTTGCACCAAAAATAAGGGCTGCTCACGATCCGGTTCGATTCGGATTTCTAGGAATTCGAGGACCAATCCGCTAGTTACGATTTTTACAAAATGAAATCCGTGTGCGGACTGAAAGTCTTACGGTCCGATTCCAATCCAATATGTGACCCGCGGATCAGTTACGGTTTTGTTCACGGATTTTAGCAAAAATACAGCTCAAACATATATCCCACACTAGAAGGAAAGAAGGTTACACCCATAATTAAGTTTAATACCGTCAGAAAGTACTTGCTATATAAACTACAAAAGGCCTACCTCAAAAATCAGATTCAATAGAGTCTAATTAAACGCTAGTAGATTGTATATCATTACGGTACATAATATAAAAAACTGGAAAAGAAACAAATTATTGAAACTGAACTAGGGTTACCCGTAACTTATACAAAAAACTAGTACGATTTACCTCTTATATATTATGTACATCTACACTATATCTCATTATTAAGATAAAATACTAAAATTGGTAGAAAAAAGTTTTAACATTACTAACAATTAACTAAATAAATACACACATATTTATTATTATTTATATAAAATAAATATCTCACGGTCCCATTAATCCACGATTTTGTAATGAAAATCCGTGGACCGAACCGCGAGTCACGGTTTGCTAATTTTTCAATCCGTGTCTGAACCATTAATCCACGGACAAAATCCAAAAGGTACAGATCGGTTCGGCCCTGACCGGTTTCACGGTTCATCAGATTTTTTGAGCAGCCCTAGCAAAAATATATTTGCAAGATAGTGGTATTAACAAAAAAGGGAATGACAAAATCAGCAGCAATTTTTATATATTTTTATCTTTACTCGAAAAGATTTGAATTTGGATCATTATTTTTTATTTTTTAATTCTTAACATCGAGACGAATATATAATTCACAAAAATTTAACGCAAATTAAAAAATGCCAAAAAAAAATTAAATAAAGACAAAAAAAGAAAAAGATAAAGCAACCTAGCGTAGTTTCGCCAAACAGCCCTTATTAGAACTAGTTTTGAATGAAATTAGAGCTAAGGAGCCGATTATGATCATTGGTGTGATTCTTTTATTTCCTTTTAAGAGAGTGAAAACACCATTGATAATAAATATTATAATCGACTTTATGCATCTAATACTATTGAAAAGGACATATTGTCTATGAGTGAGACAAATAACACATTATAATCAATGAAGAATACATCGACAATAAACTGATCAGAAGGTGAGATGGAGGAGAGTCCCATGCTAGTTGTCGATGAACAGTTGTTATGCTAGCTCCACTATTGACGAGGTTTCCTACAGAAACTCAACGACACTAACAGTTAGGCTACAAGCCTGTTGGCATTGCCATTTTTACAAATCAACAATTTTCAAAAAGATAAAATTAAAATTAACTTTAAAAAAGAAATATTTCAAGTATTAAAAAATGTAAAGTACCAAAAAAACATAACCATTTCATTAGTTCAAAAGATATTAGTTGAACATAACTATTCTCACATTTATAGCGCAAAAGTAGTAATTAAATTCTTATTCTAGTTTTGTATATAGGCATAATATAAGAGCACAAAATTGGGGTCCCCAAAATTAGATAAAATCTGGAGCCCAGATGCGGTCTTTTTTGATTGTGTGTGTGCGCGCGCGCGCATTCCATTTTTTGTCTTTTTATTGAAACTTCTATGTAATTTTACCACTAAAAAAAAGAGTGCATGCATTAAAAAAAAGGGGTGTAAAAATCATTTCTCTTTTCTGTACTTAGAATTCAGGCCCAAAAGTTGCAAGTAGGGCTGCAAAATGAACTGAATTGTTTGCTAGCAGCTCGTGGTCGACTCGCTAAGGCTAGGCTTGGCTCAACTTGTTTAATAATTGAGCTGAATTCGAACTCGAGTTTTAGGTTCGTTTATTAAGCGAACCGATCTCAAACACTCAAAAGCTTAGCTAAGCTCGCAAAAGTTCGACTCGTTTTATAAGCTCGACTCATTTAAAGAGGCTCGTTAAGTAGATTAACCAGACTTTACAAATGAGTCGAACTCGAACACTTCATCGCTCAATTTGGCTCGTTTGCACCCCTGGCTGGACGCAACAGAAGAAAACTAACTTCAATCTAGGAATAAACATAATAAAAGATGCTCGTAACCCAATCTTGAAAGGATCCACGAAAACAAGATGTGGCGATCCAATTACCAGCATCATTTCCTTCTCTTCTGGTCCATGAGAATTTCCAAGCCCAAATCCTTGGCTAAACCTCTAAAAATCATGTCAAAAACTATGGACGCTCGCGGTTTGGTTCGGTTTGGATTCTAAGAATTCAAGGACCGATTCGCTAGTCAAGGTTTTTACAAAATGAAATCTGTGTCTGGACCAAAAATCCTATGGTCCGGTTCCAATTCAATCCGTAACTCGTGGATCGGTTACGGTTTTGTCCACGAATTTTAGCAAAAATAATACTCAAGCATATATTCCACACTAAAAGGAAGAAGGTTACACCCAAAAATTAAGTTTAACATCACTAGAAAATACTTGTTACATAAACTACCAAAGACCTATTTCAAAAATCAGATTCAAAAGAGTCTAAACACTAGTAGATTGTATATCATTATAGTACATAATATAAAAAATTGGAAAATAAACAAATTATTGAAACTGAACTAGCGTTATCCGTAACTTATACGCAAAAGAACTACGATTTACCCCATATATATTATGTACATCTACACTACATCCCATTATTAAGATAAAATACTAAAATTGGTAGAAAAAAGTCTTAACATTACTAACAATTAACTAAATAAATACACACATATATTTATTTATTATTTATATAAAATAAATATCTCACGGTCCGGTTCGGTTAATCTACGGTTCTGTAATGAAAATCCATGGACCGAACTGCGAGTCACGATTTTTTAATTTTTCAATCCGTGTCCGGACCATTAATGCACAGACAAAATCCAAAAGGTACGGGCCGGTTCAGTCCCGACTGATTTCACGGTTCATCAGATTTTTTGAGTAGCTCTATCAAAAACAATTTTGTTTCCGCCTTTCCAAATAAATTACCACCCCAATGTAGCTATTTTACCCAAGGTTATGAATCCCGTACAGTGTGGGCAAGTACATACGGTCATTGACATATTATCCAAATTTGGTACCCTACACCTCTAATTTTGTTCCCGCTCAAATACCAGTTGGTACTGGCTAACACTAGCCAATACCGGACTGCTTTTTATTTGTATTTTTATTTTAAATAAATGTGTATATTATACTATAAATTATTTTATGTGAAAAAATAACACTAATAGCGATAAATTCAAAATGATATCCGATATCTCACAAGTACCGATACCTATTGTACCCTAGCCAATACGGTACTCAGGACCTTGATTCTAGCAATCATCAGGTCACGTTCAATGAAAACCAGGCTCTCCACCAATGGTTGTTTTGGGGGGGGGGGGGGGGGGATCCACCAATGGTGTGTCCATTTGATCGCGAAGAACAGGGTACAGAAATGCTACAAAGCAAACCAGATTGGGCCCGTCCAGGGACACAAAAAAGGCAGATTCAGTAGTTTCTGGTTATGATCAGTTACGCACTGGCCACAAATTTTGAGCAGGAACACTTGTGAATTGCGATTGAAGAGGTTTCTCTTCGGTGGCAAGCAGATTTCGACATGTCCTCCGCCACAAGTTTTTGATCTTCGTGGAGACCTTGAGATTCCGAATAGTTTTGCGCAGAAGGCCATGACAATAACCTTTGTTCAGCAAAACTTTTCCTCGCATGGGACTTGCCCAAGCCGAAGAAGGCCTTCTCCAGTTCTCCCTTTAAAAGCCCCAAGAAATTCGAGTGGGGAAGGTAAACACCCTTATAAGGATTTTTTGCCACAAGAACCTTGGCATGCTAGCAGAACTGTATTAAGAGCTCGAAATCCCCGGAAGCCCATTCCACCTTGAAGCTTGGATTGGTACAATTTAGACCAGCTAGCCCAAGGGATTCCTTTCTCCTCAGGCTCTCTACCCCTGGGGATGATTAACGACGAGCCAAACGAGCTGAGCAGGTAGTTAATCAAGCTCGGTTTAAAATTTTAACGAGCTTAAAAAATATATTCGAGAAATGAGCCGATCTCAAATAAGATTTAATCAAACCAAACACGAGCCCACTCAAGTAACTTGAACTTTTTATACATAATTAGCCAAACAAGCTGAGTATTGTAGTAGCTTGTTCAAGCTTGATTTGAAATCATAATGAGATTAAAAAAAAAGTTCAAGCTTGGTTGATCTTGAACAAACTTTTAACAAACAAACACGAGATCATACTCGAGTAGGTTGGTTGACTTGGTTCGTTTAGCAGCCTACCTACCCACCTGAAGTTGTTTATTTTTAGAGTTCAAACGGTCACAAAACTTGCCTTTTAGGCATTTTTGCATATCAGAACAAAAAAAAAAAGTCATAAAACTTCTTGCGGGGAAAGCAGGCCATAGCATAAACGGGAATTGCTTGCACCACAGATGTAATGAGAGTTACACAACAACCCACTTGTGAGAAAAGTTTATGCCATCCACCCTTCATGCATCTTTTGAACGGTGTGATTGAGAACAGTAAAAGTTGAGCGGTGGACGTAGACTTTCTGCTTTTGAAACACTTTCACCAAGAGAAAATTATACGCTTTCGCCTTTGATCTTCCTCCCAGATGTAGGGAGATGTAGATATTTCGCATCTTGTTTCACTTTGGGAATATCCAAACGATTGCCTATTTGACTACGAGAAGCTTCCGGAATTTCGCATCTTGTTTCACTTTGGGAATATCCAAACGATTGCCTATTTGACTACGAGAAGCTTCCGGAATCCGGAGTATTAGTAGTAAAAAGTAAAAACAACTCCAGATTTGTCAAGAAAGATTTTTATCAACTGGCCCGATGCCTCCCCTTACCTGGACAAGATGTTTCATATAGATCATAAGCACTCCTCGTTATTGACCTTGAGGAAAAGCAATGCGTCATCTGCGAAAAACATGTCTGAGGGAGAGATGGGCAATGTTGGCTTTGTTGAACACCCGAAATGATACCTCCAGAGTCCCATTCTGAACAAAGTTGTGAAAGAATCTCGGACACAAGAACGAAAAAGTTGGGGATTAGGGATCCCCTTGCCGGAGTCCCTAGATGGATGAAAGAACACCATTTATCACCATCGGCCCACACTGATAAAGAAAGTGTACTAAACGATCACCGATTCCAAAAAAAAATCCCACTGTGTCCTATCATACGCTTTTAGGGCCATGTGGTTCTCTGAGCGACTGGATTTGAGCTCAAGAAAGTGAAAGATTTCATCGGCTGTGAATATGCTACCTAGGATAAGAGGGTCACAAGGAGTCTGGGAACAAAGGCCTGATTAAGGCGATTAACTAGGAGTAGTTTGGAGTTAACTAGTATTTTACTTTCTGTGTCAAGATTAGATTCGTTTGATTTTATTTTATTTTTACTCCATCGTAGCTCTGTATAATCTGGCCCTCTTAGAAAAATTCTAACTACTAAACAGTAGAGCTGAAACACGTGACAAATAAGGAGCAAAAAAAGACCATGCACGTACTAATAACACCATCATATTCACAGAAATTCGCCTAGTCTAGAAAACATATTCACAGAAACTTCACTTTCACGAACTACACTACGGTATTCATCAATTGAACCCACCTCTGGTTAGACCGTGTAACTCCCGCGATGAGCTTGTGCTGCAACTACCCACTGAGCCAGGAGTTCGTGAGTCCAACCCTGGACTTTCATGGTCCACCGCTATATTCCAAGAATCCAACTGATGAGGGACCAATCGCTGTGAGCTCATTTGACACTGTTGCCCTATTTGGATCAGGCTAGAGGAACTAAGAGGTGAACCTACATACTCAGTCAAGCCGGTTACTCCTTGGGGCTGGATCAGTTTCCTCATTTCTTCGGACTCCTGCATACATAGTTGTTGTTGCATCTGCATTGACAATGGCAGCCGGTTGGTTGTTTGATATGCCGCCATAGGAAGATTAGGTGGACCAACTCCAGCTCTTTCATCAACAGAAAATCCACTCATCAAGGCTCCACCACCAATTTCTGCCATTCTAGTCCTCCTCGCCGTAACTGCAGTTGGAGTATTTTTCCCACCGGAGCTTCCAGTACCTTGTATATTTCCCCCTCCTAACAAAGACGTGTAGCCCACAGGATCACCAAAGGTTGAATTGAGGCCAACATTTCTGGTCCCATGGACCCCACTACTTATTTGCATGGTATCTGGAGCGGGGCAGAATCCCCCCATCATCATCATGCTCCTCCGCAAAAGTTGCTGTTGTAACCAGTCTCGTTGCAGCATCTGGAACTCTAAAAAGGCACGCCTGTTCATAATATGCTGCCACTGTGGATGCATGGGGCTAAACTGTGAAGCAATTTCAAGTGGTGAGGTGGAGAAATAACCAGCTGGGAGTGGTAAAGCAGATTGAATGTTTGCAGATGGGAGCAAATGGCCTCCAGGAAAATTATTCTGTGATGATGCATGTCTGGGGATTAACGTTGATACAGATATACTACTGTTCGTGGGATTTAATGAGTAAGGAGATTGCCCTGTGATTGGAGTTGAGGGAACTGGCTCAAATGTTTCAGCTGCTGGAGTGGTTGTGCAATATAAGATTTGTGGGCGACTAGAAGAGCTTCCGGCAATATCATGCAGTGCGATTTCTATCTGATCACCACCTTGATGGTATCCTTCACGTATCATCTACGCAGGAAGAAAGAAGCATGCAATGTAAAACAATCCGCCAGACCCTACTTCACGGTGAGTAATGTAGTTTATTCTTCATGGTAAGTAATCAAGGCAATACACCTACCAATGAGCTGAACTGAGCAGCAAACAGGTCAGCGTGGCGCTGCAAAAGGTACACAATACACAAAAGTGACAATAATCAACCAAGCATAACATTTTCCTTCCTTTTTAATACTCCATCCATTTGTATCTTCATTTCCTAATTTTCCATTCAGCATGTGGAAGTACTCAATTTCAAGAAGTAACCAGCTGTGGTGTAAAGTGAACATGAATTTAATTAAAGTAACCTAGAAAATATTTTTTTGAATATTTTGATAAGTAGGAGTTCAAAGTAATCTGGAAAATATTGAAAGTAGGATGAACAATGTCTAGCCCTTCACATCCTATCTAGTATAACTGGAAAGTTTTGACTGAAGCTGCACTTTTTGATGTTAGTAAAGCTCATGATCTATCAAAATGCATCCAAAATTGTCAACAATGAAAATGAAACAAAAGAGACTCGTATTCCTGTCTCTAATATCCTGACAGTCATAGTTTAGAAATCCAAAGAAACTTGTCACAGTTTTTAAATGAAAACAGGAATCTCTAAAGTGTCGTAACTGCATCTTGAGAACTTACAGTGTTAGCAAATGCTTGTAAGTGACAGGACTCAATAGGATCAGACTCTTCACAACCAGAAGTAAGAGTAGCTTCCACTAGCCCCTCATCAAGCTTCTCGAATATGGTGACTTCGTCCGAAGCCTTGTTACGGGCGGCACCACTTCCTAACATACAGAGAAATTATAAGCAACAGAAGAATCAACCGCAGTGTCGAGGGGGGCATTTCAGGTAGGAGGACCTATGTTACCAGAAAACACTAATACCCTACCGAATTAAGTTTTGGAACTATCATTCCGAAATGTGGTACACCTGAGTTTCAATACAATGAATTTAGCGCTCCAAAGGGATCACAAAATTTCTCCTATGAAGACTAGAGATATTAGTGCTTTAGCAAGACAAAATCTAAGAAAAGTTGCTCATAATGCTTCCAGAAATTTGTTTTTCATGAATTGTTAGACAAACAATACTTTATTTTATTGGATGATTCTTGGAATGTAAGCTATAGAAGCCTACTCATGTCGTTCCAAAAATTCAGACATGCGTACCACGTTCACCTTCAGCGACATGAAATGTACGCTGAAATGTAAACTTCCTTGTCCTAATTCGATTGTTATCCTGGGAGCATTCAGAAGTTGCATCTGTTTTACCATCTTTCAAGTTCTTATCCTCCAAGTCCAATAGATGGGAAGACAGCAGTTCTGCTGTGCCAGAAAAGGGCTTCCTTTCAAAAAACTGATCGACCTTCCTCTTCTTCTTATTCAGTGCATACCTGAACGAACAAAAAACAACATTGAGACATCAGATCTGCACTATCGCTGGAGGAAGAAAAGTCTGCACACCACAAAACAATATGTAATTTGGTTCCATACTTCTGAGACACCCATTCTGCTTTAAAAAACCTATCAAGGACAGGATCAATAGGCACAGGGTCCTCAATTACTGAAGGCCGAGGAAACGGCATCTCTGATCCGCAAAGTGCACTGGCAGTATTTGTTGAATTGGTGCCTGCAAGAGATTCTACACTGTTCTCACTCAAGCCCTTGAGATGATAATTTTGTCCTTTTGTCGGGAAAGATGCTTGTCTTGGCAAAGAATTGCTGAGACGAGAAGGAAGAGAAGAATTGGCACCACAAGAAACTTGAGAATGCTGCAAAGCTTCTCCCCTCTGACCCACAGTGACAACTTCTCGTGTAATATTCTTTACAGAGGACTGGCAGACAAGACTGCACTGCATTGCGTTATCCAGGAAATTAGACTTTACAAACCCTAATGACTGCGAAGGCTGCTCTTGCAGAAGATTTGGTCCACGTGTCAAATTCAACGTGGGTCTGTTGTCTCTGGCCCCAACATTCAAACTTTGACAACTGCTAGTTTCAATCTGTTCTTGTTTCACTCTAAAGGTGGGTACTTGATGTAGCCTTGGGATACCTTCGCAGATTGCCTGTTGACCACTATTTATCCTACATGGTGGGGGATGCATCTTCTTTCGAGTTCTTTCATATAAATTTCTTTTACAGAGACTTTTTTCAGCCTTAGTCTTTTGATTTGGCAGTTTGTTTTTCAGCTTTGACTTGGTGGGAAGCTTGGTTTGAGCTTGTTTCTCTGGAAGCTGCTCTTGAGAGATGTCCCGTGGTTCTTTCATTGGTATCTTACTTATAGGTCCTCCATATGGTGTTGGATCAACATAACCATAATTTGGTTTGGGTGCAGGGAGAGCATGTGATGTTAGAGCTCCATGAAGAGATTGATCAACTGCTGATTGAAAGTCAGACTGGTATGTTAAGAGAGAACAATGTGGCATGTTCTCCTGGTGAGTATTATTTCTCTGCGAAGTACTGATATAGTTGGGGGTAAGAAGTTCGATATATGAAACTCCATCCTGAAATTCTCCATCACTTTGGGAATTTGAATTTCGAGCACAAAGTTCCAACGCTTTGATTCTAGGAGATGCGTTGCTAGATATATGGTCCACAGTGAATGCATCATTGAGCTTTCTCCTTTTTCTACACCAGGAAATTCCCAAATTGAGCTGCAACACGTCCCAATATCAACAAATATCACATGGAATAAGGATGCACTCAAGCTGCTGAAAAATTAAATGCATGAGCTTTCTGTTGAAATTGTAAGGTTTACACATTCAGGAACATTTTTCCAACAAGAAACAAAACTTTTGACCACTAGAGTAGCAATGAGTCAATGACAATGATGACTAAAGTGCAAACACAAGTTCACATGAAGCTATTCAGATTCCGTACAAATGCATATATATTTCAGCAGTTATACAGTTAATTAGCACAATAGCCATGTAAGCGGATTGGATTTTGAATTATACGTTTGGCATAAGAGAAACTTGTTCAAAGAATTTGGTACCTTTTCTGACTGAGATTCTTCACAAAGTCTGTTTAGCATGGGCGTTGGATCCAATTGAAGATCAGGTTGCAAAGCCTTGAGAATTCGAGACTCAAATTCCTGAAACATTATACCATCAGGGCAGGAGTTTGAAACTAAAAACTAACAAGACCAGAATGCTTTCCCGGGATGCATACTGACCAATAGATCATTGTAGGTCCAAGAATCATCGGAAATCAGTGAGATGTCCTTGACAACACTCTCTGTGCACATCTGCAGAAAAACTTTACTTCGGACGGGGGAATTCTCCACTGAAGAACCGGTGTCTCCATTTCGAGGCATTGAATTCCGGTAATCTCGGATCTGCACAGAAAGCATATTATTAAAAATGTATACCATAAGAAGATGAAGTGGTTGGTCAAAGCTGCCCTACTTAAGAAATTAATGTGAGAAGTCTCTAAGCAAAAAATATATCGACATTCCATACAAACGATGTGACATATTATAAGCATCCTTGTGCATGTTCATGCCATGTCAGTGTGTTGAATTGGAATTGTGAATAGCCTCCTTAACTCTGCACCTTTAAATCTCTATGCATTAATAATGGAGGATGCCATTACCAGATTCTACTTGATCCACTATCATCAAAGAATTATTGAACTATGATACTGCAAGAACATACATTTGATAGAGTAGCCAACCATCATACTAAGTGTGACAACCCACACCAGCTGACCTGCTAACCCTTCGCCTAACCACGTGGCTCAAAAGGTTAACCTCAAGTTATACAATTGGTGGGCCTTACCTTATATTCCACACAATTTCTCACAGGCTGCCCGATTTGGGACTTATGCCACAAGTGGGTTCTCACAATCTCCCCCACTTAGGATCGCAACGTCCTCGTTGCGCAGGCCTAGCAACCTTCCCCTGGTGATCATAGTATGACACTTAGTTCTGTACAACACAATCAATGTGCTCATACCCGATTCTAGAGGTGGCCTCCACCATGTAAACCAGAGTTGTGCTCTGATACCAACTGTAGCGACCCGTACCAGTTGACCTGCTAACCCTTCACCTAACCACGTGGCTCAAAAGGTTTAGCTCAAGTTATACAGTAGTAGCTGGTGGGCCTTACCTTATATTCCACACAATTTCTCACAGGCTACCCGATGTGGGACTTATGCCACTAGTGGGTTCTCACACTAAGTATTAGGAAAAAGAGTTAACCATATAAATAGAAGTATCAATTTGAGATAAAACATACTTACAAATTGGATGAACTTAGGTAAAGACAAAACTAACAAGATGACAACTCCTAGTAGATGGATTGAGTTGGATGCATTTGTTTCATGCTCAAAGAATAAAATTTTTTCAAACAATAAAAATGCACAAGTTTCTATGTGCAAAGATTGGAAATCATCAGCGGGCATTGAGAATTCTAGCAACAAAGGGATGAGTAAAATAACAGTGAGTGGAGCAACATTCTGTCTAACTGAAGTGTAAGTATGAGCTTGGAGAGTATGCTGAAAAGATAGCTCAAGGAGAAAGTTACTGATAATATCAGCTAAAGCAAGGCAAATAAGGTTTGATATACGATGGTGATGCAACTGGCATTGGAGATTAGGCTAGTGTAGGTACTTTAAAAAGATTTGGTCTCAAAATAAGGATTACAGAGACATTTTCTCACACGAGTTGACTCTGTCAGCTTTACCCAAATGTAGACAAGTGGATAGTTAGCAGCCCAACAGTTTTTTTCATCGTCAGCAAAAATTGAGGTTGGGTCCAAGATCACAACCTCAAACATATTGGCACAACTATCAACTTTAGTGGATTTTCCAGCAGTTAGGTGGATAAAATTATACATTTGTGCAAAGGAGGAAGTAGAGTTTCATGCTCTGATAATTACAGACAAGAAACTATGAAGAGAGAGGAAAAAATTTTCTCGCCAGTACGGACAAGCAAGTCTTAACACTAAAATTACTATGACCCTTAGACACACCAACGCCAATATACAAATCAACAAGAAGAATACTTTTTCTTTGATCACATTCAGCGGCAAGAAAACAATATTTTCATTAACACAAAAGGAAGTCTATAATTGCTATCTCACCTCACACAAAAGAGCTCCATTGACATATTTGCAAGGCAGATCATCCAGAATATCTCCCGGTAAACACCCACTCTCAATGGCCTAAAAGAAATATGCACACAAAGACACACATCAAACACAAAATCTCTCCGCATGTGGTTTCTCAAGTAGAGAATACATAACAATCAGTAGACAGGTAAATGCATATTCCATAAAATAAAGAACTAGGAACTGGATGCATAGTACACAATTGAATGTTGCGATTGCAATTGATAACCAGATGATAGAAAATCAAATTGTATGCCGATATCACTTTTCTAAGGCATTCCCCTTTTGTATGTGTGATTGCACCAGAGTTGTTCCTTAACTCGAAACCAATCCCTACAGAGGTATGCAATATTGCAGTCTCCCACAAACCAAATGCTTAGCATAAGCCCAGAGAGTATTGAACCTTTGACATATAGTTCTTGAAAAAGTCACCATCCTTGCCACCTCACCAATCCATGCAGGTTACATTTATCTGCATTTCAATGTTTCTGTATGCAGGAAAACAAATTGAAACAAAGAGACAGTGATGCATTTAGAGAGAAAACCCAGTGTACTGGTTACTTCTTTTATTGCATTCCTGACCGTAGTCTCATCCAACATAATTATACAAAGGATGAATGAGAGGTTGAAAACTACTCATTCAAAAACAGATGTTACGAGACATAAGTGATTCAATACGTGTTAACGACTGTGGCATGTTTGTACAAACTTCTTACACCCTGTTGTAACTCTGACTTCTTTAGAAGTTCAAATGAAAAATAACAGAAATTTGATGTGTGCTGGAAAGGTGGGCAGCAGTTGTATCCAACCACATATTCCTACATTAGTGGGATATATGTTTGTCAATAAGGTGGTATCTCTTCAAAGAAGACAGAAGTACCATGTCCGTACGATCTTTATCAATTGACATGAAAAATGAATAATGAAGATTGTAAATGTGGGATTCCTAGGATAGTAAGAGATTAAGAGCGGATGCAAACTATAGTTTGCCTTCTGAACAAATCCACAAAGAAATGAATATCATATGTCTGGTTACCACATACATCCTGTCCCTTTCCAATTGGGTATTCATCTTTTAAGGGGACAACATCATTACACTTTAAAAATGTTAACTTTCTAATTACACCCAAGCACTTAATGTGAATCTTTGGAATCCAGATACACCAATACTCAAAAGAAGGATAAAATGGAAATTAAACAAGGTTTTACCCATTCACCTTTGGAAAACGGACACTTACTTTTGGGACAACCTAAAATGGAAAGGTGGACACCTAAGAGGGACGGATGGAGTACCATATTACAGACTTACAGTCTCGTAACACGCATAAGTTTGTTCCCAAGGCAAAGGTTATTTTCTCTATTTTTCAAAAGAAGAATAATTCATATTTTTTATAAGTTTTCAGTACTATAAAAGCTCATCGAGAATGTGAAAGATGAGATTGAGCAAAACCCACCTAGCCTTATGTTTAATGGAAATAAACAACTTACACAGAAAAGGGTTTCCGATGCTCGGTCATAGGGTTGCAACTGCTTGGGGACGCCACTGAACAACTGCATACATGCATTCCGGTGAATTATGCCAATTGTAGATGGGAAAGAAAGCATAAGAGAATATAACAAAACTCCAGTATTAGTAACTGCCATATTATGGGTGGGAACTAATTAGTTTTCATTACTTCAGATTGCTAACCTCATTAGGTTTTCCAATGGTAAAGCCTCCTGGGAACAAGCTCAGTGAAAAAGAGACCTCTGGATCTGCCGAAAAGAAAAATCACATAGGAAGGGATTCTCAACATATCATTACCATAACAAATCCAGATTAGATTACCTTTTGAAACTAAGTGCAATTCAGGTTTAGCCATTGCAATTGAATAGTCAGTAACTTCATCTCCTAATCCAATGACATCAACCTATACGAAAAGATCATGAATTCACTTCCAAATCACAAAGAGATCAAGGTTTATGCTTCAAAATGTTAAACCCTGATGCAGGGTCTATGAACTTTATGTTTCAATAATAAGAAGAAAAATGAAACCAGCAATAAATGGCAAAATGCATGTAAAGTACAAAATAAGAAGATTACCAAGCAAAAACAGGAAACAAAAGTGAATAACTGAACCAAATAACGAAAAGATGGATCAAACAAAAAATCATGGCATTTTTGTAAGTAAGTTTTAACTTTCTCCAAAATGATCATCTAGACAAAATCAAGAAGTCACACTTAGAAAGAACTAAGAAGTTGCATCCAAGGCAGTTGTGGAGCCAGAAATGCCAATAGTGGGGTCAAAAATATTTGTTACGTAATAATCATCAAAATAATTTCTTACAATAAATTTAACATTTCAAATATCCATTGATAAGAAAAGAGTTTGTTTTAGAAAGACACCGATGATTTTCCATATTGGCAAGTAACGCACAGGATTAGTCCTAAATATATATTTTTCAATATGCTCATATAATCTATCATTCATGTTTCGGTGAATACCTCATTCGATTACTTGCCAATTCCATAACTTGCCAGAATAAGTTTCTCTATAATTCGCCTGGTTCTTGGGGCAATTTTATGAGTTTCCTAAGGAGCTTGGGGTAATACGCCCATTCTAATGTGGCTAATTGGTAAAAGTCTAAAAGAAACAGCAAATATTGGAGTTTAATAGAGATTTTAAAAACTTCAATGGGGTCAAGTGACCCACTTGCTCCTTCTCTCCTCCGCCCATGCAGTTAAGTGTATCTAGTAAATCATAACATATAAAGCCTCTATGTAAGATAAGATCACATGTACAAACAATGCAGGGCTCAAGATATAGAGCAGGCAATTGAGTATTGCCCTTGCTATTTCTAATCATGATGATCTAGCCTTAGAAAGCCCAGATTAATAAAATTGGCTTAATCCACTGAATTTGACCAAAACATTCCACAAGAAACACCAATTTGATATCTAGTGCAGCACTACTTCTCAATTGTAGAATCTTTTTATCCAGAAATTTAGATACTCTAGTTGAAGAAGATCCGTAAGTTTTCAATTCAATTAGTAAGTACAAAAGTCAAAAAGGTAAAATTCATGGTAGCACCAGCCACCAAGTACATAGAGACTGTTAAATTGTTAACCACCAACATTCATGCTAGCACCAAGTGACATGCCCTCTCATGTGTATCCACAAGGCTCTCTTTTATGAGTGGGCTAAATCCGTGCAAGTATCTAATATTTAGTTCGGGAGTGAGATTCAGATATATTGCTTGCTTTGGTACCACATTGAATTGTTTACCGCTAACTCATCTAAAAGCTTAAACTGTTAGAGAGAGAGATAACTTTATTATTTATTTCCTTAACAGAGACTTGCCTCTCAAGTCTATAAAGACTTAAAGAGACATGTTTAAATGTGCTTAGTGATGTCTCTCATTTATATCTGCATGGAACATAATTCATGTGACTAATGACAAAACTTTCAAAAATCCATTATGCACATTAGAAGAATATGGATGAAACTCACTCATGCCAAAACCAATTTCCTTCTATTTCCACCTTTTCTTCCAATTTAACTTCTTACAAAAAAATTACAATCACAATGCTATTGGTAATAACTAGAAGTTGGGGCGCACGCCATGCGTGTGCATAGTATGTAAATAAATGCAACACTTGACGAATGACTCACCAGCCGATACTGATACATAAATTATGTAAACACAAAGTAGAAACAATTAAGGTAAAGAACGGCAACTCATTAAAAACTCTCGTACAAAATCACATCCAAACCTTCAGTTGAAGAAGGCTATAAGCCTCTGACAAAGGCCTAAAAGTGTCATTCCAATCGTGGCTGGTTACGGACAGCGGGGGATAATCTCTTATTTCTTCTACTCTTTTGTCTTCTTATAAGGACTATTCTTTTCTTTCTTTCTTTTGGAACGGCATATGAGGACTATTCAAAAGAAAGGGAAAAAAAAAAAGACTTCTGTTGCCATCAAAGAGGTTAATTTTCATGGGTTTGCCGCAAATGGTTGGGATGGTTTTCTATTTGGGAGAGGTCATACGGTGACATGATAGTGGTGGATAGTCGAGCTAGTGGAAGAGGGAGACGGAGACCTAAACTGAGTTTGGATATTGTGATACAGGAGGACTTGGGCTTACGAAATCT
This sequence comes from Rhododendron kiyosumense, assembly GCA_019656275.1. Lineage (NCBI taxonomy): Eukaryota > Viridiplantae > Streptophyta > Magnoliopsida > Ericales > Ericaceae > Rhododendron > Rhododendron kiyosumense. Next base: position 55,165 of record BPLS01000404.1, on the reverse strand, counting down.
AAGTGAACATATAGCCCTAGACAGAGCTCAATGGAAAAACAGCATTCATGTAGCCGACTCCAATTGATTGGGACAAAAGGCGCGGCTTGGTTTGGTTAAAGGTTATACGGTTTGAGAGAAGAAGAGGGAGCAGTTATTGGATATATTGGAAGGTGTTCCCATGGTTGCCCCTTGCAGTTACAAAATACAAATAGGGTATCCAATTTTGGGATAAAAAGATTTTTGGGTTTACAGTCTTGTATGGGGAATACCATAGTACAAAAGCAAAATTGCATCCAAAAACCAGGGAAAAAAAAAATGGTACCTGAAAAAAAGGGGCCTTCACAGAGACGTTGCCAATCTATAAACAACATCGCTTATCATCGAAACAAAATTCGTAATACATAATACATATTTTTTTTCAGTCAATCGGAAATTCAATACATAATACATATGACGTATCTATATAAAATCCAAGTTAAAAATCATCAGCTCAACGAAGCCCATGCTTCTACTTCTGAACATCGTCAACATTGTTGCCCTATCAGAACATGAGCAAGTCTACACAACCAATAAACACTCCAAACAAAACGTAAAAGCCACAAACAAACACCCTTGTCATCGACAAGAGTCGCCATATCGAACAAGACGTGATTTTTTCCTACGAACAGCGTAGATATATTTATGCATGCGTATATAAATACGTATACGTGTACGTATACCTCGTTTCCTCTCCGTTGACAATCAACCGTCGGTTCACTGTCGATTTCTTTGGCCTCAACCTGAACCGGCTTCGGCCTGTACCTCGTTCCGGCCTTTGCCACCTTGAACGAGACTCCCATTCTCGCCTTTTTCGTTCAGGAATTTCTTCAAACACCGTCGACGACAGAGATATGCGTATATAGGAGTATATAGCTACGTTCCAGAGAGGGAAAGGGATCGGAGGTGGGCGGGCAC
>BPLS01000404.1:40709-53829 GCA_019656275.1 Rhododendron kiyosumense | reverse complement strand
TTTTAAATTAAAATTTTTAATTCTTTTATCTTATTTATTTAATATTTTTTATGTAATTTCTTTTTTTCTTATCTTTAATTATAACCACTCATTCAAATTTTTTTCTTACATTCTTATTTTCAATTGTAACTATTTATACTACTTCATACAAGAATTTCAGTATTTTCTCAACATTTATTTTCATAATTCATAGAAAAATATTATGGATAACTACAACTTTTCAATTTCAAATAGTTGAGAATGATATTTCTAGTGGGGAGAGCATCTCCCATAATGGTCACGATTATACACCCGAATTTATCACTGACTAGGTGTTTGCATGATAAATTTATTGGTCCAATCAAAAAGTGACAAGTGGCCATTTGCATTTGAACAAAACGGAACACATGTGGATGAAAATGCACAGAATTTAACATTTAAAGGAACGATGACGTTTTGACTAATTCAATATTGTTTTATGAGTAAAAACAATCATTGCCAGATGTCACTCAGAAAATGAATGAGGAGAAGCATATAGTTCGAAACTAGGGACACAAGCCATGTTGTTTAAATCCCAACTGTAGAAGTTATATTCGTGGAGCATGATCAAGGAAGTTGAGATTTGGGGCATGAAACTACCCAGTTTAAGCACGTTTTAATCAAGGAAAGTGGAGATGGTGGGTTGAATTGAACCACTATGAAAAAAATTGCAAACAAAAGTTCTGGAGGGAAAGTTTGAATTCAAAAACAAGAGTGACTTCAAAGATAGTTTGGCGGGAGATTGGAAACTGTTAAGAAGACCCAAGAGCTTACTTATAAATAGAAGAAACCTCCCAAACAAATCATCAACAAACAGCTAGGCTATACTTGGTTTGTTCATATACAGTAAAATTAGGAACTTAGATTTAGTTCAAAGTAGTTAGGAGTAATTTGTAGTAATTATATTGTAATTTGTTCATGTTATTTTGAAATTAGATAATCATTTGGAAAGCAAGTAGTTTTGAGTTTATCAAGGTATTTTGTTTCCTTTGATTGTTGAATTTCTAGTGAATCGTTATGCCGTTTTAATACTTCAAAGGAAAAATCCTCTTCATTGAGGTAATTGAACCAATATCACAATCGCCTGATTAAGTTTGGCTTTTTATAAGTTAAATCTGAAAAGAATAATTACAAATATTTTCTGGCACACTCGTTCACAATTATAATTCTGAAGTAGCCATATACCAGGTTAATTATTATCGTTGTTCTTATGCATATTCGTTATTTATTTTGAAAGTAGAGAAAATATATTAAGATTAGTTAATGTTGTACTTATACATATATATATATATATTTTTATAGATTTTTGAAAGTAGAGAAGATATGATAGCTTGAGCGCAAAGAGTTGGTCTGAAAAATGGTATTGTGGTGGTTATTAAAAATTCTACTAATTTAAAAGGCTCTAAATTGCCAACGTGCATTCATTGCGAAAGAGGAGAAAAGTACAAACAGCCACGATATTTGGTTAAAGGGCAATCATTGCAAAGGTATACCGGAACTAAAAAATGAGTTTGCCAATTTTAGCTGTAAGGTAAATCAATACCTCCAAACAATGTCATGTGGCGTTTAAGGGTTTCTTGTGGTTTTCATAACCATAAACCAGCAGAACATATTGATGGCCACGAGTACCCGTCAAGGCTAAAACCAATGGAAAAACAATTTATGGTCGATATGACCAACAGCACCGCGCCTTGTGAAATTTGTAATATCCCAAAAATTTTAATAAATAAAAATTTTGTGATATTATTTAAAAAATCATTTTCCCTAAAATTCGATTTCTAATTATTTCAATTTTGATTTAATTAGTTAAAGATTGTTTAAAATCAATTCGAGTTTTCAAAATTTCACAAAAAATATTTTCTATGATCGTCAAGATTACTTTTTCACTAAGTAAAACTGTGATTAGACTCAAAATAATTTTGTGACGCTACGGCTATTGTTGAAAATTTTACCGGAATCGAAAATCAGACGACTGTTCGTCGCAGGACATGCTTTCTCATTCTTGAGTACAATCTCCCTCTCTGTCATCTCTCTCTGTCTAATGACCCTAATTTTTTCATTAACAATAATAATAATAATAATAATAATAATGGCATTAATAATATTAAAAGAATTCACTTCTTAATTCTTTTTAGCATAATATATACACACACACACACTAATGTTTGTTCGTGCCTACGGTACTACCCACTCTTTAATGGCATTTTTGTAATATATTTGTGAGAGTGTGGGTTTTTTTAAGAGAGTTGGAGAGCACACATCAGCCCTTAGATCAAATCAATCTCAACCATTGGATCAATTTGTCTCCATTGGATCAATTTGTCTTGTGTGGAGGCCCACACCATTGTGTTTTATTATGTGTGTATATAATTTATTATGTGTGTGTGTGTGTGTACCCTTTAATGGCATTTTTGTAATATATTTGTGAGAGTGTGGGTGTTTTTTTAAGAGAGTTGGAGAGCACACATCAGCCCTTGGATCAAATCAATCTCAACTATTGGATCAACTTGTCTTGTGTGGTGGCCCACACCATTGTGTTTTATTATATAGATATATACATACATACATACACATGCATTTATAATTACTAATAAATATATAACCATGCATGGCGTTCATGCATGCATCTCTTTATCTCCCTCCCCTCACTCTCTTTCTCTCTCTCTTTTCTCTGCCACTCTCTTCCTCCCACAGCTCCCTCTCTCTCCAACCATAACTTTCTCTATTCCTATCCCTCCAAGAAAAACCAAGTTCATTCCCACTCACACAAACCAAAAAATTTCTTTATCCCCAAGAAAAATTTGAATTCAATTCATTTATATCCATTCCCTGCTTCCTTTCTAACTCTGACTTTGGCCCTAATTCGTCCATTGTAAATCCAAAGAACCCAACTTCCATTAATGTGATTTTATCCTTTCTCTCCAAAATTTGCCAATAAATACCTCACTCCCTTGACCCATGGGCACACCACTAAAACCACCACACTCCACCTAGTCAGAAACGAGAGAAAACAATAGTCAATTCGAGCTCCAAACTATAAAGTTCTGGAGAGAGAAAAATGGGTTTCATAGTTACGTTCAACTGTTCCGATCACTTCCCACAACTCCAAGCATCCCCAAACATCATCCAATTCGGTCCTATGGTCCCCGGTCGTCAAACCCGAAGTCTTCTTCCTCAAAACTCAAGTTTCGATTTTCGGTTCAATTCAATCAATTCAAGGTATGATAATCTTATCCAACTCCTCTCTAAGTATATTTAAGCCTAACCCATAGACCCAAGTGGTCCCATGCATCAAAACCAAAGAGAAACAAAAAAAATTCAAAATCTCGTACCAACCTTGTGGCCGCAAGGTGCGGGCCGCAAGAACCAGCACCAAGGTTGCGGCAACAGGCTTCACCGCAAGGTTGACCAAGTCAAACCTTGCGGTAATGGTTCCAACCGCGAACTCCATTCGGTTTTAATAAAAAATGTTCGAAACGATTTTGCAACCTTCCAAACAATGTTTTTGACACCCGAACTATTTTTCTTAGACTCCTTACACCTCAAAGATGATATCTTGTTAGTATTAAATTTTTTTATTTAATTATCTATTTATTATTTATCTTACGAAGTTTTCAATTGAAACAATTTTGCAACTTTATGAATCATGTTATCATTGCCCGAATAATTTTTTCTAGACTCTTTATACTCCTAAAATAAAATCTTGTTAACCTCAACATATTTTATTGAATAAATTATTTATTACCTAATTATTTTACTTACGGCAATATCTTTATTTAAAATAACCTTGCGACCCTCCGGGCCCGATTTTTAATGCCCGAACATATTGTGTAGGACCGTAGGACTCCTAATAAGGTCATGTTTATTATTCTAGTACTTTATCTATTTAATGTATTTAATTTAGTTAGTAATTTATCTAACTTCACTAATATGAGCCTAGACTTATTAGTAATTGTACAAAATTATTTTCTTTTTTAATAAAGATTTTCGCTAATAAAATTTAACTTCTTGGCTATACAAGACTAAGGGTAATGGCCCATTCATAAAAAGTTACGTGATTGCCTTGCTTGTTATTTGTTTCAATTATTATTTTAATTATTTGTATATTGCTCCGATTCTTGATTTAAATGCTAGATTGGACCCTAGAGACATGAGATGGTATGCGAATAGAATTCACCTAAATGGTGCTAGGTAGTGGATAAATTGAAAAGTTTTGAGATGTTAGAGATTGCCTGCAGGCAAGTTTTTGAGATGTGAATTGAGATGGGTGCTAACGAAGGCCCAGTCTCCAAACTACCGGGTGCTAACGAAGGCCCAGTCTGCCCAGTCTCCAAACTACCGGGTGCTAACGAAGGCCCAGTCTCCAAACTAACCGGTAGTCCAGTGATGAATTGAAATTGGCGGGAGACCAGTGGTATCTCTGTACAATATTGTCCGCTTTGGACGCCCAAAGCCTATGAACTTCCCAGTGAGGTCACCCATCCCTGGATTGCTCCTAGGATGAGCACGCTTAACTGTGAAGTTCCTATGCGGTTTGGCCCCCCCTCACAGCTGTAAAAGGCCTTGTACAAGTAGGAGGAATTTTTTCTTATAAACCATAACTTACCCCCTCCCGTCCGGACGGAGCCTGCCATCCTGCAGTACCCCCGGCTACCGGAAAGCGGGGTGTCACAGATAAGCTTTCCCTTTGTTTGTAATGAGAGGGATACATGTTGGGTATATAACTTGGGTGCAATCTGTGATAGCAAAAGGAAGTGATCTCATGGGACCGGACATAGCTAGCGATTGGAGAGGAAAGATCTCGCGGATGAGATCTTAGACTACACATCAGGCTAATGGATAGTAATAAATCGGTTTATGCATGCTATTTTCCATTAACTCTTTCGCATCGATATTATATTGTTTGCTTACTAGCTGTAGAGTATGAGAGGTAGTTGGGTTGGATTATTCTACTGAGTGATCTTTATCACTCATGTATGGATTGTTAGGCATCCGTGCCAGATTTTGCAAAAACTTAAGAGGAGACACAAAACCCTAAAAGGGAGCAGTATTATCCTTAGAAGAATCCGGAGATGGGGAACGAGCCAGACTATGCTTGGGATCCGTATCAAGCCTAGAAATCGACTCTATATTTTGTCAACTCCATTACTATAGAGACTATTTAGCATTCCCACATTTGAGTTATAATATATAAATGTTTATGTTTAATTATCTATTTTGGGATTTTTTTTTTGAACCAATCTATTTTGGGATTTGACCTTCAATAAAGTAAACTTTTCTAGAAATTAATATTTAATGCCTCCGATTTTTATTCGAAAAATCGAGGCGTTACACGCACACGCTCTCTCTCTCCTCCTTTCTTTTTCTTCTTCCTCCCACCCTATCTCCTGCTTCATTTATTATAAATGATATTATTTAATTTATAATATCAAGTTGATTTATAATATACTGTTGGAAAGAAACATTATTTAATTTATAATATGCTTCATTTAGTAAATATTGAAAAGCAAAATTAATAATAGTAAATTAATATTATAAGTATTATAAAAAAGGGGATAAAATTATAGTTTTGGTGGCATATATTCCTTTTCAACTAATAATAGGGATTTTCAAGTAAAATCATACGTAATAGAAATTAGTAAAAGAAAAATAGTAAATCAATAATAATTTTGTAAGTTATTTAGTTATGGGTTTAAGAAATTAAGGATCAACTATAAGAGTAAAAGAAAAACAAGATTTAATACTACGGTTTCCAATTTCTACTAAATTTAGTATTTCAGTACAAAAAAAATTATAAGTTAAGGTAACAAATATCATAAAACGATAATATTTCAAGTTTAAAAAATTAAATTTCTTAAAAAAAGTAAAATAAAATTTCTTGGTTTCTTTATTCAGTAAAATGACTTGCATCAGTTATATGCATATCGTTGGAGTATAAGCTAGAAATTGTTTTTCTTTTATATTCTCATTTGAATATAAGATTTCTCTGGTGGATGTGCAGACTTGTGTTCTGAAAGTGAACATGCACGAGGATAAAGTGAGGAAAATCCTTCAGAAAATTGATGGTTTTTTTCTCATTTTCTATGACTTTTTGTTAATAAAGCCTGAGTGATTTCTCAATTAAATGTAGTCCCCGGTCCTACATGTACTCAATAATTGTTAAGCTAAAGTCTTTACTCTTTTAGATCTCAAGTTCGAGAAATTAACCACTTAGTCCTTTCTAGCAAAGTGCGAGTGTTAACATGAGCACAAGTTTACGCGGAGTTATCAGAACGAATAAAATAAAAGAAATGTTCTAGACCATTTCAAGATCCTCTTGTTTACATTTAATTTTAATTTTTTTTTTGCAATTTAATGATACTTTTTTTCCCCCTAGCGGTGTACAAAACAAGTATAAACTCAGAGCTGGAGAAGGTGACTGTGCAAGGAAATATAAATTTATGCTATGTTTGGATTTGGATTTGAATTTTTTTGAAAAATAGTAGGGGTAATAAGTAGAAAGAGATAGAGAGAGAAATGTTGGAAGTAGAGGAAATCTAGGAGGAATCTAAGGGGTATTTTTTGAAAAATACTTTTTGAAAAGCAAAGAGAACGAGGCATTAGACACTTGGATAAGAATGTTTGGAAAGAAAGGAAACGTGTAGAGCTTTGGGGTGCCTCCGAGGGTAATAACCAAAATGAGCTCAAAGCGGATCAAAAGGAAGAGAGGAACCAGCTGATCAGAATAGATACCATAGTGGCAAAAATGAGAATAACAAGAACAACAATGGTGCAAATAATAAGGAAAAGGGTGGTGGTCAAATGGGGTAAAAGAATGAGTTTCAAGATATGAAGTTGGATATGATAAAAAAAAAAAGATATGAAATTGGCTTTTAGTAGAAAAGATACTAGTGATGATGGTGATGATCATATGGATGGTCAAGGGAAAAATATATTATTCATAGTCTTGACCCCAAACCGCCCATGGAAGGACTTGAACCTCCGCCTTCTTTTTTGGCCTATTGTAATTATTTATAATAGATTACATGAATGCTGTAAATTAAGGGCTATATTTTTCAAATCATAAATCTAGTTACTTTGTGAAAAACTTTAATACAAAGGGAAAGAGAGAGAGAGAGAGAGAGCCAAATGCATCATGGTACTTGTCTACTTATTTAGCTGTATGTATTTGTCATGCAATATAAGTTTGAACGATAGTATGTGGCTATAGCTATGTGTAAGTGCCCCTTTATGCTTGTTTGTAGAATTATGCTCTCAATGGTAATTTCAAGAATTGGGCCAAACATTTTGGTGGAAATACTAGATACATAGGGATCTTGTAATATTTTGGAAATTTTAATAAATAAAAATTTTGTAATATTAGTTTAATGCATGTAAATTAGTGTGTTAGCCTAATTGGTGTGATTGTCCTAGTCGTGCACATATATGGATGTGTATAAATATATGTGTATATACATATATATGTATGTGTGTGTCTATATATAATTATAATCTTTTTCTTTTCTTTTCTTTTCCTACACAATTTTTTTCTTTCATTTCCTCTTTTTAACACCACCTCCCATCTTTCCCTTTGCCGAAGGCAGAGAAATTACTCTCCCTACAAATACCAGTCCACCCCACACCCCTCTCCATTCTCCTCCTCTCACCAGAGTTACTCTTCCTTTTATACATACATCATACACACGCTCCCATATCATCACTCACAAACGCACACATTGTGTACAATTATTTTTCCAAAGAGAGAGACAAATAGAGAGAGAGAGTTCCATTTCAATGGAGTTATATATATATATATATAGAGAGAGAGAGAGAGTGTGTGTGTGTGTGTGTGTGAGAGAGAGAAAGTGGGTTTTTGAATTATTGAATTGATCCAGGTGTAAACCCGGTCAATGATAACAACACTCATTGGTTTATGTGAAACATGCATTTGTATATATGCTTGATTCTTTACCTTCTTCGAAGTAAAACAAAACACAAAACGAGAAGGTCATGCGTGTGCTTAAATATTTGGATGATATAATTCAACATTTGGAGAACAATGGATGTCTCATACAAGCCCATAAACTACCAATTAAAAGACTCAAATGGCTTCTAGTTCAAGAACTAGGTAGTGGTAATTGTGGCGTGCACACCGTCAAGTACTTTGATTTGGAGAAATTTAATGAGGAAGAATCTGCTAAGGTGACAAATTCGTCTTTGAATTTCATCTTTCAGTTACAATTTCTTGGCTCACTCACTGTTTCTAATCTTCACTTATTTTTGTTAAATGTAGCTGAAATTCACTTCTATAAAGGGTAGGAACGACTTGGTTTTGAAGTTGATCATTTGTCGGGAGAACCTAAAAAGGGATGAAGTTATCAAAAAGGCTCAACAAAAATATCACAGTATTAGAAGGAGAATTGTAGCTCTTTTTGATGACAAATGTAGCTAAAATTTAGTTCATGGAGACAAACAATGATATATGTTTCTTTTTGTTAGATGTAAATAGTATATGGCAAATGCTGTCTCTTTATGATATGACTCAAATGTTGATGAATGCGATGTATCTTGGTGGCTCTTATTGTAAACTTGAAATGACAAATGCTACATTTGATATCTTTATGGCATTGTTGGTGGGGGTATGCCATGAACAAGTTATACATAGCATTTCAAATACAATACTTACCATATAAATAGGGTATGGTAACTAAAAACTGGGCATACATACAATTTCCATAACTATATTGAAATCTGGGCACACTTACCATTTCCATAACAATACTTATAGAAATTTGGGCATACTTACCATAACAATACTAGCTGAAACTTGGACATACTGTAGACACCCCAAATTTGATCACCCAAAATTCCTAAGTTAAGTCTCGGACGGATCCCAGATGATGAAAATGTGGACGATGCCGTTGCAAGCTACATTAATTGATTTATGCTTCAAGGATTTGGATTAACATTTTTCAACCAACCCAAGCCTAATAAACCATTTCCAAGCCCAATAAACATATCCTCAAATTAGCCCAAGACCTGGTCCAGTAATAAGCCCAAAAAGGCTTAAAATCTGAAACCATTTCTGGTCCAAAAATTATAACCCACAGACGAGGAAGTATGGGCTTCCATACCTTGTGTCATCAACCTATTAGGTCATGGCATCAAGGTAATGGGCTGCCATACTTGCGGCATCACTATACCTTGCGTATCAACACTTTACCTTGCGGCATCAATCAATAATGTTGCGGCATCAAGGTTATTTCCAGACAGTTGCTACAAATCGGCATGTGCTTTGATCATGGAGAAATTAATTGGATCTCACCCGATTTTTGGTGAGAATTAACTGTAAAAAGTCCCCCTTTAGCCTATAAATAGCACCCTAAAGCCATTGGAAATAGGGGAACAAAAAGAAGAACACAATTCACCAAGAAAATCCTAGTCTAAAACCTATTGTTCTATTTTCTAAACTTCAGCCTTTCAAAAATCCCTCTTCAAATATCAGCCTAGAAAAATCCCAAAAATATTAGTCTAAAGCCTACTTTCTTAATTACCCTTGTTTAGTCCAAATTCTTAAAGCATTTGTCAAGCAAAGTTTCATTTCACGGTGATATTGTGCTAATTTCGCCAAGTTCGTACTTTTGAGGGGAATATCCGGGCTTGTTAAAAGAAGTTCAATTTTTACTTATTTTTCAATTTTTGGTAATATTCTTATACTTTACTTCTAACATCATTGCATTGTTAATTCAATTATTTATTTTCTTGTTCCCTATCCTTGTACTTGCTTAAATCATTTTGAAAACTCTTTTAAAATTCAATAAATAAAAGTAGAGACTAACCATTTCGGTTAGGCGGTGTGAGTGCCTAACACCTTCTCACCACATAACTTAGCTCCCGAACCAAGATCATCTCTGGTAATGATGGACCGGTAGTCTCGATTTTTGTATTTTAAATTTGGTTGCTTGGTTTACCTTAAAATCAAGTGGCGACTCTAAAACGGTGCTCTAGTGTTCTAAGGTTTCTCGAGGAGTATAAAAATATATATGTGGGTAACCACAATACATATTACCAAAATACAATATTTTCTTACTGAAATTTGGAAAAACTATATAGATAGGTCGCACTGATATGATATGAATTGGAATTACCTACCATTGCAATGACTATTTTTACCATAAATAGGGTATGTTTACTAAAATCTTGATATGTTTTACCATGACTATAGATAACTTCTTGTCCAGATCACTGCCTTAGTTTTAAAATATTAAAAGATTACAATAAACTTGTTGTCCCTACTCACTGTTTTAGTTTTAATACAAAGGTTACATTTATCCTTCACAATCGTTGTCTGAAATCATTGATTATCCTCCAAAGTTGCTGTTGTAGAACTAGACTTGAACACTCTTGAGATTTCTTAACTAATTAGTAGTCTACAACGTTTAAGTTTGATGAAGTAATTAGTGAATGACCCAAGTAAATGTATCATCCGCATGTTTTTCAATTCGTATCATGTCTGTAGAAATAACTGGAGTACAATTCTCACTTTTGACTTGTGCCTTAGCCTCAATATGTCGAAGTCTTGTAAGAGCCCTATCATATGTTTGTATAAATTCAAAAAGCTTAAGACGTAGTTTCAGGAATCGATTCACATATGCGTTCATTCCTTCAACACGTTATGTGCTTTTTGCACCCGCAAAAAATACCTCGTAGGCATGGTTTTAAAAAACGGTCATTACGTAACGTAACGGCTATTACGTAATAGAATTTGGGCTGGCTGGTACGGTTACGACAACGAATAATGTTGTCACGAATATTCACAGGCGTAACAGCCATTACACCCGTTATGTGACGATAATCGGGGTGTAACAGCCGTTATTCCCGTTACACCGGCCATTACACCCGAAGAAGAAGAAGAGAAAGTGAGAAAAAGAGAGAGAGAGAGAGAGAGAGAGAGAGAGGTGTAACCGTTCGTTAATCTTCATCATTGTCGAAGATATGTTTTTAGTGCAGCAGCTGCTGCTTCTAATAGCAAATCTAATGACGATGACGTCGACGATCTATTCTTCGATGACTCGTAGATGACGAGAGAGAGAGAGAGAGAGAGAGAGAGAGAGAGAGAGAGAGAGAGAGGCGTATCAGCCATGTCTCCGATGAAGTAGCTATTGGCTGTTGCAGTTCGGTTGCGTGAAGAATAACTAGGGTTCGGCAGCCAACTGATGGGGAAGAACCAAGTAATCTCACGCGTTTTTATTTTTTGTGGGGGAGTGGGTATTTTGTAAATAACTGGTGAATGGGTAGCCTGACTTATGGGCTCTTGGAACTGTGCCCACATATTTGACATTTGGGAATGGATCAATTGGTTTGACTGGATGATTGGACACAGGTGGAAGCATTATCCCATTCTTTTATTTTTATTATTATGAAATTTGAATTAATGTAGGAGTAACAATTGATATTAGTATTATCTTTTTAATTGTATAAATCATTTATCATAGTACCAATCAAGCTTGTTAGATAGTGAAAATTCATCCCCTACGAAAATTTCACCTTTTATTGTCTCAAAATGCGACTTTTAATCCAATCTTACTTACAAAACTACTTTTAAAAGTCAAATATTGATCATATATCTCTAAAAGCATTCAATTTTTCAAAAATAAGGTTAGAAGTAACTTAGAACATGTGTATCAATGGTTTTTTTTATCATTTGCTAGTGTTTAAAAATAATTCACGACTGCGATCCCCGATTCCTGTTACATATTGACCAATACTCCCGATACTTGTTACCCGTGACCGCGACCGTTACGGGACCGCAATTTAAAACCATGCTCGTAGGTATGCCTCTACCCATAAGTTCTTCTTCTTATAAATATCTACCGCCCAGTTATTTTGGTGAAGGCTATAGTCATCAAAAAGATTCTTCCATGCAGCTTCAAACTCTTCTTCAGTTGACATTGACATGCATTTCTCAAAGTCAACTAAGAATCTGGGAACATGGACATTAGTGACAACATTTTTTTAATATGCCATTTGCATAAACGATGACTAGCATCAAGTAACACAGTTTTAATTGCTCTCCACATGGCCTTGTCCCCATTGGTCATTACTAACACAGGCTTTTTGTGACCTATGGAATCAAGAAACCTTTTCAACACCCATGTAGAAGCCTCAATTGTCTCAATAGTCAACAATGCGCAACCAAAAATTGTTATTTGAAAGTGACTATTAATTCCAGCTAGTATCACCAATGGCTTGTGATACACATTCGTCCGATAAGTCGCATCAAATATTAGCAAATCTCCAAAGCACATATAATTTGTCTTACATGTTACATCTTTCCAAAACAAATTATTTAGCCGATTTTGCTTATCCACGTCATATTTGTAATAGAATATGGGGTCATATTCAGCCTTTGCACACAAATAGGCTAAGGCACCTTCTGCATCACCATCCATCATCTCTAAATTGAGCTTGTAAAGATCTTTTTGCATGTATCTAATAGACTCATATCCACCGGATTATTACGCCACAAAATCTATTATATGACTTGTTTTAATACCAACTTTATGTATAGTATTGGCTGAGGCTTTATCAGAACTACTAACCTTCTTGTGAGAGTGGAGAAAAGGAACACCACGAGGCCCTATCATGGGATGGATGTGCAAGCTCACAAAGTTTTGAACCACATACTTACCAAAACTTCGATGTAATGTGACACTAAATACAGCAGGACATCCAACTCTAGTAAGTACCTACGACCCTCTTATTCGATCTTCTCTCTCCAAGTATTTAACATCTCTATATCCTTCTTTTGAGCATACCCATTTCCTCCACTTCATGAGACCAGCATTGTCCTTATGCATGTTATAGTTTTGAACACTAAACCCGTTCACTTTGGCATACGTAATATAGAATGTTTTTCCATCCTCATGCATGTCAAATGTCATTCGATAGACTTCTTCTTCCGTTAATTCATCCAACCGTTTTTCTTCATTTCTAGAGTCGTCACAAATGCGAATCACTACAATCTTCTCATTCCCCTGAACATTGTCATCAATCTCTCAAAATCTGATCTATACAATTTGTAACGCCTCGAAAATTCGGAGACATTAAATATATATATATA
>BPLS01000404.1:0-40309 GCA_019656275.1 Rhododendron kiyosumense | reverse complement strand
GTACATATATCATTTTCGTTTTGAATAAATCAAAATATTACAATTTCCAAATAAACTTAAGAGCTTCCAAAGTAAAGTCGACTTAAATTAATCAGAGCGACTATGCAACATCTTCCTCGATAAGATTGAACTCGATCGAATTGTACGACACTTCTGTTCCGTCTTCGATACCTGGCGTTCGAGTTACCAGGGCAACATAGTACTGTGAGCGATGACGCTCAGTAGCCAAAATCCACCCGAACCCATAACTTACAAGCAATAAGATATATAATAGGAATGCAATAAGATTAACATCAAAAGAGAACAAATCCATTATTTCATTACTATTCTTTAACCTAAGTGCAATCTCGGATCTTATCCACAGATCCGTTCCTACCCATAACCTCTGGCACACACACTGGTGTGGTCCGACTCCCATTTTCCATATCTGGATGAAAGATACCTAAGTTATGTACTCGGATATCCCATCTGCAACCATAAGTTTGGATAAACCTTCACCGGCAACACTCAAGCGCCGTCTAACCCGGGTTGAAATTCACCAGCAATGCTTAAACGCCGTCCAGCCCGGGTTGTGACGCAAGCACAATGCATGCCACCCTTATGTCCCATCCCAACATCCGTGAGCCGACCACCACCATGTCGTACCCAGGGTTTCGTAAATCAACAAATTCAACAAATCACCACCAATAATTCAATCCCCTGATTCATTGTCCGCAATCACAATCACAATCTCTCACTTTATTATCTTTTTCATAAATCCTATTTTCACGTCTAATATGTTAAATCTGCACACCGCAACCAACCCGGGAACCTATTTGTCCAATCTATCAGTACAACAGCATTTCACACAATTTAACAATTTTTTTTCGAAACATGCTCACGGGCAACAACAGCATTTAGATTCACAATAATAACAAATCATGCGATAAGGCAAAACACGCGGATAATTTATCATACGTTGAATTTAATCATGTGATTCAATAATCTGAATAAGCATACCAACATACTAAAAATATTTAACCTTGCGATAACACAAATCATGCGATTAAAATAAATTAAGTTATTTCTTATATTCTTTCTTTTCTTTTTCAAAACTAAAGTCTATATTTAATCTACATCATCTCCAAGTGTTGATAAAATTAGAACAGTTCATATTTGCACAATACACTGGGAGGAGATTTACAAGCTAATCTAACTCAAGGGGTTAAACAGTAATCATTCTAAACTTATCCATATTTCCAGACTGTTCTTCCAGCGGCTTCCTTCCCTTTTTTCTTTAAAAAAACAAAAACAAAATAGAGGTAGTGGTGTTCAACAAAGTGGGCTTCCGGCCCGAACTCGACCAGCGACATTGGGTTTAGTTATTATCATACCGAAACACGAAACAATCAATACGGAACATAATTTATATTTAGGGAGGTGAGTTCCGAATTACCTCTCGTCCGGCGAAACAGGTTTCAGAGTGATTCGGTGGAGGGTCGGAGCGGCGGTGGAGCTCATCGATGGTGATAGTGTACGGCAGTGGAGGACCCGGTTGATGCTCTCCGGTGGTGATGATGAGGTCTGGTGGTGGTGGTGAGCTCCGGTGGTGGAGATGATGATGTACGGAAGAGGAGGTTACGGTGGTTTCGGGTGGGACAAGGAGAACATGGCAGTGGGGTGGCTTACCGAAAGAGGTGGTCCGGTTGGAGGTGGTGACGAGGAGGTAGTGACTGCCGGCGGTAGGAGGATGAACAATGGCCGGAGGTGATGGTGTTCGGCTGCCTTCTCTCTCTCTCTCTCTCTCTCTCTCTCTCTCTCTCTCTCCTGCCGAAATGGGAGGAAGGCTGGGAACAAAAATATAAAAGGAAGAAAGGATATTAAAAGGATTTTTTGTACATGGGGTATTAACTCTTGGACTAATATGAGGTGTCAAAATATGAGGGATTTAGGGAGGAAAAGGGGAAATTGGTTCCCTTCTTTGCCGGGAAAAAAATGAAATAGGAGAAAGGTTGGGTTCGATCCGGGGTAACACACGCACGCACTAGAAAAATCACTTGCCGGATACGTGCGCACACAATAGATTACAAAAATAAAATTGGTGTGACAACATAAATACTTTTTCATATAACTAATCAAACAAGAATTATATTTGCAAATAAAAATTATTATTTAAAAATTCGGACTGTTACAATCTATCCCCTTAAAATAATTTCGTCCTCGAAATTAAGATATACCTTCTATTTGAAAATGCTGCTAATAATTGGCTTCCATTGCATCCTCATGATCCCAAGTTGATTCCTCCAGTCTTCGGTGTCTCCAAAGGACTTGACTAATTTGATTTTTCGTCCTCAGGTAACTTTTCTACATTGATCTTGAATTTCCACCGGTTGTTCTTGAAAAGTTGTATCCTCGTTCATGTTTGACTTCCTCCCAATTGAACATGTGAGCAGGGATGGGCCATATATTTCCGTAGCATGGAGACGTGAAAAACATTGTGAACTTTGGCGATCTACGGTGGTAAAGCTAGGTGATAGGCTACTTTGCCAATTTGCTCCAAGATCTCAAATAGACCAATGTAGCTAGGCAATAACTTGTCTTCTTTTTTTTCTTTGCCAAATCGGATGATTCCATGGCGCCGCTTGATTTTTAAGAATACATGATCCCCCACATTGAAGGTTAATGGTCTTGTTCTCTTGTTAGCATAACTCTTTTGTTTGTTCTGTGCGGTCAAAATTCGCTCTCTAATCACTTTTACATTCTCAATAGTTTCTCGGACTAGCTCAGATCCAAGCAGAGCGTCTTCTCTAACCTCGATCCAATAGATGGGTGATCGGGTCCATACACTGCTTCATAAGGGGTCATCCCGATGCTTGCTTGGTAACTGTTATTATTGGCAAACTCCACCAACTGTAGGTGCCTCTTCCAACTTCCTTTAAAATCCAACACAAAAACTCGAAGCATGTCCTCTAGGGTTTGAAGCGGTATGGTAAGCAAAATTATAAGAAATTATAAAAATCACAACTAAATACGACTTCAATCCGTAATAAGTACTACCATTTAAAGTGGTATCCATTGCTCTGAACAATGGTAAGCGTAACCAATTGTTTTGTGTTTTCAATCCATGCATTATACATCTAAGGGCTTTCCTCCACAAAGTGCTATCTATAATCAGTATTTTGAAGTATTATAGTAGGCATGTAAAACAAGGGTATAAAAATCCGATCAAGACAAATAACATCACAATTTAAAAACTAAAATAGATAGTGCTTAAAAATCTATAGTAAGTAGTGCTAATCACAACTAAACTTAGTTCCTTAATTGCAAAAAACTTTCCTAGTTACAACTCCTATAATGTGGTATAAATAGCCATAAACAATAGTAAGAATAACCATAAAAAATAGTGATAACGTGAAGAACTTGGTCAAGATTATTGTGACAACTTATGTCTTTCTTCAATTTATGTTCTTTGAATAAGTTGGTGAGAGCTGATCATAATGAAACTTAGTTCCTTATTGTGAAAAACTTACCTAGTTAGCTTCTACAACTTATTGGCTTCAAAAGTCAAGAATCACAAATAAATACGATTTTCATCTGTAATAAAAAATACTAGTATAAAAAGTTGTGTAAATAGCCATACGCAATGGTAAGTATAACCATAAACAATTGTAAAAACTTGGAAAGCTTTATTAGATTATTGTGAAACGCATAAAAAGTTGTGTAAATAGCCATACGCAATGGTAAGTATAACCATAAACAATTGTAAAAACTTGGAAAGCTTTATTAGATTATTGTGAAACGCTTATAGATTCTTCAACTTATGGTCTTTTAGTATGTTGGTAAGAGGTAATAATCATAATTAAATTCAGTTTGTTCTTGAAAATAACTTACTTGGTTAGCTTCTTCAACTTGTTGGCTTTTCAAACTTATGGATCTTCTTCTTCAATCTTCATTTTCTTTTTTAGAAAAGAGATGAATGGTAGCTAGAGGAGTTAGAGTGGATAAATTTGTAGGGTTTAAGGTAGGTATGGAGAAATCTAGTACCATTAATTCCATAATTAGTGGTAGATAAAAAAGACAATTGTCAAAACGACATCACTTTGTGTGTTAAGTTTGGTTTCAGCAATAGTCGTTTTACGTTATTTCATGGTAAGTATTGTCAATCACGTGGTAAGTGTTATTAACGAATACTAGTCCATGGTAGAACAATTCTGCTTTGGTGGTATCTATAGCATTATTCTATGGTAAGTATGACATTAATGATGGGTAGGTATATATTTATGTATCATCATTAATGTCATAGTATCTACCACATTAAATTTTATTTGGATCTATTTGTATTATTTTTATCATAAATTAAATAAAAGTGTTTATATTTAATGAAATTACTTTTAAAAATGATTATCTTCCAAAATGAGACGTTTCAATTTATTGGTTCATTAGTGGTTACTCCTATATTTGCCAAGTGATCAATGTTAACTACAAAGACCAGTATTCTTTCATTTGCCAAGTGATCAATATTAACTACCAAATAACCATTTTTGAAATTTGTTAATTGTATAATTTGAAGGATTGAAATAGATAAGTCAGTGCTTAAGCAATTAAACAAATTAGTCAGCTTATTTTAGCTAAATATATTAATCTTCACTAATCACTATTAATCACTATCATTGTTAATTAGCACAACTGCCAAATATGATCTTAATCAACTCAAATCATCTGATCAATTAGTTGAACGTATAACTAAATCAATCAATTGCAAATAAATCTATCCTCATTGACCGATTGCTGTCAAGTATATTACTATCAACACTATTAGTTGTTAGATTTTTAAATTATGTCATATTGATCACTATATTAATGAAATTGAATAGCATAATTTTAATTTATTAAATACTATCATAAATTCAATTGAGAATTCTACTAAATTATTCAATATCTAATAAGCAAAAAATATATTTATTGTTGAATTCTGTTGTTACAATCAACTTATAGTGTTATTTTATAATATATATATATATATATATAAACTTAATTTGTAAATTTTCAAAATATTAAATCAATACCTTGTTTTTTCCATAATATTTAAAAGTAAGTTACTTAAATATATGGTTATTTAAAAATTAATTAATTAAATTTATAATTTTATTTGGAAATTACGGAAAATATTTGTCAAATTTTAATTTTTAAATAATTACTGTAATTATATCTTAAGAGTTAAGACCAAATTAAAATATCTTAAACTAGATTTATAATCGAACACCATTTTTTAGGTTTTCCACTGCCCAATTGTTAGCAACAGTGTAAAAAATATGGTGTATATAACTTAAAGTGGTGTGAACATAAAGATCCCCAAAATTTCCAAATTTTTCCGCCAAAAAATGGCGTACTCCTTTTTTTTTGGTTAATGGTAACTTGTTACATGAGGAACCGGTTGTAGTAAGTTTTTTCATAATCTTTAGTAAATTTACTAAATGGTATATATACCTGTTGTGTGGTAAGTAATCTTCCATTTTTTGGTCAAAAGTTTACAAAACCACTCTAGTTTTGATTTTTAATTTTGATTATAATTTACTTATTGTTAATCCAATAATTTATATTCATTGAAAGTATGATGCTCCATACCACTTGGAAGCATCATAAAAGTTTTGGTTAGGTTGTTGGGAGATGAATCCATTTGATTGCTAGTTAAAGTAGAAATTTGTACTTTTTGTGAAAGTTGCACTTTTTGTTTAGGAGATGAGTATTTAGGAGATGAGTACTTGATGCTGTTTGAGATACTCTGATGTTCATCTGGTTTTACTTACTTATTTTTGGAAAAATGGCAATTAAAGACGTGTTTTGATAATAAATACTCGTTAAAGACATTTTCAACATAGCGACTCCCATTTGGACAGTTAAGGATGTGTTTTGCCTTCCATGTGCATGGACCATGGTTCGAATCCCATCCATGTCATTGCTGGGTCTTTGTGTGGATTTGCATGGAGGGCCTTTGGCCAACTAGTCATCTTAGTGGTGTTGTGGTGACGATTTGTTCTCACAGTCTGTAGTTATGACTCGAATCGAACATTTCACAGCGAGTCGGGAGCTCCTATGGTCACGCCTAAGGAGAGTCACTACGTTGGTTGCCCCCTCCCACCCTTTCGTTTATCAAAAAAAAAAATAAAAATGTTCTTACCTTCTCCTTGATGAGTATTAATTATCAAAACACGTCTGAGACGGCTTTTTTCCCTGTTTTTACTTTTTATATATCTCCCAGCACCTCTATATACCAGAACAAAAAAAGGTCGCTTCTGTACCCAAAAGTCCTTCCCTTTCTGTTGCCAAGTTAAAAACCCATCTCAAACCCGCCCAAAATCCACGACAGACTCGTACAAAGATCACCACCACAACCACCGTCGTCTCCGCCACCTCCACGCCGCCGCATCTGGCGATCGTCATCTCACCGGAACCACCCCGTGCGCGAACCTCACTGGTTCTCTTCAATTTTTCCCATTTCCACTTTACGCCCCCAAAACCCTAAAGCGAAAACCCCCAGAACCCACCCCCGCGATGAAGGACCGGCCGCCGCCGTCGTCCTACGGCGCCGTTTACGTCCCTCCGCACCAGCGCCTGCGCTCTGTTATCACTTCCGCATCTTCTTCCTCCAATACCTCCTCCTCTGCCCCCGCCGTCGACTCCAAAACTGTAACTACTAACAGCAGCAGCTTCTCAAACCCTAGGGGCGGCAGTCCCAACCCGTCCTCTTACCCTTACTTGCCCCACCAACAATTCCAACAGCAGCAGCAGCAGAAGAGGAATTCACAACTCGATTCCTACCCTTATTTGTTTGAGGAAGGTTCTGATCGCGACGTGGAGCCGTCGTATGATCCTGTAAGTCTCTCTCGCTCACTCTCTCCGTTTTTCTTCCGTTAATTTGTTGTGTTTGTTGAAGCTGAATGCGTATTAGGGGAAAAAGAAACCGAAAAGGGATCAAAATGTGGCGGCAACGCCCACATTGTGGACCGTGGTGGTGTTTTAAGTTGAACTAGTTGGACAGCTACTTTGCATCATATGCGTATTCGTCTAGTTAAACTATTGGAGATTTGAAAGAGATTATGGTGGAAATTTTGATTATTGAGTGATCATTTTATGAATATTTGTCCAGTCTTGCACCTGATAAACAGAACTCTACAGGCACGTAGTCTCTCTCTCTCTCTCTCTCTCTCTCTCTCTCTCTTTCTCTCTCTCTCTCTTCTATGAAAACCCGATATATTATTTAAAGTTCGGTAATTTTAGAAGACATCAGTATCTGACCATCAGATACCTATGGTCGGTATATTATGTCTTTGAAAGGTCAATAAACGGACTCCTCAAGGCACTTTTTTACAAACCAGGAGCTATTGGATGTTGCTCAGTACTGCTATAACTTAACAACCAAAAAGCTTTGCATCAAACTTAAGCCTCTTCGAGTTGGCCACGGGGCAACAGCCTCTGATGCCCCACTCCATTGCGACAGGAGGGGGCTTGGCCATCAGCCTACTTGCCTACTTTGTCAAGAGGTGGCAGGTCTCACAAAATTAATGTGGGTTCGAGCTTAGGGAATCAGTAAATATCAGGTTGAACTCAGGACATTTGGAGCAGTTTTATGGGTTAGCCACAGCTGGCGAATTGGCTCCTAATGGTCGACGGACAGGATCCACCCCTTTTGAGTGGTCTCAGGTCTGTCTCTGGAACTGTGTTCGGTGTTTGTGCACTTAGCTTTCTTGCAAGATTGATGTGGGTTGAACTTAGGGAAAAAATCAACGTGCTTCTGAACAGGGTGTTAGATATTTGGGTCAGATGTTTGTGTTACCTGGAATAGTCCTCAGGTTGGCTAACTTGCTACTAACGGTAAGTTTTGAAAGCTTAGCGGGAGCCAGATAAGGTCATACTTCATTAAACTGCGTGTGGACATGTATAGTTGTGGTAGCTCAGCATGGGCCGCCCATTTTGCGCCCTTCGACAAGCCAGAGGTAATCCACCAAAGAGGTGCCCAAAGGGAGTATGCCCTTTGCAAATGGCCAAAGGCATTTCCCCTCGTCTGTTTGTATGCCATTTTGGTTTTTTGTTGTCCTCATTAACCTACAATCGACCCATGTAACATCTGTACTTTGATGCAGCTAAAGTATTCGGAAAATTGTAAGTCTCCGTTGTTGATTTGTGGGTTTTTTCTCACTGTCTTGGCCACTTAGGTGTACGGTGTTACCTTTAGCTTGTAATGAATGTTCCAATCTCAGATTTTATCCTTTATTGCCTTGCCACTCATCCATCTCTGTAGCCATTTCCATGTATATATGGTGTCATATACAAAGGTTTAGCTTTATTTACAAAATTGCAACTTTTTATAGCACCATTATGGTTGTGTTATTTGATTTGTAACTCCCCAGTTAGGTAGACAATGAAAACACCTCTTTGTGGTTGTCTGTATGTCACTGCTGTGTGTAGTAGATACCCAAGTATATAATATCAGCCTCTTCCTCATCCCTCTCCAAGTACTTTTCTCCGAAGCTGTGGATATGTCAGTAATCATATGAACTTTCTCCCACATTCTTTAGGGTGCTTCCACCTGTGATTACATCGAAGGGTGGAAATGGAAGATGACTACGCTTTTACGTAGCAAAGAGAAACAAGAGCTGGTTTCAAGAGACAAAAAGGATAGACTTGATTTTGAGCAAATAGCAGCTTTGGCAAGCAAAATGGGTTTGTATAGGTATATTCAAGCTACTTCATGCGTAACTTTTTTGTGAGTACATTTGTTATTGGTTGATCAATTAGTATTTCACTGGAAAACTTTTGCAGCCATCTATACGTAAAAGTTGTTGTCATAAGTAAGGTTCCATTGCCAAACTACAGATTTGATCTGGATGAGAGGCGTCCTCAGAGAGAGGTATTTCTCAAGGTTTTCTGCATTTAATTCATTGGCATCTTTGTTAATTTTTAATGGTTCCTTAGCATAGTATAGCTTTGGATTCTACTCAGGTTCCACAATATATCAGCCCTTTTTTCGTTGTTGAAGAAATTATTTACATATTTATAATGGTTTTGTGAAATAAAATAACATAAATGTTTGTCCGTAGGCTGTTATTAATTATCCCCTTTTCATTTATTAAAAAGAAAACAATGGTACTTTGTTACTTAAAGAAACTCATTATGCAAGCTAAAAGTTACTCCTACTTGCTGTTTTTTGTTTATCGGTTCTAGTACTATAGGGCTTACTTAGCTATGAATAGTGACACACCTAAATGGTTGTCACTTGTCACATCTGTGTACAACACGTTGGGGACACGCAACCTGCCAGGTACACTGGCGGAATGTACAAGTGGCATATATAATTATTTTTATTATTTTTAAGCAGGGAACACTCCTTATACCCTGTCTCAACTCTCAAGTTAGATATGGTAGGGGGCATGACATGAGTTAATTTACAATATTTATAACTTATTTCCTGGGTTAAATGATACTGTTTAAAAAATAAAAGGAAAATGGCAATTAAAGAATTTTGACCTAGTGAAACGCTCTTTCAATTTGTGATATTGCATAAATTGAAATTTCAGTTTATATAATTATTCTTTTTTGCCGTATCCCCTGCCGTGTCTATGTCCCCATTTAGAGATGTCGTGTCCCTTCCTGCTGTCCTGCATGTCTGTTGAATTTCGCATTGCTTGTGCCCGTCTACCTTCGTACCCTTCTCCTTACCTTTTTGCTTCTTAAGCCATCATTTGATAATTCTCATGGATTGACAGGTGATCTTACCGCTTGGTCTGCAAAAGAGAGTGGATTCTTATCTTGGAGATTACCTTTCTCAAAAGTCTCGGAATATGGACATTTTCCAGGATAATGGCTTTTCAAGATCAAACAGTAGTTGTAGTGTTGCCACTGATGAGGGGCTTTTTGAGCAACCAGAGCCACTGCCTCAGAGTAAATCTGCTATGGAGAAAGTCATTTGGAGAAGAAGTATGCAAATGCGCAGCCAGCAACAAGCTTGGCAGGTTCTTACTATCTTAGCACTTGTGGAGTAGCATCTCGTATGTGTATTGTGTGAACGTTTTGGTTTGCTTTGCCCGTGTAAGAAGTTGAAAGTGAATATGTCTTTATGTCATGTTTCCGTACTTGGTGTCTAAGTTATCTATGCTCGCAAATATGAGAGAACAATTTTTTAGGGAGAATGAAATGCATGTTTTTTCTTCATGTGCATAGGTACAATTTTTGTTGTGAGGAAATTATGTTACTTTTGTACATTTAGCACATACATGATACAACTATAAAGGTAAAAGAACAGCAGACATACATCTGTTAAACTGTCATAGTATTTGGTTGATTGATTTTCTTTTTTTGTGTTGTTTTTGTTTTTGTGTTTTGTTTTGAACAATGAAAATTATGAAATCCAATATTTGGTTGGTTGTGGGATGATGAACAATGAAATCAATGCTTCTTAGTCTGACGTATGATAACTTCATGTCTTCACACGTGGCAGCCAGAGGATGAGTTCATAACAGGAATCTTCTTTCTTGTTGAAGCTTTCAGAAAGTCTTTATGACATCTAGAATTTTGGCTGCAATTGCTACTCCAATTCTGGGTAGCTTCAAGTATGAAAGATTATAGTTCGACCATGATCTTGTCTGTGGTACCACTTGCCAACTGTTGTAATATTGCCAATTGAACTAGCATAAAAAATTTAGCTTCACTTAACTTTCCAAAAAAGAGAGGAAAAAGTAGGAATAGAGCTGCAATCTGAGGCCTAAGATATATGGCATCGAACAAATAACAAACATTGTTGTGTGGAATGTGAATAGTGTTGCAATATGCAATTATGCATGTAGATCAATTATCTTGATGGCAATTAAAGTATATTGTTTGATTCCTATGCACCTATGTTGCTTTACGTTAATTGTAGTTCTGTTTAAATTTTTCTTGCCCAATTAATCCTGGGTTCATGTGCTTGTTTTTTGGGGAAAGCCAAAAAGGCTCTGTTAGTGGCTTAATTTAGTAATAAACCATTAGTTTATGTTTCTTACTCATCTTGCCTTTTGTTCTGCATTTGATTAAGAGTTGATTACTTTTTTTTTTATCAGCAAAGAGTCAATTACTTTGTGTGTTTGCACCTTTAATTCAGTGTTCTTTGCAGTTGGGTTATTCTTTTGATCTGAATTTTCGGGATATAGTGGTACAATTGTTGTGATACATTCATTTTTATAGGAATCTCCAGGGGGTAGAAAGATGCTGGAATTTCGTAGAAGTCTCCCTGCTTATAAAGAGAAGAATGCCTTATTGATGGCCATTTCAAATAATCAGGTTTGTTTTTCTGTTCTTGTTGATTGGTTGCCTGGCTCTACATCACTGGAAAATTATGATGCACGCACACGGACACGGACACAGGGATACGGAAATTCTAAAAAAATGGGGACACAGACACTACGGGGGACAAGCCACGCGTATATTTATTTATATTCATATATATATATATATTGCAAATTTTTCCCAAGTTTAAATGGCCCTCGAAAAGTTTAATTTATTTCAAAAATTACAGTTTGACTCCCAAAATTTAAAAAAATTACAATTTAACCCCTATTTTTTTAAAATTACAGTTTGACCCCCTTCTGTTCCCATTGGTGTCCCCCTGTGTCCCCAGCCTTGTCCTCCTCAAAAATTAAAATTAAAATTATTGGACACGCCACGTGGCGTGTTGGACATGTGTCCCCGTGTCCGGACACTGCGCTACGTCATCCTCTAAAGGGGTCGGTGCTTCATACCTCTCCATTTGAGATGATGGATAAACGAATAAGTATTTTACTTCTTACCTTTGAAATGTTTTATTGTTTGCCACTTCCCTGGGGATGCTTTATACTTGAAGGATCTGAAGTCTTTTATATTGCCACCATCTTCAATGTATAGCTTCTTTACATTTTTCTGAGCTTTTACTAAATCAAATGGAACTGAACTCGTCTACATGAATCCTTTTTGGCTGTTCTCTGTCAAGGACTGAAGGTTTGTGTTTTTTTAGCATAATGGAATGACATCATGTGGTAATTAGGTATCTCCCCCCACCCTCCCTCCCCACCACCAAATCGCTCTTGCTTACAGTTGCATCCAACGATCTTTATAGCACATGACCCGAATTTTATTCCCTTCTTCTATATTTCAACTTATCCTCAATTGGTCTTACTCCCAAGTCCTACCCTTTCCAAACCTCTAATGCTCCAAAAGTGTGTGACTGGATCCTCTTATGTATGTAGTAATGTGGGCCTACTCAATTTTTGATCTGAGCTTCCGAAATGATGATAGATGATTTTGTTATTATGGAAACTTGGCTTTTTCTGTACGGTGTGGGACTGCCTAGTGTACCCTATTGGCATGTTCATATTGTATCATGAATGTATTGCTTAACAAATAACTTACG
This sequence comes from Rhododendron kiyosumense, assembly GCA_019656275.1. Taxonomy (NCBI): domain Eukaryota; kingdom Viridiplantae; phylum Streptophyta; class Magnoliopsida; order Ericales; family Ericaceae; genus Rhododendron; species Rhododendron kiyosumense. Next base: position 27,912 of record BPLS01000404.1, on the reverse strand, counting down.
TGGACAATCAAATGCTAGATCACAAATTGTCTTCAATTAGTATCTGTGCAATTTGTTTCCCACCTTCTCATGTCTGTATAATTGGCGAAGTTTTGTTTTTTTTCAGGTTGTCATCATCTCAGGTGAAACTGGGTGTGGGAAGACCACACAGATTCCCCAATTCATTCTGGAATCTGAGATTGAGTCTGTTCGTGGAGTCCTATGTAGTATTATCTGTACTCAACCTCGCCGTATATCTGCTATGTCTGTTTCGGAAAGGGTTGCTGTAGAGAGGGGAGAGAAATTGGGTGAGACGGTGAGCTCTCTATTTAAAAGCTGAAGGGCGTTGGCCATTTCACTGCATTTTTTCGGGATTTTGTATCTGTAGTAATGTTTCCCTCTTCATGGTTTTGCTTCTTCAAGGTTGGTTATAAAGTTAGGCTGGAGGGTATGAAAGGGAGGGACACCCACCTTCTCTTCTGCACGACAGGCATCTTGTTGAGAAGATTACTGGCAGACAGAAAACTGAAGGGTGTTACTTATGTAATTGTTGATGAGATTCATGAGCGTGGAATGAATGAAGGTAAAATTTCTTCTTAATTATGGTTATCCTCGGCAGATGTAGTGTATTTTCTAACAAACACATGTGGTTTTCTAGATTTTTTGCTCATTGTACTAAAAGATCTTCTTCCTCGTCGGCCGGAACTGAGGCTAATTTTGATGAGTGCAACCTTAGATGCTGAGCTTTTCTCTTCCTACTTCGGTGGGGCTCCAATGGTTCATATTCCGGTGAGCTCATGAATAGTTCTACTCAGAAATGAATTCAATCACTTGTTGCTGTAGCTTTATAATAATAAATCATCTGCCTTTGTTCTCCTCGATGCTTGCTGCTATGTAGTTTCACCAGCTATCGGTAGTGTTGTCAAAATTTACGCCCAAATTGTTGACATCTGTGGAGCTTGCAAGCTTCTGGAGCCTCTTCTTTTACCATTGATGTCATTACTTGAGATTTTTCTATTTTAATCTGTGCTTACAGATGGCTGATGGCCTCAAACTTTTGTGGCTACCGGCTATTGAGGATTAAGAATTTCGCCTTTTCTAGGGGAAATGTGATATCCCTGCCAACCCTGTAATCGTCAACGGTTATTAGAGTCTCAGATTTCTTAATTAATCTGTTGGGAATGTGCATGACTCGAGAGATTGTTGGGAATGTGCACGACTCGAGAGATTGTTGGGAATGTGCACGACTCAAGTATGTTCAGTAAAATGCATATTTCTATGCGGCTTATACCCTCTCTCATATTGTCCCTCTCCCCTTCTTACTCAGATTATCTTCCCGCTCTTAATCAATCTCTCTCTAACCCTTCTTCCCGCTCTCAATCAATCCCTCTCTTCTTACTCAGATTATGTTCATGCTCTTAGCTTCCTTTGTACAATGGAAAGTCTAATTTCGTTTCCATGCAGCGATTTTTGTCAGAATGCACATTATGACACTTCCATTTAATGTAGGAAACTTGAAAACATTTAAATATTCTTGTCTTTTCGTTTATTTTGCTGATACATATGACCTTGAACTTTGAGTTTTCTGGATTTATCAGGGCTTTACCTATCCTGTTCATACTCATTTCCTGGAAAATGTTCTGGAAATGACTGGATACCAGTTGACCCCATACAATCAAATAGATGATTATGGTCAGGAAAAGACATGGAAAATGAACAAACAAGCTCCAAGAAAGAGGAAGAGCCAACTTGCTTCAGCTGTCGAGGTGTGGAAACATGGTTTGCAGCTACTTCCATAACAGTAATGGTTTTTTGTTCTAATATCTTCTTTTTGAAAAACTATTATAGGATGCTCTCAGAGCTGCTGATTTTAAGAATTTTGGCCCAGAGACACGAGAATCTTTGTCCTGTTGGAATCCTGATTCTATTGGTTTTAATCTGATTGAATACCTTCTATGCAATATATGTGAGAAAGAAACACCTGGAGCTGTTTTAGTTTTTATGACGGGGTGGGATGACATAAGCTCCCTGAAGGATAAGCTTCAAGCTCATCCAATATTGGGAGATACAAGCCGAGTTTTGTTGCTTGCATGCCATGGTTCTATGGCCAGTGCGGAGCAGGTAACTTTGACGCATAATAGTTGTTCTGTCTAGTGGTTCGATTTTACAAGTATGCTACTTTTCCTCCTCATTTTCTGGTTTTTTTTTTTTTTTTTGCTCATTAGTTGGTGTGAGGCATTTAATTTTCTTTCTTGTATTCCAGTATATACTTTTTTCTCTTTTATGTCCCTTAGGAATTCATATTCTCACTTGGTCTCTTATTGTTTGGATGAGATGATTAGACAATCTCTATTTTCGTATACAAGGAGTTTTCGGTTGTGAACTTCCTGATGGACACACATGGGGTCAAAGGCACATTCAATGAAGTTAATAAAACTATTGGATGATGAGATTGATAGGACTACCCGTCCTTCAATTATGATGTTAAATCGTGAAACCTGCTACTGTGTGAATTTTCCAAGCTAAATATACTGACATTTTTCTTGTCCAATCAGTTAATATACCCTAACTATAGCATATTATATATTATATCTGGTGCAGTGAGTCTAATATTCATTAGTAACGTCCACATGATAAGGATGACGTGTTCTGTTGTATTGGTCGGTTTTGTTAGAGGGGGTGTTCCCACTTGGAAGTGTGCTCCAGTGCACACTGCTTCTAGCATTTTAAAATTAAATTAGCCAGACTACAAAATTTCTCCCTTCCAACCATCATCTCCTCTCTCTCAGAGGCACTTGTGTAGTTGTACAGGATCTTCCTGTTTTCATCATTTCAAAATACTTGGTCAAATTTCTGAAAGGTGGAAACCACGACGCTAGATAATTGATAATTCCTGACACCCCTTACATATTCTTTCTTCAAACTCCGGTGACCTCGAACAGGACGCACCACTACCACTACCATTACCCTCAAACCCCCCTGTAGCCACCCCTCTTCCACCAGCCATCTACTCTTCTTTTCTAGTTTTCCCAATACCCCACGACCACCCTTTCCTCACTGTAGCCTCTAAAGCCCCCTCCACCACCATTGTCCACTCCCACCACCACCCTTCATCCAGATCATTTGTGACTACCCACCTCTTGCTAAGATCCTCTGAAAGTGGCCTTCTAACATGGCCCAAAAATTTGAGTCCACATTATTTAGTAGCAGTTTGGTGTCATATTCTCTATCACTTTTCCATTGCTTACGGTTGTAGGATAGTCCCTGCCTTTATCCACAATGTCCTTGTTGCGCATCGCATGGCCCAGTCATCTTGTCCCAATGGCCATGGTGTAGCACTTTTTGCTCTATCAACACTTTGCTCCTATGCATGCAATTTAAGAGATGGCTCGTATAGATTTTAGAGGTGGCTCCCACCATGTAGAATAAGGTTGCGCTATGATACCACTTGTAACAACTTGACCTTGTATGGTGTAATATTGATTGCTTGGGCTGTGCCTCACGACTTTAAAATGTACTCAAGCTAAGCTCCTGAACTTTCACTCACCTAAGCGTTATGTGACAAGTTCACAGAATTAGTAACCTTTCAAGTCATCCAAGTCTTGGATTCAGGTGACCGCCATCCACCCCTTTAAAGGTCTACACATCCCCCCCGAAACCACTCAAGCACCTGAAGCTTGATCCATGGGATCCAACCAAATACGTAGCCCATCCTAACATGTCTCCATGTGGCTTCCACTAAAGCACTCTTGGGACCCGTCCAAGCATGTCTCCTTCTGGACCCGCCCCACTTGGCCACATCACTTGTTTGTGGTAGCTCTTATACCATTTGTGAAAATCCACCTCGTCTCGCCCTAATAAACTTTAGAAACTAGCCTACCAATGTGGCCCAAAAGCTTAACTAGCATGTAGCTGTCATGTCGTACATCATTAATTCATCCCTGGCCCTCCAAAATTGGGACAGTGGGATATTAAGGCATCCCGCTCACCGTGCCCATAACCATCCCGTCCTCTACCATAACCTCCACTAACATACCCTCACCCCTCTAGCACTTGCCACCCATCGCCCAACAACCACCGCATCTGCACAACCCTGACCATAAACACACCGCATTGTTCTGCAAAAGGCACAGGCCATCCAATCCGTATGCAACCCTGAACGACTCTGCAAAACAAAATCCATGTCTCATTGCCATCTGACTAAACAATGTTGATTGATTGCAACATAGGGTAGTAGTGTGCTGAGGTCATCAGTGAGGGCGAGCACTTGTGGACGGGTTCTCTTGGGGATTAAAAAGTCAATCTTCTGGCTGTGAAATAGGGAGACAAAGAAGTGGAAAGAAGGATTGCTGTCGTGGTGTGTGGGTGTGGTTGAGTTGAGGTACAGTCGATTCACTGTGGCCAAAGAAGGGCAGTCGATCTACAAAGGCCATGATAGTGGTGGCAAGATGACGAGAAAGAGAAAGAAGATGATGTTCGTTTTAATTAGGACACAGGTTGATATTATTCTTTTGGTGTTAGAAGGTTTATTTTTGCCAAATAATGTGTTTCTACTGATGACAAGGATTCAGTTGTAGTTGTCAGAAACCCCAAGGGACATTTTTTTAATTGAATTGATCATTTAATTTATTTGTTTTATTTATGTTGAAGGAGGACATTCAATACTGACTGTATTTTCTTCTGTTCATCCTTCTGTATATTCATTTGAGATTTTAGAGAAAATTTATTAGCCTACCTTTAATCTTTTTTACTAAAAGTTTTCCTTGTTGAGTATTTGCAGAAGTTGATATTTGATGAGCCTGAAGATGGAGTGAGGAAAATTGTACTTGCAACTAATATTGCCGAGACGAGTATAACAATTAATGATGTTGTTTTTGTTATCGACTGTGGAAAGGCAAAAGAGTCCTCATATGATGCATTGAATAACACTCCTTGCTTGCTTCCTTCTTGGATTTCAAAGGTTTCTGCTCAACAAGTAAGTTTCTGTTGTGGTGGAAAACCTTTTAAGAAGGGGATTGCTATGTTTGTTCATGGTTTACCTTTTGAGATATTTTATTTTCTGTCTTCCCCCTCCCTTAATTTGTTTTGGGCTTTCTTGTTTAGCTGGCTCCTACCCTCTGAAGTAACTTTCAATCAGTCAGGTGAATGGATTCATTACTGGATATTGTTGAAAGAAGAGTTAACAACTTAACACAGTCATATGCTCTTTTATAATGTATGGAACCCACTGGTAAAAGCAATCTTTTCATACTATCTTTAGGGCCTCTTATTGAGAAGTAAAATAGCTCTTCCACTGCTTTTAGTAGGCGTCAGTTTTATTTACTATGGGCTTTTGCATCATTTTGGGTGGAATACTATTCCAGGTGCTTTAGTTCATTAATCAATATCAAATTAGAATCCTTGTACAAGATTTTTGGTTTGATTTTACCTTAGATTTCATTTAGGAATTCTAAGAGGAAAGTATACATTGGAGACACCATTTGCGTAATCTAGTGGAAATAAGCAATCTCAAGCCAAGTCTAACATGAATGACAAAATACCAATGTGGATGGTTATAATATTTTGTTCATCTGGTATGCAGATTAGTTACGTGATTAAAGTAGACCTGCATTGTCCAGTGTTGGTCGGAGAAGACAGAAAAGTATTTGTTCTCATGTTGTCTAGAAACTATATATTATTTTTGGGAGCCTGCTTTTTGGCTTTTCATTTTCAACTTTTTGATTTTTTGGCTTTTTGGATTATTGTTAGAATGTATTTTGAATCTAGTAGCGTGTTTGGATGATATGCACAAAATGCATTTTGCAACAGGGGTAGTGTTTGGGAGATGTATACGATGAAAATGAATTATGAGTTGATTTTTTACATTGTTATCCTTGATTGTTTGTTATATGCTATCATCTGTATAAATAATGGTTTAACTAATTTTGTAAAAGTTATATTGTGAAAATTTATTATTCTTGGTTAATTAAAAGTCTCCGACTAAATTTTAGTTCTTTTGATGATATGGTTAATTTTTTGAAACTGTTTATGAAAGTTGCCAATTTTTTAAAATATGGTTATATTGTTATATTTTTTTTTGAAAGTCTACAATTTGATGATGATAATTTATGACTCTTTATATATTAAAAAATATGATTCAAAAATTAAATGTTCTAATTTTTAATCCGTTTGAACTGGTGCGAAGATATTATTATTCTGATCATATTATTCTAAAGAGTCATAATTCAATTTTGTCTCTAGGACAGTAATATGATTAAGTATCTGCACCACAGAGTCCCCAATAAGTGCCCTAGAGACAAAAAATAATTATGACCATTTACAATTATATAATCATAATAATAAAATCTTTGCACCGGTTCAAACAGATTGAAAATTGGAGCACTTAATTTTTTAACCGTATTTTTTAATATGTAAACAGTCTAAAAAAATTAATTGCTCCAATTTTCCATCCGTTTGAACTTGTGCGAAGGTCTTATTATTTTGATCATATTATTCTAAAGGGTCATAATTTAATTTTGTTTTAGGACTTTAATAATCAAGAATCTGCTCCATAGGGTCCCTAATAAGATCCCTAGAGACAAAAATTAAGTACAACCCTTTAGAATAATATGACTAGAATAATAAAATCTTCGTTCCGATTCAAACTGATTGAAAATCGAAGCACTTAATTTTTTAACCATATTTTTGAATATATAAATAATCTAACAAAATTAAACTAAATTGAGGTTTTGGGGGGATTATGGTGAAACAGAGAGGGTATGGTGGTCTTTATCTGTGCCTTTTGAACGAGAATGAGAAACTGAAAATGGGAAAAGCTCCTCTCAAGTCTCAACCTCTTTTCCACTTCTCTTCTCCATTGTTAAAATCTGAGAACCCATTCTCATGGAATGAGTTTTTCCAATCTTTCCAAACAGCCAAAATGTGAAAAGGGGAAACAGAAAATGGGAAAAGTAGCCGGCCAAACAGGCACTTAGACGTGTTACGTGTAGCCTCATTCTTGTAGTGGCAGCTGCTACTGTGAGCTTCAAGTTATGTCCTCTGCTTTCCACTGAATGGCTGTAGTGTTGCATGAAATAACAATGAAGGAAGAGAGGAAGAAGAACACCATAATTGGGATGTTTGCTTGCGATATTACCAAATGGAGTTCTCATATTTAACTACATGTGAATTATGACTAACAAACTTTTGCAATTGTTGGCAATCACTTCGTATTCGCCTGAATGCAAAGTGATAACTCTTTATTTGCCGGAATGCAAAGTGATCACTTCGTATTTGCCTGAATGCAAAGTGATTGCCTACTAGCTTATTTTGTGGCATTTCTGTTATCTTCTGTGACATTTTTACTAATTCTGTTGAATTATATTAGTGATAATAATACCTTATTCTTCTTCCTATCTTTTTTCGTGTAGTTTATTTTGTGGCATTTCTGTTATCTTCTGTGACATTTTACTAAATCTTTTGAATTACATTAGTGATGGTAATACCTTCTTCTTCTTCTTCTTTTCTTTTTTCATTCATTTTGCTAAATAATCAGAGAAGAGGAAGAGCTGGCCGCGTTCAACCAGGCGAATGTTACCATCTGTATCCCAGATGCGTGTATGAAGCTTTTGCAGACTATCAGTTGCCAGAAATTTTAAGAACACCTTTGCAGTCTCTTTGTCTTCAAATAAAAAGTTTGAAACTTGGAAGCATTTCTGAATTCCTATCTAGGGCTTTGCAGTCACCAGAATTACTAGCGGTAATGCTCAATGAGATGGCTGCTTATAACTTCCATGTTATCGTGCATATCTACAGTTGCCGAAAAAAGTATCATGCATACCTTTTCTGGAGTGTTCATGTTCATAAACTTTTTCCCATTCCATTCCTGCATGTCAACGAGTTGATGTGTGGCCATATAAAGCTTTGATACATTTCTTATTGCAGGTTCAAAATGCTATTGAATATTTAAAAGTCATTGGGGCTTTAGACGAGGATGAGAATTTGACTGTTCTTGGTGTGTAAATGTGTTTTATCTTTCTTCATCTGTTTTGCTACTTCTACATATAGGAAGTTTATGGTTTCCTTAGAATATTTAACCTGATCCCTTGACAGGACGCTACTTGACAATGCTTCCGATGGAGCCCAAACTTGGGAAGATGCTAATACTTGGAGCCATATTTAATTGTCTGGATCCTGTACTGACTGTTGTTGCTGGTCTTAGTGTCCGAGATCCATTCCTAACACCAATGGACAAGAAGGATGTAAGTTGAGCTTTCCGTTTTGTGTTGTTGGATAGTAGGAATATGCAGTTTCTTGGTTAAGGTTAGGTTCATAGTTCAATCTTCATATAGGTGCGCTTTATTGATTGCACTTGTAGCTATACTATCCCAAATTTGAACCTGAGGTTAGTTGATAATATTGTGTTGCTTATATACATTTCTTCTGGCGATTCGGCTAGTGGCCTTTTTTATTCATCTCTTTCCTCCATGATTGCAGCCAATGTTCTAAAAGTTGCTAGGCACTAGTTGGGCGGTTGGCCACCTTCGAGCTTCGAGGCCTAGTAATCGGCAATTGGCCCATATCGATTGGCCCATATCAATTAGTAATCGGCAATTAATCGCTGCATAGCAACTATTCGGATCTAGTTGGATAGGCCCCCGCCAGCTATTAATGCTGATTAATTTCTTTTTTAAGAACATTGATTGCAGCAATATTTACTTTTGAGTACTTCTTAAAAAGCAATTGTAGTTTTGAACTGATTGATTGTTCTGGCTAGGAGGTTGTATCTGGTTATGACTTGAGTTCTATTTGGGTTGAGGTGGTGATTGTTTTGAACCCTCACTTCACTTCTCTTTTTTAGCATTTTGATTCACTTAAGCTACTTGAATGTACAGAGAGTTATCATATGGGAGAACATTGTTTTGCCTATAGGAGTAGGGTTAAGTGGTATGCTGTAAGTAATGGTTGGAACAAATTCATAGTCAAGGTAACCTAAGTTCTGGCTTATCCTACATATAATTCTCTCAAAAGCACTGACTGATGACAAAAGGTTTTCTCTTTTCCCCTCCCACTAAAAAGATGTTCTTTGGGACCCAGAGGTCTTCTTTCTAAAGGAATGTCTAACACCTTCAGGATGATATCAATTTCTATTTCATGCAAGATCTTCAGGCATTTTCATGTCGATGTTTCTACATGCTAGATTGAGTGTTTCCTCTTTTTTTATCAACATAGCATGGTGGTAGCCCTTTTGACAGCGTTGTGCATCATCTCAGAAGGAGCCTGTGGTATACCAAGTCTTCTCACCTACCATGTGTAGTAAACATATAAGCAATGATGTGTAATGTACGTCATCAGGACATCCACTTGTCGGCCTACTTTAGGCATGTGTCTGGTAAATTTGTTGGTTCGAACGAATGTACTCCCGAGGATGAAAAACACTTCATGTGTGGTTCGGTATAGGACTTAACCGATTGAGGTTTACCATCTTGACACAATACACACACACACATGTGTGATTGCAGGATTAGGTTATTCGCGTGACTTCTTGTTGCTACAGGTATGCCATGGGCCTTGTTGCTTTGTCGGGCAGGACATAGGCATGCTGAACCTATAAGCACACACTGTGGGACTCCGGGACTTGTGGCACGGTATAAAGATTTTCTGTCACGATGCTGAAACTGCTTGGTACACTTGCCACAGTCCATCTGAGTGCGAGACCTAGACTCTAATCTTTACTCTGGAAGTATCAGAAGATCTTGTTTCCTCGCAAGAGATAGTCATAACAACCTATTGTCTCTTCTAAAAGGCTGGTGGCGTTCTCGAACATTCAGTGAGGACTATGTGTTCATCAGTGAAACTTCTGTATGGAGACTGACGTCCTCAAACATCAGACATAAGAACTTCATACTTGTGATGGAGTCTTCCACTTTGAGGTCTGAACTCTGTCCTCTCCGGGAGTTTTTGGATCACTTTATCTCTATACCACACACTCCGTTGAGTCTTCGATGCCTTTGACGTGTTCTGTCACCTCCCAATACACCTCCAGCAACCTGTCACCATTTTACAACCCCTTATAGAGCCATGCTTTGTTTCTTTATAATTCTGCTGACATGTTTATGCATGTGTTTTGGGGTGGTTTATTTTGGAATTTACAGCTGCGAAGGCATGATATTTCATTAATCTTAGGCTTGCCAATAACCATGCCGTCTTGAGTAAAATATTTAAGAAACATTCCTTGTAGAGTTCTTTGCAAACTTCGTTTGTAGTGGGGCTTTAGCGCTCTTGTTCTCATCAGTGGTACAAAAGTCAAAAGGTGACCTCCTCAATGAACTTACTAGAAAAGGTGATATTTTTTTCTGTTTGGGGTGTGTCTTTGGCATTTATGGGCTAATGACCATAAAAATGGGAGAGGTAAACATTGGAAATGTCTGATGCCAGGCTAACTTTAAACTTTGACCGAAATAATTGGAAGCGAATACAGTGTACATTCTTAGTTCTTGTTCTTATCCATGAAGATGAAGTAATTGGGCATTGCTATTTCTTATCCTCTTTGTGATGGTGGTGGAGGATTGCTACTATGGCCTCATCCATATCTATTTTACGGGTCTTCCTGTAAGATTTGTGAAGGTGGTGGAGGATTGCTACTATTTTTGGGAAGTAGGCCTCTTCCATTTCTGATTTACGGGTCTTCCTCTTTACAGCTAGCAGAAGCAGCAAAAGCTCAATTTTCTCGAGATTATAGTGACCACCTTGCTCTTGTCCGGGCCTACGAGGGCTGGAAAGACGCTGAAAGAGACTTGGCTGGTTATGAATACTGCTGGAAGAATTTTCTCTCTGCACAATCAATGAAAGCTATCGATGCTTTGAGAAGGGAGTTCTACTCCTTGCTCAGGGATGCTGGCCTTGTTGATAGCACCACAACTACCTGCGATTCATGGAGCTATGATGTGCATCTCCTTCGTGCAGTTATTTGCTATGGCCTGTACCCTGGAATTTGTTCTGTTGTGGTAAGCCAATGGCATCCGTATCTGCTATAGAGTTTTTTTTTTCTTTTCCGTCCAATGATTTTGTAAGTACTTTTAAGTCTTATAATGGAACTATGTGATGCCTGATATTCTGCACTCATTCCCTCCAATCATTTTCTACGACACTGGAAAATGTGCATCTGTTCTGTTAAAAAGCTTCATTTGAAACATCCCTGGAAAAACTCTATTTATACTTGAATAAAGTTTTAGATGGGATGATTGAGCAAGATCACCCTTTTTGTTACCGTACATGAATCAAGGTCTGTGCACAATTTTTTGTTTATTTTACTTGTGTAATCTTTGTTAGTGACTGCTGATGTAAATGCATTAACAGCACAATGAAAAGTCCTTCTCTTTGAAAACAATGGAGGATGGTCAGGTGCTTCTGTACTCTGTAAGTTACTCTCTGATTAACTTTTGGAATTTGTTTGCATGAGCCAATTCTTCTCAATATGAACTAAAAATGTCTCAAGGGTATTCTGATTCTTTCTGCTCCAATCTCTTGCCCTGCCCTTATTTCCTACTAGAACTCTGTGAATGCTCGGGACTCTAAGATTCCGTACCCATGGTTGGTTTTCAATGAAAAGATCAAAGTGAATTCCGTTTTTCTCCGAGATTCAACAGCTGTGTCTGATTCAGTGCTGCTCCTATTTGGTGGAAGCATTTTGAGTGGGGATACGGTAAGCTTCTTTTTCTATTAAAATTCTCCCCCTTTCTCTCTTTCTTTCCAGAGTAGATATTCACACAAACATGCGTGATTTCACTTTTTATTGATTCAGTAAAATCTTTTAATTTAACAGGATGGGCACTTAAAAATGTTAGGAGGATACTTGGAGTTCTTCATGAAACCTGCCACAGCGGAAATGTACCAAAGCTTAAGGAAAGAGCTTGAGGAGTTAATTCAAAACAAAGTAAGTGATGCCTTCAAGAAAAGCCATCCTTTTCTATTCACAACCAGAAGCCACTTGTTCAGATGTTCTTTCTATTCACATTTGTTGTTTGTGCTGTTATCTTGTAGTTGCATAGTTATTTGTAAAACTTGATTTCGTCTCTTCTGCCCACTTGTAGTGCAATTCCTACTCAGCATACATGGTTATCCCTTACTAGCGCTAGTGAATTTCTAAATGCAGCTGCTCAATCCTAGGATGGTACTCAGCCATCATGAACTTCTCTCCGCAGTAAGATTACTAATCTCGGAAGATCAATGTGATGGAAGATTTGTGTTCAACCGTCAGGTGCTACAACAGCCATCTGTAACAGCAATAGCAATGCGTCCGGCAGTGGTATCAAGAATAGAGAGTGGCCCAGGGGGTGATAATTCAAAGAGCCAGCTCCAAACATTGCTGACGCGGGCAGGTTATGCTGCACCCACCTACAAGACAAAGCAACTAAATAACAACCAGTTTCGAGCCACTGTGGAGTTTAAGGGGATGCAGATCATGGGTCGACCTTGCAACAACAAGAAACAAGCTGAAAAGGATGCGGCTGCTGAGGCTCTAGAATGTCTTATGGGGGGAACCCATCGAGGCCATGATTACGTTGAAAACATGTCGATGATGCTCAAGAAGAGCAAGAAGGATCATAATGGATGAGCAAACAGAATCATGAGAACTTCTGGTTTTGGGGGTGGGGTTTTGGGTGCAATCTCAGATGGCAATTGCTACTCAACGTAACCAGACATCCATATGCAAATCAGATTCATGCTGAACTGCCAACAAACTAAGAGATCTGTGTCCAAGGTGAAGAAGATATTTGAGTGGTTTGAAATGTTTTTGTGTGGTTCTATTCGCGAAACTGCGCCGAAAATTGTAAACAGTCGCAGAGTAGGAGACTAAGATTAGCCTATTTTTGTGCATGTTGGCCTCTTCTAGAGACCGGAGCAAGGCAGTTGGTGACTTGAAGTGTGTAGGGGAGGCAGATGACGCAGCATTGATTGCAGTTGAGATTGAACATATTATGGGTTTTCTTTTGAGGTCAGTATCTGTATCACATTGGTCCAAACTTCTCTCTTTTGGTGTACATATATATAATCATAGCATTCAATTACCATTAGAATGCCGAAATTTTTTAGGACCTTCTGTGTGCACAATCTCTCATGGATTGCTCTGGCATTGTGGATCATAGTAGTTCAGGGATTTTCGTCTTCCATGGTCTAGGGTTCATGTAATGCTTGCTTTTAGGTTGTAATTGGGTCGACTGTTGAGGGTGTTGCATCTTGGCTGGTGTTACGGACTCGTCTTGATTGGTTTCTATGCAAATCTCCTATTCTCTTGGCTGTACTCTTTTTCATCTTCTGCTTCTTCATTTCTAGGGATAGTCAAGGGGTGGGCATGATCAGGCTGGCCGGAGTTTAGGCCGGGCTTGCATTATATTGTAATGGCATTTGTGTGTCCAAGAGCCTGTTAGTAGCGGGCTCAACTTGCTGATCTCGATTCAGGCCTTGCTAAATTTTCATGTCTAAGTTCAGTCCGTTTATCATGTTAACAATCTCGGAAAATAACTTATATTTTTGCGTTTATTTTTTATTGAAGTACATAAATAAATAGTACTAAAACAAATGCAATTTTATTGTAGTACTGTAGGAGCGAATGGACTTGGAAACTACTGTACTTCTCATATAATGGGCTGGGCTTGAGGTACTATTCGCAAGTCTGCCCCATTGAGTAAATGGGCCTAAAGGTTCATCCTAGCCCCCCTCTGCAGGGTTGAATCTCAATCTAAGACTTTAAAAGGGGCCTGCCTGCTACCATGTCTGTATGCCGGATCTGGAATGGTAATTTGTTCCACACTTCCACATCCACACAATTATGTAGGGTCCACAACTAATTGTATGAATCCTAAATGATGGTATGGTTGATAAGAGGGTGGGACATCACATTGTTATGCCCTAAGTCATATAATTTGTGTGCTCGTGCAGTTGCGGGAGCGCAAGCGCGAAAGGATCTTAGAAACACATTTGAAACTATAAAAATTTGCAACAACGAATATTGAAAGCGCAAATGTAGTGTTGCAAGGATAGAGAGTGAGAGCGCATGACAAGCCACTGAACTCCTGGAATACTGGTCAATTGTGCTGTAGTACTAGAGGCCTCTGTCAATCGATGTTTATGCAGCTCATAGGCATGGCTGGGCTTTGTTTGATCAATGTGATGAAAGGCACTTTCCATGATTGTTTTTATTTTTTATTTAAGATTGAACTGATTTAAAATTCAAACTTTCCCCTGATTGATTTTGTCAAAATTGTTGTCGAAAAGTAGGCATATGGGGCCTTCGCAGAGTGATTTTGCCACTGGTCTAATCAATTCCAACAATGCAAGGCTTCTTTGAGGGAAAAAAAAAAATTTCTATTACATCTTGGTTGCATGCGTGGCCTCACCTCTAATTCATCAGTGAATCTTTCATAGTTTTTTGGAGCAGCTCTTGGAATTCACAATATATTATCTTCAAACGCAACTTAAAAAACACCTACACCGCACATATGCTTTGTATTTATATCTGGGGATCCTGTAGGGCATTATAGGGCTGTAGGACGGTCAGTCCGGTGAGCAAAAAGACGGCTCGAATCAGTAGGAATTCGGATTAAATCCGAGTCGTCTGTGTCAAAACAAACAGTCGTCCTATAGCCCCTATAATGTAGGCTGCAATACTGGATTTCCAAATTCATACTTATCTACGTAAATTTGTTTTACAAGAAGACTATTGCTTTGTAGGCATGCAATATTTCCTTATCCTTGAAGGATAGGCTGAATGTTATGAGTCAACCTTGTGAAAGAAAACATTGTTGTCACGCGACGTCGTGATCTTTATTCAAATGAATAGGATGATACGTACTTATTTCGAAGTGCCGAAAAAGAAAAGAAAAGAAACAATAGGATGATACATATGTGTACGTTTACGTTATGACCTTTGTTCAAATGAATAAGATGATACATTTTTATTTCGAAATACCAAAAAAAAAGAAAGAATAGGATGATACGTATGTGTAGGTTTATGTATAAATACATCTGTACACGTATAGTTTCCTCGATGTTCGACATTGATGATCTAGCTGTTGCTATTAGGTAAATAATGACGAAAGGATAGGAATCTGGCCCATATGTATGAGTTTGAGACATCAAGGGGTGTGGTGTGCCCTTCAATGTTCAGAGAAGATAAAACTTTTTCTTTTTTTTTAATTCGACGGTCAAGGATGATTGGCTATGGGCTAGTTAGGCGTACCTTGACTAATTTCCTTCCCGGTTCAGTCGAAGGTAAGTCAACCATGCAGGGACTCCTTTGATTCACAAGAAATTACTTTCTTGCAGTCTGATCTCAAGAATTGAACAATAAATCCATCAACCGACCGGACTAACCGTTTGGAATGAGAAGATAAAATTTTAGAATTCATCTAAGATTTGTTGGGCATTAGAGGGCAAACTTGGATCTTCCTTCTTTTTCTTTTCTTTTTTATTACTCCATCTCACAACAAAAAGGAACGGCTGTATATGGTCAGAGGGAGTTCAAAAACACATTCTTGTCCGCTAATCTTCGTAATCTTCCGTATCTCTTCGCTCAGACATGATTTCCTTGCAAATATAAATTGCCCTCTCTCTGATTAAATAGTAAACCGTCGCGAGTTCGGATCTTGCTTGCAGGTAGTAGTTTTCGTGAACTAGAAGTTGTGCATTGGGCATCATCTGTCTAGTTTGCACCTTGGTGGAATTGTGGCGACGGATTACTTAGCCTCCCATGGATAGGGGTTATTCCGAAAAGAACGTCCCAGTGAGCTTGACTCTTTCGATGGGTGGTACTGACTTACTGGTTGAACATACTATACTATGGCAATTTGGAGCCTTTTCTCTATGAGAGGGTTGCAACTCTGGTACTAAAAAAAAACACTACTGCTTTAGGTGTGGGCTTTGTCCCAATGGGTATCTCCTTGGTTGACATCTTGCCAATCTCGGGATTGGGTCTTGGACTACACACATAATTGTTCTTAACTTATTTTAGAGATATGATGCCGTTCTCATCATCCTGTTAGTCTTTGTAATAATTTTAAGGATTAATAATAAAAAATTCGCCGTCCCCAAAAAAAAAACACTGCTGCTTTAAAACTGAGATCCGTTACGGTTTAGGATAATGTGAGACACATGGGACAACTGGTTGGAAAGGGTATTGGCTACATTTAGGGCATCCTCACCATTTTAGAAATGACCGCAAAGTTTCTTTAATTGAATAGACAAGTATAAAGCTAAGGGACCCCTTGGTGGATTACAAGTGTGTGGATTCTTTGGAGTGGATACTCTTTGGCCCATTTTTATGTTGTGTTTAGATGAGTTTTTGAGAATGTGTTTATGAGAGTAATACTATCTCCGTCCCAATTTACTTGTTCCAGTTCTATTTTAACTGGATAAAAAAACTAGTTATATCTTTAAATTAGTAATGAATTTATATCCAATATGGATTTTATTTGATAAATCTCGATTTTTTCTATAATACATGTTTTCAAAATCACCTAAAACATTATAAATTACAAGATATAATTAATTGAACAATGGCACAAACTCCCAAAGTGACAATTAAATTGGGACGGAGGGAGTAATTGAAAGTAGGGGTAATGAATGGAGAGAGATATAGAGAAAAATGAGAATAATAATTGGAGATAAGTGGTAATGAGTAAAGAGTAATGATTAAAAATAGGAGTAATGAATATTTTTTGAGTTGGAATTTTTTTTTCAAAAAGGGAAACGAACAAGGCATAATAATCTTTTTAGGTGAAGGGCACCTTTTTCTTTTGGTTCTAATGTTCGTGATTCTCATTGAAGTGATGCCCAAGACAATACCCCACAAAGGAAATGGATTCTTTCACGTCCATGTTTTGGACCGGATGAGACAGTCATGATCAGTACCGTTCATTTAGTGTAATCTATGGTTTGGATGTATTTTTAAACTCTTAACGGTGAGAGTTAATTTTTACTGGTAAGAATTGACGAGTAAATGCGAACCATTGATTATACCAATGAACGGTTCCGATCTGAACTGTCTCACTCAGTCCAAAATATTGGACTAGATAGGATCTGTACCCTACCACAAAAGAGAGCAGCCAATGGGTAGGTTTGGAATTGCGACCCTAGTTTTGACCAGATCCCCCACCTCCGCAGGCTATTTTGTAGAGTTGTTGAAGACATAGTCATTTCTTGCCAACCAAATGGACCACAATGTAGCATAGAAGCAAGACTCCCAGATGTGTTTCTCCAAGTTACAATACCCATTATCAAGCCATCATCTAGCAAAAATTCGGAACTGAGGATGGGCATGCCCACTTGACATTCCACCAATCCAGAATCACAGACCACACACACAATCCAAAAAAAGTGGCAGTGAATGAACAAATGCTGATGGGTTCCCAGATGCTACGAGCAAAGAGGACACAAGGTTAATTGGAGTAGTGTTGTAGATTCGGGCCCTACTACCACCCTTTTTCAGGGAGAGAGTTAATGAGGAACCCCGTCCCCGTCCCACCATGGATAACGATGGGTAGGTACAAAAATTATATGAACTTTGCATATGGGTTTTTATCTCGGGTACGTTACCGCATGATAATGATCCGAGACATTCAATTGTATAAAAAATTAATTATCTTTTGCTTCATTATTTGGAGGAACTATACATGAGAGTGTGTACCCAGTACCCACCCATGGTCCCCGTAGAACTACTACTAATTATTATTGGGAGGAAGCATATGGGTACGATGACAGAGGGAGAGATATTCCCAGTACTTCAATTAAAGGGCCATTCAAAATCAAAATGAGGCTACAGTGCTACACAGTACACATCTGGTTTTTTTTTTTTTCTTTTTGAGCAACCCACAGAATCACGTAGGCTCCATTTTTTTAAACTTTTGTCTAATACTTTTTTGAGTATTTTTTTCCTGTAACATTTTGTTTAGTTTTTTTTGGTAATTTTTGGGGTTAATTATTCGTCTTGACAAGATGAATTAAAAATGTATAAAAAAAAAATGGACCAATGTATGACACTTTAGATAAAATAAAAATAAAAAAAGACTGTTATTTTGTATTTTTTTTTGTCTTTAGTAAAGTTTTTTTGTTTTTCTTTTTGGTCATAATTTTTTTACTACTCTTAGACCCATCTCGTCGAGACGGATGATTAATTAAAAAAGTATTGTAACACAAATCTAAGTAATATTCCATAGAGACGAACGAAACACAAAACAAAGATGATGAAAAATTAAGGATAATGGAGCCGTAAATAGTAGATGGAGAGAACTCTGTAATGCTCCAAATGTATTGTTGCCAATCTCAAATTAAATGTGAATTTTTTTTTCAAACGGTGTACATCAGTGGAAGTTAGAGAAAAATTAGTGAGTTAACAATTAAAAGGGATTCAAAGCCTCTCTATAGAATCGAACCCCAAACCTCCTTCTTATAACTCAATGGATAAAATCAAAGTGACAGTCATCTCAAATATAATTGGTTAGTACTCTAAAATTCAAGGTTTCTTAGTGTTTTGAAAGATCGAATGCAGGCAATATAATGTGAATAGTATGGAACTTATTCACAAAATTCTTCAAAATGTTTTGCATTTTTGTTCTAAATCCTTCTCTTTTTTTGAAGGAGGAATCCTTTTTTTTAAAAATGTTAATAGTTGGATATGCATGTCGAAGACACTTTCACATCCGTACTCACATTTCTGCTCACACACGTATACATGCAAATTATGTGACTTGTGTATGGAATGAGGTCGCATGAATATCAAATACTCTCCTCCTAAGAGGTGTTTTGGCTAAATAATTGAGCTAAATTATGTTTTTTTCTTTATTAAAAAAAATCGCCTTTATTAGTTTTGCGTCACTTTTGTATGGATTATTATTTCGTCTCGACGAGAAGAATCTAAAAAATTAAAAATTATAATCCATATATTTAAAAAGTTCACTAAAGACAATAGAATCCAAAACAGACATATATATATATATATTGTATATTATTGTCTTTATTTAAGGTTTGGCTCGCAATTCCTTACTTTTTTGGATTCTTCTCATTAATACGAATTAATAATCTGAAAAAAAATTAATGCAAAATTAATAAATACATAGAAATTCTTTTTTGATTAGCAATAAATACATATAAAATTAGGAAAATAATATTGGCACTCTAAAAATTGATGCAGGCACTCCAAAATCAGTGTAACTCCAAAACCACTTTCCTTTATTTTTGAAATGCCTATATCAATTTTTAGAGGGTTAATATCATTTTTTTAAAATTAAATACAAATGATAAAAAATAATAATTTGACTCAATTATTTTAGTCAAAACACTCTGTAATATAGGCCGGGGTTGGCCGGTAGGAGCCGCTAGGAGGGGCAGCCCCACAGCCGGCCCGCCCACGTACTAAATGTTAAACTGCAAAAAGTGTTCATTAAATGCCGGATGAGGTGCCCAATCCCATGAGTTGACCAATATTGTCCCTTTGTTGTGTGTTTTGGAATCTCTCTTTTTCCTTTGGGTAAATTTCACTGAGCTTTCCCCTGAGGTTTCTGAAATTTCACTGTCCTCCCTTATTTTTTCTGACTTTATCAAGATGCCCCCTTCCGTTACATGGCTGTTAAATATTTTCACAAAATTAGATGATTAATGTTGATGTCATTTTTTTATGATTTTAAAGTGTCCGAAATACCCTTTTGGCCTTTCCCGTTATTGTGGACCTCTTTTTCTCCAAACCATGATGCAGTCAAGATTTTTTATTCTCCCATAATAAAATTTATTGGTCGTTCTTGTAACATAAAAATTTGAGTACACTAATATTTGAGATTCCAATTTCAAATAAGACTATTGTATCAAAAAAAAAAAAAATTTGACAATGATGACTATATATATATTTTTTAATTTAAGATGATAATTATATTATAAGGTGGAGTTCCACTAACCCTTTTTCAGACACCGCAATGGCGGGAGCCTTGTGCATTGAGTTTACATTTTTATTTATTTTTCTTAAATTTGTATTTTTAATTCTCTTATTTTAGATTTTGCAAATCACTGTATTAATATAGAGCATGCTATATCCTTAAACCGCTTTTTGGTACAAGCTCAACAATATAATTGAGCCACTGTTGGTAATAGTAATGAGCCTTTGTTTTATTTTCCCATCCAATCTACACGGGCAATCAACTAAGCAAAATACCTCAGGCCACTCTCGCAAGTCACTTTTAGCCAACCAAGTACAACACGACAAATGGTACGGCAGCAGAACTTTAGACTTTTTCTTCTTCTTTTTAATTTATGACTCTCTCAGGGCTCTCATATGAGAGCTCTATAACCAAAAATTAATTATGATTCTTTAAGATAAAATGATCAAAAAAATAAGAACTTTGCACTGATTCAAACGGATTAAAAATTGGAGTATTTAATTTTTTAATATATAAACACTCTAAAAAATTAAGTGCTCTAATTTTCAATTTGTTTGAACATGTGCGTAAATCATATTTTTATGATCATTTTATCCTAAAGGGTCATAATTAATATTTGTCATTAGAGCTCTCATAATTAAGTATCTGCTCTTCATTTTGTTCTATAACTCTTTTAGAACTCTTATATGAGAGCCCTAGAGTCAAAAATTAATTATGACCCTTTAGAATAAAATAATCAAAAAAAAAAGATTTACGCATTGGTTCAAATGAATAAAAAATTGGATTTTTAACCACATTTTTTTAACCCGTCCAAATGTTTACTGTTTTTACTAGTGAGAAAAAGAAGAAGAAAGAGACGACAATGGTAACTAGTGAGAAAAAGAACTGAATTTTCGAAGTATGAAAAAAAAAGAAGAAGAAAAAGAACTGGAGAAGAAATGCATAGATTTTAATGGCCGAGAGGCCCGAGAGAGTGTTTGGAGGCATAGAGATGGAAGGGCAAGGGTATGTCAGTCATTTTATAAAGAAAGTTAACACCGTTTCAGGAGAAATTAAACATATGGGGAATCTTAACAATTTCAAAAAAAGCAAAGGAGGGCAGTAAAATTTCAGAAACCTCAGGGGAGGTCGGTGCTTGTGTTAGGAACCCTAGGGGAGGTTAGTGAAATTTGCCATCTTCCTTTTCCTATGTGATGAAACCAGAGCGGAGACCCTGTAACGAGCAGTCCAGTAGCGCTTCTCGTGGTGTGCAATTTGAGCCGTTTATCTCAACAATAAATAATTTAGATATGTTTGTTATGTTTTACTGGTAAAAGTTAACAACGAATCTGAACCATCGATTGAAAAAACGGACAATTAGAATAATCATTATATACTTATAATGACTTGCTTATTATAGGATCCCGGAAAATGTTATACTCCCTCAACATTATACACCATTTCGGAATCCTCAACATTATCTCTACCCCCGTGTATATGCACGTGGAACATGAAAAATCGTAAGACGTCCAAATAGATAGTTCAAATCAAATTGAAACAGCCATCTTTGATTTTGAAAATACTACCTTGTAAAACAATTTGGTTTTCAATTTTTGTTTTGATTTGAGTGAGATTCATACACGGAACATAACCAAATCAAACCGAAGTGATTGTTTTAATGCCGTTATGCTGATTGCGGGGAGGTCTAAGGGCTACTATACTGATATTCTTTTTTTTTTGGTGCCCATGCTCAAGAAGGAACTAGATTTTTAAGTTTTCTTTTTATAGGATCTCGAAGGTTCAGCGTAGTTGTAAGGATGTTCACCATGCTTGAAACTTAGCAAAGAGGGCCTAACGTCATCCCATCCAGTTTCAGGCGAACGACATTTTTTGGATAGAACTAGTGTTGATCTGCATATTCATTTGTAGCATTATTGTATTAGATTTGTTGATCAATCTCCGGTAAACTATATCTATTTCATGAAGTTCTTACTCTTTCTTAAAAAAAGGTGATTTCATTCCTTTCCATTGGTCTTAAATTCTACCCTCTCCTTCATACTTTAGACAAAGTATTTTACTTACATACTTTATATTTTGCTCTTTTCTTTAGAGAATTGATTTTGACACTCTCCAAATTAATAATCACACTCCCTAGGAGAATGCCAAAAGCAATTCTATATATGGATTAATTTTAGCACTATGGATTGATTTTGGCACTCTCCAAATTGATTTTGTCTTTTAGGAGTGCCGTTATCAATTTGGAGAGTGTCAAAATCACTCCCCTTTATAAGCCAATTTTTTTTGTCTTTATTAAAAAAAAAGATTTCGATCAAATTTTTTACTTTTTAGATTTCTCTTGTCATAAGAATGTAATAATTTCCAAAAAATAAACAACAGACCAAGTAATACGAAAAAATTTAAATAAGGACAAAAAATAAGTTACTTTGACTTATTTATCCGAACACCCTTGAATGTATGTATTTCACCGAAAGTGTGATGGAAAGAGGTGGGAAACCGCCATTTTGTAATGGAGAGGAGAGGACAAAAAAAAGAAAGAAAACGAGTAGTGGGTCACGAGAGGCGGACTTCGGGTTAATACTGTGCAGTAAGGTACACAATATCGTGTTGCACATTTATAAGCAATCGGATTTTATCTTAGCAACCAATAATTAAGAGTTCTTCATTACCGAGATTAGATCCAAACTGTCAGATGCACAATCCAACAATTCATAGGTGCGTAACACGGTGCTGCATACATTACCGCACAACACCCTCTCCAATTCACGAGAAGCATATCCCCCTATTAATACCTGAAATTAAAGAATATCCTCAAGGGTACTTTAGGTATCAAAATTTACGTGTCCTTTTTTCACTGAACGTCCTCGTATCCAAAACATCTTCAAAAATTTCGCTTTGACCGTCGTACACACACTCACACTCTCTCTCTCTCTCTCATCATCTGCACCTGTTGCAGAGGAACTTCACACACTCTCTCTCTCCACTTTTCCTCCTCTGCCACCGCGAGACGTTACACTTCTATTTCCTACAACTTTTAGAGAGAGAAAGAGAGAGACGAATTTTACATCCTTTTGTAGTACTTATCTTTTAGTTTTGGCAGTGGATTATCTTCTTTACTTTCATCATTGTTTTGCCTCATCAATCTCTCTTGCTCTGTGCGATCAAATTTAAACTCGTCTCTCGCTCCCTGTCTCTCCGATCCGACGGTCACGATCTCATCGTCACCCAATCGTGCGCCTCGCCCTCCCCCTCCCCTGTCAGCTCTCCTCTACGTAAGTCACCCTAAAATTACATGCCCTTTTTAATATACTCTCTCTCTTTCTCTCTCTCTCTCTGCAATCCAAATCATCTCTTCCCCATATTCATACATCTCTCTCTCTCTCTCTCTCTCTACACATGCATATGTTTCCGTCTCCCATCGCGACAGATTAACTCCGTTCTTCTTAGACGGCGTACGTCTATTTCTTTCGTCACAGTACTCGTTTTTGTGTGTGTGTGTGTTTTGTTTTTTGTTTTGATCCGCGTTTATTTGTGTGGTTAGTTTGGTGCATTTGTTAATTGGAATACCCTTATTCTTTTTTTTTGACGGAAGAGTGCAGTTTTAACTTCTTGATGTTGAACTTTTTGTGCAAAAGTTTTCCCCTCGGTTTCGGTAGGGTCTTCTACTGTTTAACTTTTTTTGTTCATTTCTAGCTACATGCAGTGGACTAAATCCTCGCGAGATTTCATTCCATACTGTTTTCTATTGCAATTAGAATTGCCTTGATATCTATGACTCTAGTTGATACCTACAGTGAATGCTTACTTATTGGTGTTCACATATTTGATGATTGTGTGCGGGGTGAGTCAGTGGGTCAAAATCTTGCCTAGAATCGTATTACTTAAGCCTTTATTCTCTTTACTTTTCAAAAAGAGTTTTTTAAAAAATTCTCTCTAAATTCTCTCTACTTTCAACATTTCTCTTTCTATCTCTATCAATTTATTACCCCGATTATTTTTCAAAAACCAAACCATATACAGTATTAGTATTCAAAAAAAGATTGGATTTTTAGTCAAAATGAACACAAAATCTTGAATATTTGTTGATATCATGTGAACATTATTTACAAAAGCTTCTAAAGGACTTTTTATCTGTTGAAAAAATGATTGAACCATTTTAGACGGATTTTTATATACACAAATTAATTATCATTCATCAACTGATCCTTATTCAATCATGAAAACGGCTTTTTTCACAATCTCCTCGGTACCTTCTTTTTTTAAAAAAAAAAAAAAAATTTAGATAGAATGTTGGAGGTAATTTTAGGACTTATCTAGAGTTTTTGAGGCTATAATACAAATCTAGTGGGGACAGAATTGCGAAATGAGTTTTGAAGCTATAAAAATCAAAGAGTTATAGAGAATTGACCCCACTTGTATTCACTTCCCTCCACCCATGATTATGTGATCAAAGTGCAGTTGCTACTATATTGTTCAACAACAACAGAACTCGTGTAGAGCTTTCCTTGTGGTATTTGCAAAAACATGAGTTGTGTGTAGGATAATTTCAGTTTTTTTTTTCCGCGACTCAGATATGTTTATTTTTATTTTTGGTAAGCATTTGCTATCATATTATTATCATCCTTTCTATTGCAGTCCTGGTGTTTAGTTAGGGAATTTGTAGAAGCTTAATTGGATCCCTTGTATGTGACATTCGGGTTTATTTTGAGTGAACTACACGGTTGCCTGGTCCTATTGAAACATAATTCTATTTCGTATCCTCATAGTATGCAATTACTTCAAAAATTTATGACGGTACATTTTCGAGTCCAGTTTTCAGATTAATTGCTTGGTGCTGGTTTGTCATACAGTCCGGTGCCCAGTGGTACTTTATGTAGAAGCAGAATGCTTCAGTACCAGCTTGTGCAAGTGTGAGTGAGATAAGTATAACCAGAAAGATTTGCTGTTTTCAATCACAGGGGGGCGGCTACTGTTTTTTTATTTTATTTTAAATAACCATGTTTGGTTCTCACCACATTTTAGTCTTTATTTCCCCTTACCAATTCGCTGTATAGACTATCAGCATGCATTCTGATTATGTGAATTGGCTTTGTACTCCTGTTTTGGTTGTGTACTGTTGGTAATAAGCCAATGTTATGTGGCTTTAGGTGAAACAAAAACTGGTGCTGTAGTCCACTTATGTTAACCGGCTTGTTAAATGTCAGAGCAGTTGGTTGTGACTGTAATGTAATCTAGCATGTAGGGCCTAATAGATTTTAGAAAATAATGTTTTATTGTTCATTTTCCCACTGTTCCAACATTATAAATCTCATGTGTACTGATTTGTATAATGTTGGAGACTCTGATAATTTTGGTTGTGTCTCTTGTCTTGCCTTGTTTGTGCTTTATAACCAGCAACTGCAAGTCTCACTGTCTTATCGTCTGCAGTGAGCAGGTGGCATCTATACAACAAGGGGTGATGGATGTTAATGGTGACTGGAGACAACGGAGAAAGAATTGCACTGCTCAGGAAAATGGTGACATGGGTCCATTAGTTGCTGCTGCTGATGAGCTGGATCCCTGGACTGCATGGGCATACAAACCTCGTACCATTACGTTGTTGCTTGTTGGTGCATGCTTTCTAATGTGAGTTAATTGCCTTGCGAGCTGTGATTGTTTATATGTTTTGCCAATTATGCAGTTTCATCACTTGATAGATTGACTCGTAGGAATTGGGGGTCCTGTAGAATTCCTCCGTTTTTTTATGTGTTAAATTGTGTTTGGTTGTGGGAAGTTCAAGTGGTACCTGTCGAGTGGCTAAATTTGTGCGTAGTTCTCAATTTTGGTAAAATATCCAAATGATAAGGTTCGCCGATGAAGCCACTGTTTCTTGCTTGCAAATTGAAACTTGCTTACCGATTTGACCTTTCAAATAGCCTACTCTTCAGATAAGTGGTTGTTTTCAACTTCATGCTTATGTTATATCTTCACGTGCCTCTATAGAAGTTTATTATTTTGATCAAGTCTCTGTTGCTAATTTTCTAGATTTTCGCTATTGTCTTTTGGCCTTCTGAATATGATCTTAATTGAGTGGGTAAACTTACATTATTAAACTTGTTAGGCCTTCCTTCCTGGTCTACAATGCAGCTAAAGAGATGCCTTACTTCATATATTTAAGTTTGTATACATCTAGTACGGTGTCATTTTTTCTTGAATGCAACTTCCTCTGAATGATTGGATTTGTCAAATATATGGCTTTACAGCAGTAATGGGCCGTAATACCTCTTCTATCTGTTAAACATCAATATGATTATGGTAATCTTTACTGTAGTGACCTGGCTTGGGAAACCTTGTTCGACGGGCTAAAAAAAAATGTAGCCCTTGGCCCTAATTAGCAGAATCATGTAGTATGCTAATGCCTTTGGATGTTGAGTTCTTTAACCGGTGAGGCAGTCCTGTGCTTTTCTGCTATTGATTTTACTTTGTAATAGCATTGGTCTCCAATTTTTTAAAAAAAGGCCTTTGAAAAAGGGTACCTTGTGGATCGGGACGTGCTTTGTCCGTAGCTCAATCCAGCTAGCTTGACAGAATTGATTCTGGGCCTAAAATTTTCCCCACTTCAGCAGCTATTATGCCCGGCAAAGAGCTAGGTAGTCTGCACAATAGTGTCTGACCAATCGGAATAACAAAGGTATCCCTTCCCTGGGCCGGCCCCTGGC
Source organism: Rhododendron kiyosumense (assembly GCA_019656275.1). Classification (NCBI taxonomy): domain Eukaryota; kingdom Viridiplantae; phylum Streptophyta; class Magnoliopsida; order Ericales; family Ericaceae; genus Rhododendron; species Rhododendron kiyosumense. The sequence goes on along the minus strand of BPLS01000404.1, from coordinate 1,334 downwards.
ATAAGATCAACAGGCCACCACCTAGGCCCCCCCCCCCTGCCCAAAAAAAAAAGAAAGAAGAAGAAGAAAAAAAGAATAGGACCCCCAAATAAATAAGGCATTCCGTGTGGTCCAGTGGTAAGGAGTGTGGTCCTCCAACCTTCATGTTGTGAGTTCGAGTCTTGGTCTTTTTGTTTATTTCCAAGTAGTAAATGTATTCCAATGTTCTCCAAAAACACATGCCTTAACATAAGACATTCTGTGTGGTCCAGTGGTAAGGAGTGTGGTCCTCCAACCTTCATGTTGTGATGAGTCTTGGTCTTTTTGTTTATTTCCAAGTAGTAAATGTATTACTCAACTGGTGCTGGTGTGATTGGATTCCAAAATCAATGGTGTTCTCCAAAAACACATGCCATAACATTCAAATTTACTTGCTTAGTATGCAGAACAACCATTTATATGTCCTAAATGCTAAGATAATTATTTTTCCCTACTTGTATTTTTTTCTTTAATGTTTAGTATGCAGAACAACCATTTATATGTCCTAAATGCTAAGATAATTATTTTTCCCTACTCGTATTTTTTTCTTTAATGTCAACTTGGATGTACATTTTACTCAAGGTATCTTTCACTAAAGTCCCTAGTAGGCCTTTTTTCCTTGAGCCTTATCTTTTAAGTTCGTACTGGTTAATGCCTTGTTTGGTTTGAACTTAAAAAAATTTTTGAAAAATTGTAGGGGTAATAAGTGGAGAGAGATAGAGAGAGAAATGTTGGAAGTAGGGGGAATCTAGGGGGAATTTTTTGAAAAATTCTTTTTGAATTTGAAAGAGAACAAGGCATAACTAATTTGTGTCGTTTTATCTTTGAATCATTTTTTTTACTTGTTCAATTGGTCATCAACTTTAGTGATTTCTTTGCTAGTATAATTCATATTCTTTATTTTTTTCCTTATTGAAGATGAATTAAAAAGAAGACATATTTTGATGAATATAAGCCGATAATAAAGTTCCATTTTAAAACGGTGACGTTGCCAACTGCGCGTGATTAATGATATATATGTTGCACATAACTGGAAATACTTTCTTCCATGAGATATCTACTACTTTAATAAAGTTAATAAAATTACTTAGCTCGAATTTTTAGTAACGAGTTCTAAATTACAATCAGTTAAATGTGAAGCAACAAAAATCTGTTATATGTTTTGGTAGTTCAATGATAATTTTAGTTAACTTTCTTTTTTCAAACTTGTTAAAAATATATATAGGGCCCCAATTTTAAGCTCGCCTAGGGCCCCGAAAATTTCAGGGGCCAGCCCTGTCCCTTGCAATTATCCTGCCTTTTCTGTTGGACTCTTT
>BPLS01000403.1:7566-26152 GCA_019656275.1 Rhododendron kiyosumense | reverse complement strand
AGTTTGCTGATCAATAGCTGTGCAGATGATAAATGAAGGCTCCTCTACAAATGCCATGGATAGCAGCCTTGCCAGTGATTAATGCCGAGGACTGCTGGAATTAACCGGAAGCTCCCTCTCGCACGCGCGCTGAGAGAAAGGCAACAAAGTGACAGACAAACTAGGTGCGCGCGGATCAAGAGCACCAAATGGTGTCCCTAGTTACGTACCTCGCCTGATCAAGAGATAAAACGGCCTCGTGGCGGCAGACTTGGCTGGAGTGTCTTATTAGAAACCTTAGTTTTCTGTTTTCCTTTCAAATAACTCAGGGATTTGAGTATCAAGCAAAATCATATTTTGGTTGGTTAAAGTTTTCATTTTTTTTTAAATTAAAAATTATTAAGTAAAATTGGTTAATTCTACTTATGTGGCCAATAGTCATTGGATCTCTGTCCACACCAAAAATGGCATCCAGGTAGCTGTTGACATCTTACAGCATCTCCAACAGAATTTAGAGATACAGTTTAGAGAAGAGAAGTTCTTTCCTGAAATTTCAACAGCTAGATGTAGAAGAAATCCAACAGTAACAAAGACAAAAAAAAAGAATATATAAATATAATTGGTACAAAGAACGTATTCTTTAATATTTGGAAGTTGTTACTCAGCCTTTAAATTTGTAGAAAGAGGATAGAAAGTTGAAGGGTGGATTAACTTTTGAAGGTTCTGCTGAAGCTCCTAAAACATTATTGAACCTTCAAATCACTGACATTTGCTACCTTTGTTGGAGATGCTCTTATCTGATTAATGTTTTGGTTGTCGGGAATCGGGATTGTAAGACTTTGTGAACACGTAATTGTGAAACAATCTATGAGATACTGAAAAACTAAATTCATTTGAAAAAAAGGAGAGATGTGGAAGGTTAATTTGGGGAATTAATTGGAAATTGGGAAGCTGAGTTTTTTTTGTTTGTCAAAACAATAACAGATGATATTACTAATCTCAATCAAAATACATCGAGTAGAAGACTCATCCCTAAACAGGGAACCAAGCAACCACGACGGTGGGGACTTAGCCCAATGGCTATACCCTAACCCAAACAAGCATTCCCCAGCCAAAAAGACACACATCACCATAAGTTTCAATTGAAATCCAATCGAAAAGTAAAAAGAAAAGAAATAGCAAAAAATCCCACACATCACAAACCATCCTAATCTATCACCGGTAGAACCACCGTGACCACAACCACAAATCTCCAACGACCTCGAGATGCTAACCACAACCATGATCACCCAACGGCAACGTTCGCATTGACGACAATAGAGGAGGAGCGGTGGAGGAGGGATCGGTGATGAAGGGAAGCCAAGAGAAAAGAAAAAGACACATGGGTAATTAACCCAAAGAAATTCTTAGATCTAAGATCGATAGAGAAAAACCCTCACTAAAAAGAAAGAGTTATTCAAAGCGAAAAAATCATCATTCTAGAGGGAAAAAAACATATAATTATCAATCATGAAACCCTACCCTCCTACCGCCTCATAAGGGTGGTGAAAACCCTAGAGGGAGGGAGGGAGGGAGGGGAAGGAAGAAGAGTGGCGGCTAGGATTTTTTCCCGGGGAAGCTGGGATTAAACATGTGATTTTATCTTGGTCACTACTCACAAGTTTAAGATAATACCAATTATGAAAATTGGGATTAGGATGGAAGAATCCTATGCCTAGACCCTTGAAAGACAATCAATGTGACTCAACTCAACTCAACTAATAAAGCTCATCCAAATTCTCAACCACCTCGACTAATAACAGTTTCCTTGTGTAAATTGGTTCTTTTTAACCAATAATGCCTAACCACCAATTGCTTCAATTTGAAGCAAAGGAATCCTCTTTTAGTGGGCTACTAATCTGTCTTTTCCTTAATTAATCCCTTATCTTTTCAACCATTTGATATTTTACCCCTACCACCATCATTTCTTATGTTCGTTCACCTCAGTTGCTTTTATAGGGGGCATCCAATGTATATTTACATTTTGGTCTACTACTACTCAATTAATCATATTCTATTCCAATGAAAATGCAAATGCAAATTTTGGTCTACTACTCTATTATTAAATTCTATTCCATAGTAAGTGATTTCTTAGGAAACATAAACTGTAGTTACCTTAATAAAACACTCAAAGATTTGAGCAAATTTTTAAAAAAAGAAAAAGAAAAAAAGAAAAGAAAAGAAAAGCAGTAAAAAATCAACCTGGGTATTTGAGTACCCATCAATTCGCTCATACAGGTGGATGAAGAAATCATCATCTATCGTCTGGATTAAACTAGAAGCCTAGAATTCATTCTCAAAGTAAAACTTGTAGGCGGATCAAAAAAAAAAAAAAGTAAAACTTGTAGGAAACGTTTTCGAGGCGTCTAAAAGTTGGCGTAAATTGAATAGATTTTCAATAAAAATAAAATAATTTTTCTTGTCTTAATTTTAGTACTAGTGATTCATTACGTTTCTTTCGCGATTTGTATGTTTTGATGAGAAATCAAATTGAATTAGTTGAGCTTATTCTCTACGTAATAGTTAATAATTTCACATCATCACGAGATGTTACTATAGAAATGGCATAATATGAGATAGTGAAATTTCAACTACCAATCAATCTTCCCTATCTAGATTTATTTCATTTTGAATTCTTTTGTTTTTCAAAAATGCTAGGCTCACAACAAAATCCTACAATATCATTACACGCCACCACTGGGGCCCAAGAACATCCTTACACATCGTGAGTTCCTGGGCCCCAATGCTGACGCGTATGGATGTTGTAACTGTATTGTAGGATTTTGTTGTAAGCATAACATTTTTATTTCGCCTTTTGCAATGAACATGATTTTACTATTTTTTTTTCATTTTTCTACATGGTACCAGATCAAATTCTCACAAGAACTATACTGGTGAAATTACCTAAAGACATGCTTTTCCTCATGAATCATGAGTGAGAAGAAAGATGTGGAACCCTAGAAAGTCGAAAATCTCTCCCGATTGAGAACATGTGGTTTAATTTGATTCACTTGGATGTGTAGCATAGATTTAAATATCGGCCATTACGTAACATATCATAATGATTTTTTGACACTCCAATACCACTACACTTGGTATACTGCTCTTACCAAAAACAATACCCCGCTACACTTGGAATACTGCTCTTACCAAAAATTCACAGTTGCAGTGGTCGATTCCCAATATGTATCACTATATATCCGGTTTTTCATCAGCATCACAGCCGTAATAGCCACTACATGACAACTAAATATGGCCGCATCACAGCCGCAATAGCCACTACGTGACAACTAACTACGGCTGCTTCAGGTGCTCTGGCGGCAAAAATAATTTTAAAACATTCACAATCACTACATCCCATTTTGCTACGTGTCATTCGATACTTTCACTACCACTACATCGTTACCGCTACCGCTACGCAATCCACTGCCGCTATTTAAAACCTTGTATGGTGCATACACATCAAAGTAATAAATCTCAGCTGAACATTTAAAATTCGTAATGGTTTTCGGGGACCAGATTATGAGACCATACCCACAACGATTGAAGACTAGATGGTTTCAATTATTGTTTTTTTAGATTATGGGACCATAGACTTTTGGCCTTTGGTTCTAGATTGAAGAGAAACAGTCAATGACACAGTATCCATCAACATAAAATAGCCACACATTAAAACATACTTGTCAGCAAATTGAGTTGAAATCAAAGCTTCTAGCAACAAATTCAAACTCTTTTACTTGTACTTGTACTTGGCTCAGATTAAAAAATAAATTTGTAGTCTCCATGCAGTACAGTAGTACACCAACTTCACCTCATTATTCATTAGAAAACAGCAGACACAGAAAATTTTCCACAAATGCTATGCTGGCAGCACTACTTCCTTCGCGATGGGGCCCAGTACCATCAAAATGGATGCAGTGCTGCCACACTGTATTGGAAAAACTTCTTGCAAAAATTTCTGGGTCTGTAGCATTCCTATTATGCGTTGTTAGTACACGCGCAAGCTTAATTTGTATACAATAATGCTAGGTACCCCAAAAACTTATCCCGAAAGTACCCCAAATAGAGCAACCAGTGGTTGAAATTCACTTTAATGCTTGGGTCCGACACATCAAAGTGAATCTTAACCACTGGTTGTTCTTTTCGGGGCACTTTTGGAGTAACTTTTTGGGGTATCTAGCATTACTTGTATACCATGTATGAAGAAACAGTATCATAAATGGTTGCTGTACAAGGGCTGCTACTGGATATCAAAGACTTCTGTGATTTAGTGGCAATATAACAAACTCAGAATGATTTCTCATAGTATGGAAATCATGACCGCGTATTTGTGGTAGGAATGGAGAGACAAGAAAAGATAAAAGGAAAAAATAATGAAGCGAAGAAGCTAAATTAATTCATCGGTTTCCCTTGTCAGTTCCTTTCACTAGGTATATAATCCCTCAACAGCTCTATGATCAAAACACAGGCATTTGAACCACCGATGATCGACTGAAGAAGATAAGGCACCATCCAGCTATACAGGAGGATGTCATACCCGACTTCTGAACGGGCTTCAGTTACTATTCGAAAGCAAGCTCAACCCTAGATGAAGATCCAAAGTCTTACAGCTTTGATTTGAACTAGATAAGGGTGAAGGCTTGAAGATGACATGCCGGTTTTCCGTTGATCGGTCAGCACGTGTCAAGGTGAAGGTACTTGTATCCTGCTGGAATCGACTTTCGGAAGGTGGAGAATACAAATCCGATAAATGGGAACCATTTAGATGAGCATGATCATGATTGGCCCGACCGAAGCTAATTTGGGATTCGCGGGGACTAAAATCAAGAGCATAACAAGAAGGATCGTAAAAAAATGGGGAAGAGCCATGGAAACTAAAAGTATGGCTGTTTTGGAAATTAGGCTGAAGATAATAGTTTATACTAGCCCTTCTAGCCTGAAGCTGCAGCCTCTTCTTCTTCATCCTTTCCTTCTTATGGGCGTTTTGATGACCACCCAATGCTTGTGAGTTGGCAAACTCCTTAAAACAATACTGACACTCGAACTTCTTCTCCCCCGGTTCACAAGCCGAGGGTTTCTCCTTGGGCGAAAGTTTCTCCGGTCCTGAGGAAACCGTGATCGATGAATTTACACTTTCATCTCCTTCCACAGAGCTCCTCAGGGCGGCGGGATTATTCTTATTTGGGTCCAGCTCGAACCCAAATAATCTCAACTTCTTATCAGCACAGGATTTTGAAGAGTATTCACTATCTCCATCCCATGTTGGAGAAACAAGATTACTAGACATATCTTTCTCCATATCTCTGAAAATGAGAAACAAAAAGTTTTTTTCTTTCTTTCTCTCTCTCTTTTTCTAGTCTAGGATTAATGTGTACCGAGCTTTGTTTTGCTTCTCTTCCTTTTATAGTAAAACCCAATTGATTTTTTGACAATGCATTGTACCTCTAAACATGGGATAGTATTAAAATAATGAACAGGGCAAGTACAGGATCAATTCAAAAAACTAAATTATAAAATAAGAAAAGTCAGAATAGGAAGCTATCTCTCATGTAATATTGTTTTAAAGCTAACATATAATATTGTAGTAGATACACTTGAAACTTTTTGCCAATCAAAGAGGATTCAGTGGGTTATTAATTAACAAGGAAATTCATGGTCTATTAGCACTTTAGAGCATAAAAAACATGCAATTATAAAGCCACTTGTCCATTAAAGACAAATATTCTATGCTTAAGAAAGAGATTAATGATATTATATCAAGTGTGTTAACAAAAGTCAAAGAAAGATTGGGATGTAATCACCTGGGAGGAAAGAAGGGGTTTCTAACTTAGCTACAAATCTAGCTACTAACCCCAAGGGGTTGGATTAGTGATGAAGGCCTGAGACTTAAGGGTTTGCTCCCTCTTAAGGTCTCAGGTTCGAAACCTCTCAGGTGTTATCAACTCTTTATGGGTCAGTCTGTATTTAATTGGGACCCCGCAAGTGGGCAGTGGGCTTAGTCCTCCAGGATTAGTCAAGGTGCGTGTAATCTGGTGCAAACACCTGAGTTATTACAAAAACAAATAAACAAATCTAGCTACTGTTGTACTTAATTAATGGCTTAATTAAGATTACTTTGCTTGACCAACAAATTAGTGGATTCATGTATTGGTCTTTTTCTAGCGAAGCCCATCATTATATAAATTCAACTAAATATTATACTAATATTATAGGTGCCCAGTCCCATCCACTACAGTTTAATTAGTTCTGCAAGGTTGAATTTCTCTGTAGATTTCTGATTAATCAGCACTTAATGAAGCTTCTTTGTGATGATCCATCTACCAACATGCAATAAAAAATGAGTAGAATATGAAAGGAGAGTAGTTGCTAAACAAAGGAATATAAGAAGTGGATAATGATGTAAGCATATATACTAAAAAGGAGGTCTTCAAGGAGATCTGGGTAAATCTTCTTAGGGCAGGCAAACCTATATTTTATACCCAAAAAGCATATGTTTATGTGATTCAAGTCATTAGCCTAGTATTAAACAAAGCTTAAGTAAAGCACTTGGGTTGGACAGTTGTTGATGTTGGACCCCACTCTGGGTAGCTTTGGAGACATTTTAGATTGTGTTGTTATTCCATTGTCTCACATTAGATCCTCCATTGGTGGACTTCTTTCCCACCAATAGATCTCCCAATTCTCACCCATTCCCACTCCTTTTTTTGGTTCAATTTTTCTATCTAGGATCTATATTCAAATTGCTTTCTTGCTTCAGAAGAAGAAGAATTCCAAATATGCATGCTGTCATCAAGCAGTTTAATTTAACTATCCTTTACATGTGGAATAAAAACCAATCTGGGGTGGATTGGATTATGGTGGCTGGGTGGGTGGGTAGGATGAGTGATTGATTTGTTCTCATTGCATTCATCACTGGATCCCTACCATTAGCCACTTTAATCCAGTGATGGAGTATGGATTTCGGACCAGAAGGGGCACTACTAAGGTCAGCTCAATTAAAAAAAAAAAAGGGTTCAAATAGCAAAATTGATTGAGGCCTAATGTTCGATATGGTTTGGTTCGTTTAGGGGCAGGGGCAGAGCCACCTTGAGACAAGGGATGGCATCCGACCCCACTGCCTTCCAAATTACAACGGAAATAGTTATAGTTTTCACCCCAAAATTGTTTACTTGACCCCACTTTTACATTACAATTTGCCCCAGTCCATTTAAAAGTATGGAACTTGAAAAAAAAAAAAGGCGCAAAGTAAAATATCCTCACTTCTCCCCAAAAAAAATCCCAAAAATATCTACTTAACTCTTTTTTGTTTACCATTTCAACGTTTTTTTTTAACTATCAAGTAGTATGAAACAAATTTTTTTTGTGCTCTAGGAAATTGACCCCACTGCCAAGAATTTCTGGCTCCGCCCCTGTTTAGGGGTTCTATTAAGGTCAAGGATAATGCATGGAGATAGTATTCCCCACCTGCCTACCCCAACTCTAACAAATACCCAATCCTGCTCATTTCATTCATCACTAGCTTAGATAGAGGATCCCTACCGTTAGCCACTTTAATCTAGTGATGGGAGTTTAGATTTCAAACCAGAAGGGGCATTATTAAGGTCGGCTCAATGAAAAAAACATATTCATATAGCAAACCACAATTGATTGAGACTTAATGCTCGATTTGGTTTCGTTTGTTTAGGGGCACTGTTAAGGTCAAGGATAATGCATGGAGATAGTATTCTGTGCCTGCGTACCCCAACTCTGACAAATACCATATCCTGCCCATCTACCACTTCTCTCTAACCCCTAACCCTAACCTTGATATGAGTCGTTATCGTTCCTTTGCAGATCGTTGTTCCCACTCAGTACCAGAATTTGTGATATTGGGATTCAGGAAAGGTTATTACCACAATGCTACATTGTAGATCACTAGATCATAACCTCATCTTAAAGATTAGGTTGTTGAGAGAAATGGCAGCTTTGTTAACTATACATTACTTATGTCCTCGGTCAATGCGTCCCCTCATGCTTAGCTAGACTCTCGCACGTTAGTGGGTCAATCACGTGCAAGTATGGTCATTATCGGATTGGCAGTGAGATTCAATACATGAATTTGAGTGCAAGAAAATGAGAGAGATCAGAGCTTTGAGTATTTTGATAAAATACATGAACGAAAACGACTTCTACTAAACCTTGATAGTGTAGAATATAGATAATGTAAAAACGTTCAAAGTTGAGGTGTTTTAAATGATTTGGGGTACAAATGCACATTTACAATATTTATTATATATGATACAAGGTAGATGCACCAATGAACCATACCGCATTCCCATCCACTGCATCTTGCTTACTTGTGGACAATCAGAAAACAAACTTAAAACACTTCATATCATAGAGGAAAAAAAGGGACAAGCCCCACCCACAAACAAAGTATGCCAAAATTGACTGAACCATCAAGATCAGCAGTGATTAAAACAATAATTTCCCAAGATTGCAAAATATATGTGATGGGACAGTAATTTGGAAGAGGGTACGTACGTGTTATTTTTGGAAGTTTCATATGTAATTACCACATTTGGCGCACCTTTCTGTATCATAATGGCAATTCAGATGTATTTTCAAAGTCCTGTGCCTGCTGCTGAGATTGCAAGCCTTTCCACACCAACTATATAATGGTCTTTTCAGCCCCATAATGTGAAAGTACCTGAAAACAAGATGTTACATCACGGCTAATCTACAGTCGGAGTAACGGCACGAATGAGTTCTAAGCTAGCCTATGAACTTAAAGTCCTATGTATCACAAAGTTTGTCCCACTTTTTTACTCCATTATGATGCCACATTCAACCGTTGATCATTGTGTCTATAGCAAGTGGAGGAAGTTATCAGAGGCAAAATTGGTCATCAGTGACTCAGTGATATCAAACTGGAAATAAAGTGCAACGGCAAAACAACAGTATTAGAAAGAAAAGCACTTAGAAAACGTGGCCTCAAGATAGGGATGGCCATCTCGGCCAATTTGTCTGTATTCAATCCGTTATCCGTCCTGAACGGATCGGATTTTTTTGGGGATTTTTTGGATATCTGGGCGGATTCGGATTTAGTTTTCAAAAAAATTTCAAAGATCAGATCAGATTCGGAGGTAAGTCTTTTCCTGCCCCGAATCCGATCTCCATCCCCGATCCGTCCCGATCTGTCCTCGAATATCCGAAAATCTATTTTTTTGTTAAAAAATCCACCTCTGATCTGTCCCGATCTGTCCTCGAACACACTTTTTGATCAAAAATCTGGTTTTTTTTTCAAATTTGGATATCCGAATCTCCGATCGGATCTCCATTCTCCATTCGGAGCGGGGATGGAGGACTGAAAATATATCCGATCGGAGATTGAGGCGGATTCGGAGGTCAGGTGGAAGGTTTGGATTTGGATATGTCAATATCCGCCTCCGATCCGCCCCGTTGCCATCCCTACCTCAGGAAGCCTTTGGTCTAGAGTTTGACTCTAACCCGCGTGTCATCGATTGCTGTCTCAGGCAATCCATACAGGGCTTGGCCGATTTTGATTGAGCCCGCCGCTAGTGAATTGTAGGATTGGTTTTCATATTAGTTTGTCTGGTTGGTCAGATAGAAAGTTATTAAAAAAAAGTGTTTCGAATTTTGTCTTTTATGGTGGGTTATTAGCACACAACACATGTCAACCATTTTGCAATTAACAATTTAGCAGAAGATTTAGGAAGAGATTTGATGCGGCAGACACCAGTCTTATATTCACATGTATTCATTATATGTGTATTATATTGATATCAGGTGTTTTTCCTCTGGATATGCATTCCAAAGTTACTAGAATAGTTTTAGGATACTAAAATAATTAAAGCTACATTCCAACATGCATGAATGAACAGGTAGAAGATGAACCAAACTAAACAAAGGCTCTCAACTAAGGGAGAAATTATTAATTCCTCTTGGAGCACCGCCACTCCAAGGGCCTCCACCACCACACATTAACGCGGAACCCATCACAATGTGTATGGACCCCAAGTGAATATGTGGTGGTGGTGGAGGCCCCTAGAGCACCATGTGGCGGTGCTGCAAGAACACAAAATAATCTCTCCAACTAAGGCTACTAAAAAGATGAATAGTAAGGCAAAAGTCAAAAAAGGGCTCATATCATAAACAATTGAGGATATTCATGTAGGTAGATGTCCTTGACTGTACTGCGCGTTCAAAGACCTTGGAAAATAAGGAAAAATCCAAATTAGAGTTCATCAGAGGAAGGGGTGCAAAATTGTAAATAAAAGCAAAGTGGCTGGTAAACCTGATCTTGCAGCCTCATGACCAGTTTTGGCATGATACGACAGCTGAGATTTAGGTTATCCGATGCGCAGATAGTGCCTTGGAAGCTGAAAGCACTACATTCTATTCGATTTTGCATCAAAATTCAAAACCAAAATGAAACTTCCACAGAGTAACTAGGGCAGTAGAATATACAAAGTATACTAGCGATGTCCTCTTAATAAGTTAGAATTTTCAAAATGGACAAAAAAACTGGGGAGCGAGGGAGTATTTTTCTTTGGGTGAATTTTGTCTTTTTAGAAAACCTAATCTTTCGGAGGTTCTCATCTCAGTTGTCAAACATGTGATGGGATGTCATTGTTTTCCCTTTTCTCTAAAAGCAAAGGAATAAGACTATTTGTGAAGAATTTATACACCAAGGATAATTTGTAGAAAATGCATGTATTTATCCAAGGAATAAGACTACTTTTTCTTTCAGAATCCTGGATAGGGCTTGCCAGCAGAAGTTGAACACAAGACCTTCAGGTTTAGATCGATCAGTACTACCTTAAACCTCTGGCTATCTTGGGATGTTATAGCAAATCCACCCATGAGCCATTTAGAGCAAGTCCACCCATGAGCCATTTAGGGAGCCAAAGCCATAATTTGACAATTTTTTTTAGCAAAATCCAAGTCCACCCAAATGCCAATGCCATCTTTGGTGCCAAATTTGCACCCGAGATGGCTATTGCCATTTCTCCCACATCATTAAGCAATTTGATTTGCATCACGAAATGAGGCGAGTTTAATCCAAATGGCCTTAATTTGAGATTGTGCTAAAATGGCACCAAATCAGTGCAACAAGATTGCTAATTTTTCACTTTTGACACTGTAGCAAGCCAAAAAATGACTTTGGCAATCATTTTGGCACCAACGAATGGACTTGCTCTTTGGCTGCCAAATCTAAAAATTGACAGAATATATGGCAAAGTGGTACTCCACTAAGTCAAAGTTGTTGCCCGGAGATGACAAAGCCATCTTTAGAGCCAAATTTGGCAGCAATTTTACCTTTGCCAAAGTCCCCACATCATTCAAGCCAATAGATCTTAATCGAGATGCGTTTTGATGCAATGGTCTGAATTTGAAATAGTGCCAAAATGACAACAAACCGGTACCCAAAAAAATTCTACTTTAATTTTTTTTTTTTTTGGGTGCCTTTTTGACGCTTTAGGAAAGCCGTCAAAATGGTTTTGGCTTTTGCCACCAACATGTGGACTTACTCTTGGGGCATCAAAATTTGATGGAAACTCATAGTTAAAGGTTAGAACCAGGTATTTCTGGGAAGGTCCAATGCGTATTCCTATCCACCCATTTCCACATTTTACTGAAATTTACAAACCATTTGGACTCTTGAATAGTAAATGACACGATTTTATGCTTCAAAATTTTTTGTTTTTTTGGTTTGACGGCCAAGGGTGTCCGGGCAAATCGGGCCAGCATACGCGCACCTCAATAAATTCTCTCCCCGGTTCGGTCAAATGCAGGTGATTCCCATGGGGACTAGGGGATTCCAAGAAATTTCTTTCTTGTAGCCTGACCCCAAGAATTGAATCATGGCCTGTCAATTGTATGGGGAGCAAATCCACCAACCAACCAGACTAACCCGAGGGCTGATTTTGTGCTTCAATCTTGGATTCTAGTGGTTTGATATTTCATACTACTCCAATAATAATGAAGACTAATCAAGAAGATAATGATAGAATAAAGATAAAGAGAGCTTACGCAGATATGAATCGGCCACAGGCAAAAAAGAAGCCTTTATTTCCTGCTTTACCCACCATTGTCATCTCTACTTGAATCCCCTCGTACCCACGTGAAGGTTGCTTTCTTCTGTTTGTGTGGACGGGAAACGCGTGTGGCGTTTTTGCATCAATTGATTTCCCTGGGTTTTTTTTGGATGCTTTGTTGTCTTTGCAATTTAAAAAGAATTTTTTGTCTTATATTCCTTCTGAATTCTTTCTACTTTTAACATTTCTCTCATTGTCTCTCTCCACTTATTACCCTTACTATTTTTCAAAAAAAAATTCAAATTCTAATCCAAACAAAACATATTCCATATTTGGATGACTTTTTACTTTTTACTTTTTGGTTTTTGTTTGCGATATTTTTTTGGTTTTTGTTTGCGATATTTTTTGAAACAGACACGATAAACATATTTGTATTATTGTGCTGTTAATGTTTACAAAATGCCTTTAATTAATTCCACTAGTTTATTGAAATTCTAGAAACACAAAAATTGCATTTTCATTTGTTTTGAGAACATTTTCGGTTGTCCAAAACACAAATAAACAAAAACTATTATGGTCACCAAACATGTTTTTTTTAATAAATAAACAAAAACTCATTTCTTGTTTTTCATAAACAAAACGAAAAATAAAAAACTGTAAACAAAACGAAAAATAAAAAACAGACAACTTTACTAAACAGGGCCTTAGTATAATGTTTTTTGTTTATTTTGCGTTCTCGAAATCCTTGTTAGATTCACATTTTATTTTTTTTGGAGTTTAACAAGTAAAGAATGATCACCAAAATTTTTTTGAAAAATCAAGTGAAGATGAAAAAAAAAATCCAAAAAGCATTTTTTTTCCCTACAGTATCGTCTTATTTTTATACTTTTTCAATTTCTCTCATTGAAATGAAGGATTAATTCAAAAATTATGACAGAAAGCTAAACAAAATTACGAAAAGTAAGTTTTAGTCAAAAAATACTAAAGACAAGACAAAAAATTAGTGTGAACTCACTATTTTTCCCAAATTTTAATCTCTTTTATTCTAAATTTCTATTGAATTTGCTTCAATTTTCTAGACTAATCACTCGTCTTAACAAGAGAAATATACAAAATAAAATATTACATCTAAAAAAGAACCCACTACAAATGAAAAAAATTCGAACCTGTTGCATGTGCTTCATGTTGTTTTTATCTAAATTTGTTTAGCGTCGATCCACCATATTTTAATATTTTACCGATTTCTCTCATTGAGATGGATAACTAATCTAAAAAAAATTTGACCAAAAACAAAACATAAGATTACTAAAAGCCAATAATACTGGCCACCTTTAAGGAAAATTAATTTAGGCCAAACCCACAAAATGTTATTGAATTTCACAACTTCATCAACATTTCAACAAAAAAAAAAAATCTTTTGTGAGCATTGTTTCATTTGTTCATAATCCTCATTTTTCCCTTTTAAAATCTCGGTTGAATTTCTTTTCAACTAGACCCAAGATCAAGGTAAACTATAAATCAACGAGTCGACTTCAAACACTCTAATGCTCGTGGCTCTCCTACTTTGTACCCCAAAAATCTCTCCACCCAGAGATCGAACTCCAGGCATAAATAGAATTTAAAAATGAAACAAAGAAAATAAAAAGCTTCCCCTTCATTCATACTTTGTAACGGGTCTAACCCGGAATTATTAGGTTTTTCACCATTTAAGTTAACAGAAATCTGGAATCTCTAATCCTTTTCCAAGTATGCTTCCCAACTCAAAAGAATACAAAACTTCTTTACAATGCAACAACATTAAACCTTACAGCTATACTTGAGAAAGTACAAACATGGAAGCCAATCAACAGCAGCGATCCAGACCGAACTTGGAATGAAATGCAGTATCAACTGGATGTAGAAATTCTGGAATAAAGTCTTCCCATGCAGTAACGGCACTAATGCCCCATAAATATTCTCAGGTCTTCGAAAGTATAACTTGATCACAATGGTCTCTGGGAACGAGGCAGCAGGGCAAGCAGAATTTTTTTCCTCGGTCCCTGCAATTCAGAATGATATCATTAAATGTCTTGGAAAAATATCCTGTGAGAATTCTTCGAAATCCTGTTGCTGTGTTCACAGACTAGATGCTTGCAATTATTGAATCACCATAAAACAATTTGCCATCATGTCATGTTCTTGTCTATTTCTGAAGTGATTCTGAATTTTCTAATCCTCAAGCTGTTTTCTATAAAAACCGATCTGTGTTCTCCCTTGTTGATTTTTCACTGTCCTGGGTGTCGCTCTAAGATAAATTTCTAGATCTAGACAGTAGTCTTGTGTGCACAGCGCATTTACCATTGAAGGATGCAAGATAAATGGCCAATCATACAGATATGCAAATGTCTATTGCAACAAAATAGCCGAGTGTCATAACAAATATGAGCTACTTCTAAAGATTGCCAAAGGAGCTGTCTAAGGAATCTCATCCACAACCTAGCCCATACTGATACTACATGAGTTTTGTAAAACACTGGACTGAAGGCCATCTCTGCTTCTCAAGCAGGATCAGAATGAAGGAGGCAACTCTTCGAAATCAATCCAACCATACAATTATCAGGGTCCTTCTAGCTCCATCTACATCAAGGTTGGGGAAGTCCCCATATTCTATTGGGTACATATTTGCTAAAGAGACCTCGACACAGGCTATTGCATACCTATGTGTTTATCTACTTTTACACTGTTACCACGGTTTCACAATTTGTACCATATGATATGAGAGAAAGATGCCACAACATTTAATAACAGAAATCTGACAAGTATGATAAAACAGCACTAAACATGAATGAAATAACACAACCGATAAATTGGGTAATTGCTTACTCTTGGACCTCTGTATCCAAAGTTCGGGGATAGAATGGTGTTCAACTTCAATATAGGAAGGAGCCTTCAAGCTAAGGTGAGTTCTATAATTGATAATGGTGGGCAGAGGTGGCCCAGGGGGGATAAGTAAGGTCATTGCTGTGATCATAGAGAACACTGCTGCTGATTTGTTGCCAAATGTTGCTTTGAAGATAGGGTCATCTGGACTCTTTCCCCTACTGGAAATTTTACAGATAAATAGCTTGTTTAGCTCATAGATCAAGGGCTCCTGAGGTGGATTGGTCTGCTCTGGTGTGGCACAACAAACTGGTTCCTAGATGGGCTTTTGTTCAACGGGTGGCCATTCTTGGCAGGCTTCCTACTAGAGATAGGCTCATGGCATCTGACAGCAGCTGTGTATTATGCAGTGGGGGATGGAATCCCATTTTCTTTGGATGTGTGTTTACAGGACAGGTGTGGAGGGAGTCAATGCCAGATGTGGCTATATGCTCTATTCCAGGGACTTGACTTCTGAAGAAGTCTTTCTATAAGTTTGGCCCTGCAGCTTCTGCGTAATACATCTGGAGGGAGAGAAATGGAAGGATTTTTCAAGGGGTTTGCATAGACTCTGCAGCTTTGGCTAGGAAAATAGTAGAGGAGGTCAGGGCTTTTGCCTGCTCTTGGAGAAAATTTCCTTCTTCTGCAGAAAACCAGAGGTTATGCCTGGACTGGGGATCCTTCTCTGAGTGCTTCTTCAGTCTTAGTTTTGCTTGTCCTTGGTTTGAATGTGCTTTGTGGAAGTAATTTTCCGTGTACTCTTGAGTAGGTTGTTTCTTGGGTTCTGTCCTGTTTTCCTTTGTATAGTTCTGTTTGGTTTCGTTTCTCTTTGATAGTCTGTATTTCAAGGCCATCCCCTTGATTCTTTGGTTCGGTTTTTAATAAACGAAACTGTTCCCAAAAGACTAAAAAAGGATAAATATGCATATCGAACTTCCCATGTTCTAGGAACAAGATACTAAATCAAAATTGGTAAAATAGTACTCGGACGACATAAAGCATCAAATAAGCATGACGGTAATAGTATGCACAATGAGGTTATTAACAGTTTAAGGAAAAAGCATCACGAACTCAACTTCATTAAACATCATGCAAACGATACTGCCAAACTCAAGAACTACAAATATTCAAAAAACAAACACTAAGTCCCATCCAGATGTCAAAAGTCAACTAAAAGGAAACACAAAAACAACAATACCATGGGTATTCCCAATTGTTTGAGGTCATTATCTCCCATCTGCCTCAGCGCAGTCATATCCACCTGTAGTACACATCAAATGTGGTAGAGTTCAGTGTGATCAGAAAGACGATACAAGCTCCCTCATCTACAGCAAGTTACTTTAATTTTACAAACATCTATAAGGACAACACAGGATGTCCTTGATTAATACATCAGTCCAAGATGGTTAAAATATCTGTAGACCTAGGGAAAGGACATGATGCGGTGAACTCAGTCAGCATGATGCCTGTCTAACTGCCTGCAAAGCAGGGAGAGAATGGAAAGTAATGCAATCCCATAAAATTTACTACGATTGAGGCTTGCTTATAGATGGTATCGCCGAATAAACAAAGAGTCTAGCTAACTATCCCCCATTGGGCGTAGGCCATAGGTTAAGGGGCACAAGCTGAAAAAAAAAGAGTTAGAACTTCAATACATTTCACAGATTTCGCTACACTCCAAAGATTTCCATACATTTTTCAACTCACTTTTTTAACCTTCACCACGACCCAAAAGGATGCTTAGCATTTTCCATAAACACATGCTCACCTTTAAAATATCATGCACATGTCAACAAATAAAAAGCACAGAAATTCTCTTTACGTTCATCATAATCTTTACAGTAATTAGTGAGTGACACACTGACAATAGTTTGGGCATCATGGTCCGGCACCACACCGTGTGTCACAAACGTATAGGAAGAATTTTGAAATGTGGGGCCCATTCTACTAATGTATTGATGCCACATGAGATGGTATCCGAAATGTGGTACTTAAATGGGGTGTAGTACGAAGCAAGAGGTACTTCTCAGGTCCGAAATGGTGAATACTTCACACCAGGAAGCTTTCCCATGATTCCCATCTGCAGTGAACTAGAGAAGTACCACAATAACAATTGAAAATGAATATGGCTATGCCACCTCAACTGAGCACCCATTTCATTGTGCAATACAAAAGAAAATCCAAGTATAAAAACTATCCTCAAGAATGTTGAAATTGAGGTTGAATATGGTAAACGTAAACTGTATCAGAATACCACACTGCACTGCCACTACAGTTAATTACCACACACCAACAACGCAGCCATAACAATAAACTTGTTTAGGTTAATTTTGGTAGCTTTTGCTTCACAAGACCAAAAACAAGAAATCAGTTTACAAGCCTGAAGAATAAAGGTGATATCAGGAAAGCAGGTGAAAGGTGCACGAAAGAAGTGTGCAATGGCAGACATATTTATGATGTTTAATGCCTTGTTCTCTTCACTTTTCAAAAAGAATTTTTCAAAAAATACCCCCTAGATTCCCCCTACTTCCAATATTTCTCTCTCTACATCTCTCCACTTATTACCCCTACTACTTTTCAAAAACCAAAACCAAACACAGCAGTACAATTTTTTTTCTTTTGGGGTTCACATCGAAATGACTGAAAACCCATACTTCTTCACGGATTACTTATGCTGTGTAAGTCATTCGAAAGTTTAAGCAATTCTCAACATAAGATTACTAAAGGAGCATTCAAAGAAGGATGCAACAGATAACCACGTACTTCCTCAGCCTTAAAAGAGATGGAGTAACTTTCCAAACCCAATGAATACAATAAGCCATCCACCGTAAGATGTTCATTGCCCTACATAAAATAACAGCAAACAAAACAAAGAAATATCATCAGCACGTAATGAAAAGAACCAACATATGAAATGGATAGACCTGATAAAGCATGAAGTTTGGGGGGGCGGGGGGAGTGTTGTTGGTTCCTCAAGAACAGCACAATAAGCTTGATTTTTATAAGCAAAAATACAACCATTTCTACTTCCACTAACACTTAGAGCATCTCCAATCCATCCTTATTCCTCCAAAATAGAGGATGGAAGTGACACATTGAGGGGAGATTTTGTAATTTATTCCCTTTTTTCTTCACTTTTTGTATTTTTTGGGAAAATATTTGAGGGACCCATCGTCCTTTTTTAGAGTTTGGAGAAATTTCATACTCCAAATTTGCTTTTGGTCCTCCATTTTTAGAGGACCAAATTTACTTTTGGAGGACCAAACTCTAAAAAGGACGGTGGGTCCCTCAAATATTCTCCCAAAAAATACAAAAAGTGAAGAAAATAGGGAATAAATTACAAAATCTCCCCTTAATGTGTCACTTCCATCCTCTATTTTGGAGGAATAAGGATGGATTGGAGATGCTCTAAGAATGCATCTATAGGGGGAAAAGGCCAGGAAAAACAGGGTTGCACTATTTATCATGCTATTGACCAATAGCATAAAGACAATGAAACAAATCAACATGTTTGCTTGTAGAGCTGCAAGAGAATTATAATGCAGCTGCAGCATTGAATTTCAAGGAAAGAAGAGGAAAGGAAAATGCAATCGAGGCTTGTGATTTGTACCATGTATGAACTTCTATGC
>BPLS01000402.1:222151-253917 GCA_019656275.1 Rhododendron kiyosumense | reverse complement strand
TTTAGTAGATTAATATGCTGGTTAAACATTGACATAAAATATAAATTTATTTAGGACAACTGTAAAATTTTTACCCCCTCCAATCTTGAAATAGTATCTACTATGAAATACAACTTTCATAAAAAATAAATTTTAGTTAAAAAAATAGTATACATTTTTAAGTTCTCATTTCGCCTTGTAGTTAATTTTTTTAGAATAGAAGATATGTTTTTTGACCGTACTATTTATACAATTATATGAGATTGTGTACATATATTTTTGGTTAATATATCAACTAGTAGAGTTAAGGTAATTTCTGAACATCCTATCACAAATTCCTAGAGCCGGCACTGGTAAAACATTTGTTTCTTTCAAATCAATTATATTGTGCCACATCGCCATGTTTCATTGATTGGAACCACTGTTTTGCAACGTGGCACAATATAATTGATTTAGAGAAAATAAATGTTTATACCGACAGTGTAAAGAATTTATTCTCTATTGAAATTACCCTTATATCTTCCCTCTTGTTCTCCACTTCTCTTACTACTAAATTCACCTATTTACACAAATAGAGTGACAAGGTTAAGAACTGCGCAATGTAATTGATTTTGAGAAAATAAATATTTACCCCAACGGTGTAAAAAAAAATTTCTCTGTTGAAATTAGGAGAATTACCCCTATGTCTTCTGTAAGGACCCGTAAATTCATATAATTGATTTAAATGTTTTAAATAGAAATAAAAAGGGGGAAATTGATTTGGAATATTAAGATTGGGGTTAATGTGAAAGTGTTGCATTTAGAGGGGTGAAAGTGTGATGTGTATGTTCATATATGTGTGTGGTGTGAGACGCAGGGAAATAAATTTCCCCATTCCCACTCTCCCGTTCTCTCTCTCTCTCTCTCTCTCTCTCTCTCGGCTCTCTCTCACTCACTCATACCAAATTTCAACCAAAATCACCCAAAACCCAAAACAATAAAGCCTTCATCCCTTTGTACATTCGCGTATTGCGGCCCGTATTGCACCGGTGTGAGCTCGGTGGAGGTGTAATTCATTTGGTTCCAAGATTTGAGGCTAGGGCTTGGAGAATTTCTTGAATTCGTTCTCCAATCTTTGAGGTAGGGAGTTCTAACTTTCAATATATGTTTATGACTTGTTTCTATTGCCTTGATTCGTGCCATTGATTGTTGTGGTTGTTGTTGTTGTTGTTGTTGTTGAAAACCCACGTGATTCTGTCAAAAAATCTGCTCGAAACCCATTTGTTATCGATAACGTTTACCATCGTTATCGATAACATTACATTCCAGGACTACCAATGTATTGTTATCCCTACCTTTGCATTGTTATCCCTACCATTCCATAGTTATCCCTAACATTTGCCTTTGTTATCCCTACCATTGCAACGTTATCCCTAACATTTGTCATTGTTATCCCTACCATTGCAACGTTATCCCTAACGTTTGTCTTTGTTATCCCTACCATTGCACTGTTATCCCTAACGTTGTAACGTTATCCCTAACATTTGCCACTGTTATCGATACCCTCGCGTCTGGAACGATATTGACCCATTTGTTATCGATACCTCCCATCATGGTATCGATAACGTTGCGTTGTAATGGACCTCAACCAATTGTTATCGATAACATTATTAAAGGTTATCGATAACACTTTGTGTCTGGGCAATTTTGCTGACTTGATCCATCCTTTATTGTTTTGGGTTCCGTTCACTTCTGAATCACTCCAAGAATTTCCCGAATGATCCATTGACTTGAGTAATCATATCTAACGCCTTCATTGCACGATCTTAATGCTCATTTGAACATGGTTGTACAAAATTATTTATGGACCAAAAAAAAAAAATTGGATTTAAACGGTACGGATTGATTGGAAAAGGGTTTTGAAACTTTTCGAACACAACGAAAATCTTTCAGGACATCCCGAAAGGGTAAAGAGCCTGGCAGAGGACATCGGGGTCCTATAAATGGCCCGGCATGAGCTATATGCTCCTATCAGGACATCCCGAATGGGTAAAGAGCCTGGCAGAGGACATTGGGGTCCTTTAATTGGCCCAGTAAGAGCTTCGGCTCATGACACATGTGCGAGATACACTATGATTCACGATGCTTTCAAAGGTTACATGTTGATAAATATGATTGATTTTGGAAATGAAAGATTGAAGTTGGATTACTGTTGTTACTTCATTCCGTTGGTCTCAGTTGCTGTTGTTCCTCTTGTTATCGTTCCTACATTTCATATGCATACATTGTTAGATTAGAGCTTCCTACTGGGCTAGTGTAGCTCAAACCTTACTTTCTTTTCAGGTGCCAACTTTGGACAGTAACTTCATGTTGAGAGTGCATGGATTGTGGACACGATTTTTGAAAGCTAACACTGAAGAGTTATTAAGGCATCTTTGTAATTTATTTTTGAAAGATGTATTTGTAACTCAAATTGTAAATCTTTTGATTTAAGGATATTGTAAGTTTTTAATTTCTTTGATATTCAATGCTTTTGACGATTTGAGGCCTTTGAGCCAAAGATGTACTTTTGTGAACACTTGGGCGTTAGAGCGTAGTTGTTTTAAATGGAAATGTCAACTTTCTTTTGGGAAATTGTATGTATTCATGTGAGATTTTATTTATGAAAATTCCTCTATAATTATGTTGAAAATCGAGAGTGTGACATCTTCCCTCTTGTTCTCCACTTATCTTACTACTCAATTCACCTATTTTTCTCATTTTTATCAGTACAACAATGCCCCGACTATTTTGGCAACTTGACATCCATGATCCAACATTGATGAATGCTGTCTTTTTCTCTTTCGTCTATTTCTAGATTTCCTCTCTTTTACAGCCTGTTTGGATGGGGGCGATGGAGGCAGGATTCATAAGCGGTTGGATTTGGAGTCCCGGCCCCACATACTGGTGTTTGAGAAGTAAAAAAGTGCAGGTGGATTTGCTCCTGGATTTGCAAACTTGGGATTACAAATCCACCTTTAGGCAGATTTGTGAACAACGGGTTGGGGATTGTCGTTGCTCAAGCGGGGTTCCGCGTCATGGTTGAATGACCTCTCTACCCTGGCCTTTTCTCTGTTAGAATAAATACATTTACAAAATAATATCGCGATCAAATCGTGATCTTGAGATTGTGATTTGATTGTAATTAGGATGATTTTATTCCATAGTTAATCAATATGATTTTCTTTTCATAGTTAGGTTCTCTCCTCTTGTATAAATAGAGGTCTCATTGTATGATTTCAATAATCGAATTCAATAAAATATCTCCTTTCATATTTAACATGTTATTAGAGCTATAAGATCTAGGCCCTGTGGATATTCGCTCCTGGCGGGCGGCCTAAGCCTTGTTGCCGTCCATCGGGCACTTAGTTATTTTGTCGATCTCCTTCACGTTTTTCAGCTGCCTGCACCCACCATGCCTCTTCACCACTGGCGCTCGTGGCTTTTTTGTTTTTCGGCTTTTGTTGGTTTCTCTTGGTTTTCTTCTTGGCAGTTCTCTTGGCTCCTACCTCTCGGCTTTTGGCTCTCCTGACCGTTTACATCTTCAATAATATATTGTTTCGCATTTCTTCGCATGGTATCAGAGCTATAAGATCTAAACCCTGTGGATATTCGCTCCTGGCGAGCGGCCTAAGTCTCGCTGCCGTCCGCCGGGCACTTAGTTACTTTGTCAATCTTCTCCATGCTTTCTGGTTGCTTTCACCCACCAAAATGTCTCTTCATCACCAATGTGCCTCTTCACAACCAGTGTTTGTGGCTTTTCGATTCATGGCTTCTTCGTTTCTTTTCTTTCAAACTCAAGATAGGTAGTCCTACTTGAGTTTGGCTTGGCTTGGTTTAGCGTAGCGTGGCAGCTCCTAGTTTCTAACAAGTTTTTCTTGGCTTTTTTTGTAACAACCCGGATTTTCGACCCAATTTTTAAAATTTTTTTTTTTAGAGATTACAAATTTTATTCCAGTAAAATTATTTTTAATAAATTAATTATAGAGATTTCTTTTAGAATATGTTCCATATGAGTATCGTGTGCCACATACACCATAATTTTTTTCCAAATCAATTTTTTCCCAGCCGTATGCCTCTCTCATCTCTCTGTCGTCCCTCCCCTCTCTGTCTCTCCTTTACTTACTCCCCACACCAAGCCAGCCATCCCCCCCTCATCCTTATCTCTTCTACATCTTATCCCTTTACCATTAATACTTTCTCATCGTAAATTAATCTTGCACCCCACTCCACCCCATCTCTATAAATACGTCTCTCCCTCCCCAGAATTCAAGACACCCTCTCCCACACTCCAATCTCAGCTAAAAGTCTAGAAAGAGAGAGAGAGAGAGAGAGAAGAAATCTAGAAAAAGAAAAGATCGATCACCCAATTTCGTCCCTCTGTTCATGGCCTGTTTCCTCCTAGTTGATGATGTTTTGAGGCCTGAGTTTCTTCACGAATGTTGTAGAGGACGTCAAGATCTTCGATTTCAACCCAAGAATCGCCCAAAACAGTCAAGAATTGATAGAGTTATCGCCATTCAAAGTTAGGTAAAATTCTCGGATTCTGATTTCCAGGCAGATTTAGCGACCCTTCTAAACTTCCATTTTTCTCCTACTTAGAGTGGTTTTCGGGCTTAGACTTCTTCACAAAAGTTGTAGAGCGTTTCAAGATCTTCGCGAGAGACACAAGTATCATCCAAAACGGCAGATGTTTGATCAAGTTATTCCAGCCCTAAGTTGCTGCTAGAATACCGATCTTTCGCCATCAAATGAAAACCCACCGGATTCCACCGAATCGCTTTGTCCGGAATAAAGGTAGATTAATCTTTCTCCTACCTCTCCCTAAGTATATTAATGTGCTAAGATGTTAGTTTTTATGATTAAAATCCAAAAGAATTGAAATTAGAATCGAAGGAACGAAACTTAACTTTTCTGGGAAAAAATAAAAATCACTGATCACTGTTCATAAGCGTGGTTACTATTCATTTTTTTTTATTTGTTCATACCGATTGGTTTTAAAAAAATAAAACCTAAATTACAGTTTTTCCCCTTGACTATTTTAGTATAGTGTTTCGGTCCAAATTAGAAAATACAAATTATGTTTACACAATGATTAAGCCCCTGGGTTTACTAAAATAGTAGAATCTATTTCCTAGTCAACAATACGTTTTAATTAAATGTTGTATTGGTATAAAAAAAATAAGAAACAATCTTTATGATAATGTCTTTATATTATTTGACCCTTATCTATTATATTAGTATTATAAGAATGTATTTTACAAAGATACCAATATAAACCTAGGCTTATTATTATTTGAATGGAATTTTTTTTTTTTTGAGATAAAAGTTTCTTGTTTTATTATTAGCTTGTTGGTCACACAAGACTAAAGGCATCGGCCCATTCATAAAAAGTTACGTGATTTCTACGCTTATTATTTATTTCAATTATCATTGTGATTATTTGTATATTGCTCCGACACTTGATTTATATGCTAGATTGGACCTTAGAGACATGGGGTGGTATGCGAATAGAATTCACTTAGACGATGTTTGGTAATGGATAAATTGGAAAGTTTTATTTTTAGAATGCCTGCAGGCGTGATTTTGAGATATGATGAGATTTGTGATGAGATTGAAACTGGCGGGAGTCCAGTAATGAATTGATAGACTGGTGGGAGTCCAGTGATGATTGTGAAGTAATTTGTGAAGTGGTATATAAGATAGGCGAACCCTAGTTGTGATTCAGGCATGATAAACTTTCCCTTTGTTGTAGTTATTGGGATGCACACTCGGTATATAACTTAGGTACATCTACGACAGCAAAGGGAAGTGACCTCATGGGACCGAGCATAGCTAGCGGTTGGGGAGGAAAGATCCCGCGGAGGAGATCTTAGATTACACGTTAAGTTAATGGATAGTAATAAACTGGTTTATGTGGAAAAAGCTCTGTTTTACTTTTTCGCATTACTATTATCCTGTTGTTTGCTAGCTGTAAAGTAAGAGGGACAGTTGGGTTGGATTATTCTACTGGGTGATTTATCACTTACGGATACGTCTGTATCCTGGTAAATCGTTTGCTTCGGCGATCAATTTGCCAGAGGGCGCAGGATTCAATGATGGTACAGTTCGACGCGGAAAGAATATCAGGAATGGAGATCAAGTATGTTTAGGATTTGTTTCAAGCCTAGAGTCAGCTCTGAAGTTAATGTATTTTGAATTAGTAAATTTTTCTTGAGATTGTAATAGCTAAACATTTATTTTGGATAGTCATATTTATTTAGCAAAATTTTTTTTTAGATATTATTTTCTTTTGCTTCCGAAAAGTCAGGGCGTTACATTTTTCAAACTCAAATTGGTAAACCTATTTGAGTTTGAGGGGGATGTTAGAATAAATGCATATACAAAATAATATCGCAATCAAATCGTGATCTTGAGATTGTTATTTGATTGTAATTAGAATGATTTTATTCCATAATTAATCAATATGATTTTCTTTCCATAGTTAAGTTCTCTCCTCTTGTATACATAGAGGTCTCATTGTATGATTTCAATAATCGAATTCAATAAAATATCTCTTCTCTCATATTTAACATTCTCGTTTGTTACGCGTATGGGTCAAGAGAGAGAGAGGGGGGGTTTGGATGATTTAGGCTGTGATGAATCTAGGCGGATTTGGGTTTTGATTTTGGGTTTGGATGAATTCAGCATTTTACAGAAAGAAGAAGAAAGGAGGAATTATTTGGTGTGGCACATGTGTATGCTATCCTAGGAGTTTCACTAATCTAAACGGTCCAAAAGATATCCTAGAATTTTCAGTGATCTGACGGTCCAATTATTCTGGTGTGGCACATATGGTTTAAACATTTGTAAAATAAATTGAAGGTATTTTATTCCAAAATTAATTTATTCTAATTAATATAAAATAAATCAAATTTGAGCATTAAAAAAAGAGTGAGGGCAATTTAGTCTTTTAACATCTTATTAACCCTCCAAATCTCCTTTCTCAAAAAATTATCTAAACACCTCATTATAAATCCATTATTCTTAAGAGGTGGGGTTATCCTTCTTAACATATCACCCTTCATTACATATTCACCTCAAATCCGTCCTCATTCTATATCCACCCAAAACAAATCCTCCATCCAAACGGGCCGAAGCATCTTTTTGCATCCCTGTTTTACTTTATCATCATCGTGTCTTCTTTTCCACCGCCATCAGCAATGATACAGTCAAGGCCCACAAATCCCAAGCCAAGTCAACAAGACCCCAACATTTTGTCAATAGTTTTTTTTTTTTTTGGAACAAACTCAGAGGATTTTGATTACTCAAAATCCACTCAACGGGCTACAAACCCCAAACCGGAGCCCATTGATGGGAACATACCCAAGATAAGGGTTATCCAAATGGTTTGGATAGGAATACTCTGAGTACAGAAAAAACTACCAAAAGTGGTAGAGAAAGTTCCACGCAGGGAGCGGACAAAGACGCAAACGGAGAAGAAGACGGCAACTGTAATTTGATGCGCCTCGCCGTCCTCTTCTCCGACCAACTCACAACGGAAATAGAAACACCCACAAAGGGTAGCAAAAGTTTCACGCAGGGAACAACTCTCTCCGAAACCGGAGAATGAGAAGACAAAATAAAAACTAAAAATAAGAAAAAAAACCTCCGGTAACCGGAAATGAAGCCGGAGCCGCCGCCACGGAACCTGCAATATTTGCCGAAGGAGAAGTCTAGCCAACCTAGCTACACCACAACGCCCAAAACCGTTTGCTCTCCCTTCTCTCTAACTTTCTCTCTCTAAACTTTTTAAGATAGAGTTTTTGCTTTGGGGAGGGGTGGGGGGGGTGCCGCCTCCCACCTCCACCTCCTTCCTACAGCCAACCACCCTCCTCCACCATACCGCCCCCTCAAAACCCTCTCCTCTGCCGCTTCCTCCCCTCCGCTCCTATCCCACTTTCTTTTGCCTCCCCCACCCGTATCCCTTTTTTCTTTCCCCCACCTCCTCCACCGTTTTCCCCTCTCAAACCTCCATCCCCGCAACATTTTGTCAATAGTTCAAACAATCATCAACCACTCCGAGTACTGATATGAAGACGATTTAAAGGCCGCTCTGTGACTAACTCCTAAAAATCATGAATAAGCAGACCCTTCGAATGGATACGCTGATGGATTTAGGTGGCAACAACGAATTTGCTGACTATCTTAATGGTGATGCCGATGGATTTGGGTGACACCAACCGGAGATTATGGTTGAGGATGAGAGACAATGGTAACCGATCGAAAAGAATTACTATAGACCTGATCTTTGGATCCTGTCACGTCCCGCTATCCCAAGATTCCTTACAAGGAAATAAGGTCCGTGACCAACCAACAAGGCTTTCATAGAAAACCAAATGAACTCGAGAACACAATTCTCCAAATAAAAATAAATAAACAAACAAAACATTTGCGGAAGCATCCATATAAAAAAAATTAGATAAACATATGGGGGTCTCATTGTAAAACTGGAATAAACATGCATAAACAAGTCTTCTATTACTTCCATTCTATAGGCAAAAACAATCCAAGGAGTCCAAACATGATTAGGCACCTAAAGTTTGAGCTGCTAATCCATCTCATGATTCCTGAGGGATAATGTAGCAACCTTACTGCTGTACCAAATAAACACAGAAAGTCTACCCAGCTTTTAATGATTGGCTAATGTAAACTTCTTCAGATGATTACTTCCTCAAACAAATGTATTTTTTGATCATGAGGGCAGAGACGTGACAGCGTCTGAAATGTACATTGTGCTTGAGCAGCCTTGGAAAGAAGAAAGCATCGGTCCAAAGAGGTCCTGTTCAAAGTGATGCTAAATAGTATCTGACCTATATTGAGAACCTATACAAAGAGTATTCCAACTACTATATTCATTCAACTAGTTAACTAGGATGATACTTCCTTGTCATGTATAACTGAATCAAGTCTCGAAAGGATGTTAATCTCTTCCTTTTCTATGTTCCAAAGCGAGGAATCACTATGCCGACTGTTTGTTGACATGCTATGGGATACGCACGGATCCTCCCAGAAATGCTTTCTTATGGCCTTGAACTTTGAGTTGATGGCCGAAAACCCGGGGTCTGAAAGTAGGTCTTGGACTGCAGTTCGGCCTTCGAGCATGCTCACCACTTGGGACATTGTAGGCCTTAGAGTAGGTGATGCATTGGTGCACAAAAGGGCCACATTTAGCATCACCATTGCTTCCTCTGATGAATATTCTGAACCGAAGTCTGGATCAACCAGTTCTAGTAGACTCCCTCTCTCTTGCAAAACGTAAGCCTAAAGAAGCACCAACAATTAAGATGAGCAGCTTGGTAAGACACATAGCATTACTACATACCTACAAAATTGCACAGAAAAGTGTACTGGCAGTACATAATTTTTTAATACACTTCGAAAAATAATTTTGACAGCAAATTCAAGGATTTTTTTGTATATACGGAAAAACAGTTCCATTCATTTGAGCAAGAAGGTACAGAAAATATTTAAATTCAAGGTTCTTAAATTTTTTGTAACTCACAATTCAGAATGCTGAATGCCAAAAATAGCAGCGACAAAAAAACAAAAACCCTGGAAAAAAGTACTAAGATTGGGGAGTCATTTCAAAACCAAGAAGTTCAAGATTAATAGGAAGAAAGCCGTGCCTGCATGCTGGTAAAGAGAAGGTTACAAAATCCAACATCAGGGAAGGATTTAAACTGGTGAGCCAATCAAATTTCACTAAAACATTACCAGCAGGGAAGCAAATTATTTGAGAAAAACAGAAAAAGAAATTTGTTCTCATGCAAATTGCAGAAGAAAATGCCTCAACTATAGCTACGTACAATTCAAAACGTAGACTGTAGATCTATTTCATTTTTCTTTAGGAAAATAAGAAGAGGAGAAAAAGAGAAATCAGGAATAAAACGAAGAGATCATAATTACCCAGTCAAGAAGGTAAACAAATTCTTCCTTTGGCCTATAGTTTGTGTTGCTTTTCCCACTGACAATCTCTAGTGCAACTACTCCGAAACTGTAAACATCTGCTTTGTCGGTTAAATAGCCACGCATTGCATACTCAGGTGCCATATAACCGCTGCAAACACAAGGGCATTGGAAGTGTTAGGATAAACATTGTAACTTTCAAGCATCAAACCATGCATGTACAAACCAAAACATAAAATAAAAAGGCCATTGAAGGCTGCCAGTATTTGCCTCTAAAGCTGAACTCGTAGATAGTTTTTCATCCAGATTCAAACAATCTCATTTCAGCAAGGCATTTAGAGAGATAACTTGTTTTCCTTTCCTCTTTGCTTCTGTTCTTCCATTTAGTAGCTAACAGTATTTTTTTTTAGTCAAAGAAGTTCTCAAGTTAGTGGTTGAGTTGATTCCACCAATAGCCAACATTCATATCTCTTGTTAAGCTTTAGTTATAGACTCAATACCGAGTAAAGAATTCCTCAATTCCAGAAGACAATTTACAAGGGTAATTATACGAGAAGAACTTACATAGTTCCAGCAACCCGAGTGCTGATATGGGTGTGATCATCCTCATAAAGCTTAGCCAACCCAAAATCAGAAATTTTCGCATTGAGGTCCTTATCAAGCAACACATTGCTAGTCTTAATGTCTCTATGCACAATCTTCAGTCTTGATTCCTCATGGAGGTATGCCAAACCCCTGGCTATTCCTAAGCAAATTTTCCTCCTGATGGGCCAGTCTAGTTTCAACTTGCAGCTTGCATCCCTTCCTGTTAAACAACAATAGCTCAAATGCCTAATTCACAATCCAATAGATATTACCTAATTGGCTTGATTAGAACACACATCATGTAAATTTGACAGAGCAAAGCTCACCAAAAAGAGCGCGTGATACACAGTTATTTTCCATGTACTCATAAACCAACAGCAGCTGGTTTCCTTCAACACAGCATCCATACAGCTTTACGAGATTTGGATGTTGCAATGCAGAAATCATGCCTATTTCATTCACAAATTCGCGATTCCCTTGTTTAGATTTTGACGAAAGTTGCTTCACTGCAATCACTGTTCCATCTGATAATAGACCCTGCATTCAGGAAAGCAAGTGATTTTATATTCAAGACTCATTAGGGAAGGCTAGTATATTCACATCATGAAGAATGAAGCTCGTAGATGTGGAGATCATTGGTCAAGGTGTGAGACCGCGTCTAGTCACACATCGATTGGAAATGAAATATTCCAGCACCTTATCAAAGAGGAATTTGGACCTACCTAGTACAAGGCTTTTTCTTGGGGAAACCCAAGAGAAACAAAAACGGTGCACCATCCATGTGGACGTATGGGACTGTGTGTTGTGCCATGCGCGTGGTGGGCAAAGTGGACAATATTGCATTGGGTGGGGACGGGTAGTTACACAAGGGCCACCTTAAGCTTTTCAAAGACCTGCTTTTCTTTTGATGGTTTAAATTCTTTTGCCTTAAAAGTTAACTATCTTGGAAATCCTTATAAATAGAGGAGAAAGAGAAAGTAATTGGACGGTTAGCTTCCATTGTTCTAATTTCAGTTAACAAAAGGGTTTGGGGCTTAAATCCTTGATATATGTATTTTTCATTTATTTTACTCGTTCCTGGATTTTAACGAATACAAATGTGGAAGAATTTTAGGACCAATATATGGAAATAATAGATCTTTATGGCAATTTCCCAGATTATGCATTGGAAATGATCTACTGATTTTAGTCGACTCATTCCAATATGGACCACATAATTTGTAAGTCCTTCCACTGTTGCAACTCTCTTGTCACGTATGGAAACTTAGAATCTCATACAGTATAAACTATAATGGATCTCTGACAGAAGCATATTGGTAAAAAATGTGCAACCAAATTACCTTGTAAACTGAACCAAAACCACCCTCCCCTATCTTGTTCGCTGCATCAAAGTTCTTGGTTGCAGCTTTTATCTGTTTTAGTGAGAATAATCCAGTTTGTAGTTCCAGTCCTCTAAGCTCTGTCCCAAATACATATGTCAGTAGAGAGTAAAAGTTTTAGGAGCTACTTTTCTAATGGTGGTCGTGTGCATAATTTAGCCAACAATGCCGCACTGACTCTCAGGTTTAGAACCTTAAAATGCTCTTAACCCTCCGAAAGGCTACGATGGATGAACTCATCATTAATGAGCAAGTAAAATGTCTTCCATAAGAGAACTTGCACAGCAGACAATTGGCTAAAGTTTCAAAATGACAAACTCAGTGAATTTCAAAGATGGTTGTTATCTTGCAAATGGACAAGAGCTTTATTAATTGAGTTATCAGGGCAATTGCTTCCTTGCTATGTTACCTTATGAATAGTCCGCTAAAGTTTAGCCAATTTTTCAGGAGTAACTTGAAAACATAACAATCAATACTTTTTGGCCATGAATACAGCTCAATTTATTGATGATGTTGAGGAGACAAGGTAACTTTGGGTCAAGCGGGTTGACAAATTTTTGCCCGTTTGATGGTCAAAGTATTGAGCATGGGATAGCTAATGTTAAGATTCACACACATGGATAAGAGCCATGTATGAAGAATACAAAGTTGAGCATATCAATGATACCCGCTCTAATACCAATACAACCCTCTCCCAACATTATAAAGGCATTACTCAATGCTCAGCCCAATACAGGATTAACCACTGTTAGCATGTTGGCAATGTCAAGAGAGAATATGTCTAATTCTGATGAATCCAAAAGGAGTCCATCAAGTGTTTAGGCATGTCACAGAAGCATTGTGTCATTATGAACAAAATCTATTTTCAGATGTTTTTGTAGATGCTGGTCATCCAGTTGCGATGCTAAATGGTCAAAATTATCCA
The DNA here is from genome assembly GCA_019656275.1 of Rhododendron kiyosumense. Classification (NCBI taxonomy): domain Eukaryota; kingdom Viridiplantae; phylum Streptophyta; class Magnoliopsida; order Ericales; family Ericaceae; genus Rhododendron; species Rhododendron kiyosumense. The sequence continues at coordinate 241,083 of BPLS01000402.1, read as the reverse complement.
AGGGAGTAAGATAAAATCATTCATTGTACAGGGAGTTGTACCTCTATCTACAGTTGTTTTGCCCCCCAACAAGCCGTTCCTCCACAAAATACATAGGACAAGAAGGACAAGAAATATAGCTCCAGCCACAGCCCCAATCGCAACTCCATAATGGGTCTTTTTGCCAGAAGGAGGTTCAAAGTCTGCGCAAGAAGAGAGAATAGTGCAGATTCAATTCCAGTGTCTAGAACAAAAAGTTTGAAAAACACGGATACACATAGTTAACAGTTGCACTCATTTAAATACTAAGAAAACCATTAAGCTATATACCTCAAATCCGACATATACATGTCTAAACCAAATAGCTGCTCATGTAAATAGAAAAATCGTCCTCCACACACCAAGTGGTAGAATAGTTTGAAGGGCCTAGCCTTAGAAAGTGAGAATGGAGACTGAGTTCAAAACACTACTTCCCAACAACCCAAACATATATGGGTCCCATACCCTAAAACTAGAGAAATCAAGCTGTGCATCTTGTAGGTGTTAGGAGGGGTAGTAAATAGTATTTAAACTTGAGAAAGCAGAACACAAATAAATTGAAAGTGGAAAACTAAGAAAATCGTCTATTAATACATAATTAACATTTCTACGGAGTTTTTTTTTTTTTTTTTTTGACATGTATAGGCTGTCGACTTTGATTTGCCAAGTAGTCTGGACTCCTGGAGTTCGCAAATGAACAAGCCTAAAATCGAAAGGTGATACCAGATCAGCAATAAGTAACTATGATGAAGTGTTGTGCTGCTCATACTGCTAACTCATTAATAGAATTCCATTCTAGACCTTTGATGAAGCTCAATTTTCCTCCCTAGTAGTTTTAATTAAGGGAATCCAAGAAAAAGCTGCACTGAACAAAAGTAGCTTACCAGGATCCACAGATATAGCAGATATAAGCGGACCATAAACCCCTCTAACGGGGATGCCTGTGGTCCCTCTTCCAGCCCAGTAAAAGTGAATCTTCAACGTGTGGCTTGTCACTTCTGCAGTAAAATTCTTCACAATGGGCTTACCAGCCCCACCGGCCTCATCTTCGATATTAAAATCCTTCAGCACCAACTTTCCCTACATATATTTAGAAACGCAAATGATTCAACATTACGAAATGAACTCCAGAGGAGACTCCATGTGTTTCCTGCCACATTCCACTCGTTTACCTGGATATAGACATCAAAGATTCGCCTTCCAAAGCTGTTAAATGATTTGTCATTTGCATAAACAATTTCGGCAAAATGGAGTTTGACAGTGTAATTCCCATTCATAAGGCATAGTCCATAGTACGTGAGAGAGAGGGGCGATACGCGTGCTGTTGTGTACAGTTCTGAATCAGGTGCCGTGACATTATGCAGAGTGGAAACGTTGGTATCAATGTAAACATCGGAGTCGATGTCATTATCCAAGAAAACTCCCGTGCTGCTAAAGGCCCAGTTCTGTCCTGAGTAAAAGGTTGAAGCACCTTTTTGTTCTAAATCAGCTTCATACTTGGTATCATTGACAACCACCTCCTTGCCACCACAGTTTATGTGCAAGGAATAATCTGTTGAAAGTTGACTAAACAGGATAAGAAAGTTTTATCTTTTACTTATCAAAAAAAAACCTAATGAAGATAGAAGGAAAGAAATCTGTATGCAGCGGTTTCTTTTTATTGATTTGTTGAAATCTAATAAAAAGAATTCACGCATCAAATCCTCCGAACTTTAACAGTTCAACTTACAACAACCTCCATTATACTAATTGAACATCTTAATATGCAATTTCCAAATTCCTAACTGGAATAACTTCGATTGCCCTTGTTTCCCTTGTGTACCTTGATTTCCTTATTCTTAGGTTCACTTTTAGACTGTTAAAAGTATTTGTGTACCGACTCTTGAATCCCAAAATTATGTACTTATATACTCACGTTGATTACTCATCGCAGAACAGGGGAAGTTTTTCTTTAGGCATGGATGAACTTTGCTTCTGCATGCAATGAGAAAATGAAGTCATTTAAAAGCATAATGATAAGCTCATTGTTCGGAAATGAATATGCATATGTACGTTTGGCGCTATTGTTCATAAATCACAAGCAAAACACCCACCAAGGAGGGAAAAGAAGGCAATCTTCTGTGACAAATATCATAAAATTCAAAATACAGGCACAAGAATCTTACAGTTTGTTGTCAGCAGAGGCAGAATAGCTCTCCACCAAGTTTCTGGAGAAGCAATGAAAAGATTTGACGTGATTTTCTTATATAGCAATATAGGACATAAAACACAAGAAACAAATAAAATTAGACTTACACACTTCCGCGAGGACATTCCACTGGACCTGAGCTTTCCCAAGTGAAATTGTTGTAAGAAACATCCCTGTACGGTAAAAAGGAATGAGTAATATCGATCAGCTTAAACAATTACTTAGTCTTCGTTCAGGACATTGATGTAACATCGAATTCGCAAAACGTAATGTAAAGAAAGTATACATTATTGTTTATCTAAATTTGAGCATCAAACTATCATCACTATATAGATTGAGTCAAATCTTGCCGCCAGTAGCGGAAATGAAGCATTCAGATAAAGAAAATTTACATACACAATCTTATTCCTTGACAGGATCCATCCGGGTATTGGTCCACTAAGTCTGTTACCCGTCAAATACCTAAAAACAACATCCTTAGTATATATGGTCGTCAACATTTATAACAAGAAAAGATCAAGTACGTGGAGAAGAAGAAGAAGAAGCAGAAATTGGGCAGGAAATCCACTTACATGGAATCTACTTTCGTTAGTTGGGCAAAGGATGTTGGGATTTCACCGCTGAAGGAATTAAAACTTAGGTCTCTGTGACATAAAAAAGAGCGAATGTAACTCCACCATGTAAAGGATCACCCAACACCAATTGATAGAATAGTTGTTGAACTATTTACACTAGGTTCATAACGTCTACAAGAAAGTGCAATATCATGGAATGGAAACCAAAACAAGGTTCGGCATTCATAACACCTTGCTGAAACCAATATATTTGCTGCACCATTACCTTGCAGATTTGCAAGCTATTAAAGAAGTCTTTCCAGCATTTATTTAAGATACGATCTTTCCTAGTCAAGAACGCGTCAGATCAAACAATATGTTATTGACGAAATAGAATGACATGGCTATTATCTCCAAAGTGGCACACGAAAAGAAACATGGAAGACATTCTCAACTCTTTGAAGACATGAAGAGTTCTTATGAATTTACAGTATTCTTTGCAGCAAGAAAACTTATGATAAGATTATCTACGCTAGCTCCAGTCACATATTTCTCCAATCAACAATCATTATTTGGAGGATACTTATTCAATAACAAAGCCGTAAAGGAGATGAACATATTCACGGGACTTAATTAATTAAACCCATCAATGGAAGTTCCTTACATATGTTTCAGTTTTGTCAGATCCCCAATATATCCAGGTATCTCTCCAGAGATTGAACATTTCCTCAGGATCCTGCATCGGATCATCCAAGACAATTTTGGTGCTCCAAAGAGAATGTCAAACAGTTAAGAGGAAAACTAGAAAGCCAACTCACAGTGTCTTCATGGATTCCATGTTTTGTAAAAGCGGAAAACTAGACTCTTCACCTTTTAAGTCGCTCATTCTCCTACAAACCATAGAAATTAAGAGAAAAGAAAATGAACACGGTATCTTTCCTTGAAGAGTTTCAAAAGAGATAAAATAATGAAGATACATACAGATCACTTAATCTTGTCAAAGAAGAAATGCTAGAAGGAATTGGCCCCTCAAATGGAGAACCTTGTATGTGCCTGTAACATAAGTAATTTGTAAGTAGTTTGTTTGGAAACAACAATAAAGACAACTCAAAAGGCTATTTCACTTGCACTCTATTTTTGGCTTCCTACAACTCAACTGACATTCCATGCACCTAGAACACGGAATAGAAGAAACTAAGACTTTAGTACTAGTTAAGATCCCCTCTTTAAGAATATAGGGTGCTCACAGTTTTTCGATCTTCGTCCAGCTCCCAATGAATTCTGGTATCTTCCCAGTAAAACTGGTATCGCTTATCCTCCTAAAATGTATGAAAGAAGCAAACATTAGAAGGGTTTTAAGTAGGGCATATGGGAGACAACGGAGTTCTAAGATCATACCAAATATGTCATACCAACACAATTAAGATGGTATAACACTTTTCTTTCTTACAGTTTTCTTTGCCATCAGTTTAATCTTTTGTTAAAGTATTACTGACATGGAATTTTCATTGGCTCGTGTGGGAGATGTATCTTCATGCAGTTTTCGGGTGTTATGTTATGATATTTTTAGAATCTGGATGAGAAAATCAATTTGAAGAGCTTATCATGGTGTCCTTTGGGCATCATTGTCTCCTCCTAAAGGCGAATTGTATGTTTTCTAGACATTGGAGAGCATAGTATATTGTTCTGGTTTTTTTACTATTCTTTTGATCTTTCGGTGGATTCCCAAGTATTTGTCATATTCATTATTTTCTTTTATCAATCCTCATTTCTTCTCTTGCAGAAGGAAAGACCATTAGTTCGCTCAATATGTGGGATACAGAGGGCAAAAAGTTGCAAGTAGCAATTTCGCTTGCAGTAATTCATGGAAAGTGAATCGGGAATAACCCCCTGACCTAGGAGTTCAATTGAAAGTATATTATCACCTGAACCAGCCATCAGCCAAAAAGCCAAAGGAGCTGGTCCAAGTACTAAACAAATATTGCCATCTTGTCCGGTCCAAGTACTAGGTGAACAGATTATACAGGACCAGAAGATTCAGCGGGAAATTCAAAATATACTCACATGTCATTCAAGTTGGTCAAATTGGCAAGCGTCACCGGCAGTTCTCCAGTGAAAGAATTTGATGATAGAATGCTGAAAAAATACAGTTGCAATTAATAACAGAGACTTAATATGAAAATATAGTGCTTTTGCCAACTTTAAAGGACAAAAGTGCATAGAGAAAGCAATAATTACAGCTTCTGTAAGTTAACCAATTTCCCAATCTGCGGGGGAATAGGCCCTGAGAAGCGGTTTCCTTCAATGCTCCTGAAGGATAAATGTACCAACATTAAACGGAAGCAAAGCTACATAAATCACTTGAATACTCAACACAAATCAAGTGAAGTGAAGGCTTTCATCACCATAATGTATACTTGAAGAATATTCACCATTATTACAAACACATGAGGGTTCTTACGGAATCTATTAAGTTAGCCTGACCATACTAATGCTATGCTTGGCATATCAACTAGAATAGTGAAAATAGATTCCAACTTACAAGTTTTTAAGGGTGGTGATTTTGGTAAGGACCTCTGGGAAGGGACCGGACAACTGGTTCCCCATGAAAGAGCTGCATTCAAGCAAAACAAATAGATATTTGCGAGAAATAAGTTAAAGAAACGTTGAAACAATAATTCATGGAGAACGAAAATGAGAGGCTGCAGTGCATACAGTTCAACCAATCGCATTGTGGCCCACTGGGGAGGTATAGATCCATTGAAGCAGTTGCGACTAAGGTCCCTGCATGACAAGAAATATAGTGTTAGTGTGTTTTCATGGTTAAAAACTACAGTAGATTGTAGAGTTCTTGCTATGGTTGTTTTGCTGCTTGAATTTAATCCGATTATTCTGTGGAAGCAGCAAAACTCACCGTGGCAACGGCAAGAACCATATTAGCTTGAGTTATATACCCGCAATATCACAACTACCACAGGTTATGTTTTGCTTACAATATTGTCAGGTGGCGAAGTTTTGAAAACTCTGGCGGGACACCTCCTGAAATATTTTGGGCTTTCAAAGCTCTGCATTGTTATGTACAGCAAATTAGAGCAGCAGGGGAAAGATGCTTTAGCAGTACGTAATTACTCTAACAAACAACTGATGCAAAGAAGGAGGAGCTTTCACTTGTAGTATTTTGCTAAGGAAGAAAAGTAGAAAACGATCAACCATTTCACTTTACCCATTTGTCATCCAAGTTACAACACAGGACCCTTTGAGATTTATCATGAAAGCTTGTCTAATACTACATAATTTACGTTGGTTCTTACTCATGGACAGGTGGATTGAGGTCGAGGTGTAGACGTTAAAGCTATGTTGGCTCAGATAATTGTTTTTTCAAACCTAAAGATTTTGTCTCAACAAGATGAGATTAACATAATTGTAGTACTGTTTGATGCATCAGACTTGAACACATCAATAAAAGTCTAAATTCAAAGATACTGTTAACACCTCCATAATTGGGCTAACTAACAGGTTAACTCATAGCCGTTAGATATTGACGAAAAATTAGCCATATGATCGAACATCACTTGAGGTGTGGTTAAAGCTATGTTGGCTCAGATAATGAACGATGGGAAGTGAGCTGGCCGGGCGACTAACCAATTCCATTCTCCTAGAACAAATAATGAAATATTGAATAGTTGTTATTGGTAGAGCAGAATTAGGCTTTACAACTGCATTAAGCAACCTTCTCCTAAAGACAGTCTAATACTATCATAAAGGCAGCACGGTCGACAAACAAGCTGAAAAGATGATTGGTAAAGTTTTAAAACCTTTTTTCAAAAAATTCCCCCTACTTCCAATTAAGTTTGTCAATGGAACAGATTCGATCCGACTGACTCATATCCGATCTGGATCCGATAAAACCCAAATCCGATCCGAATCCGATAAGACTCGAATCACAAACCAAACAAAGCAACAAGTCAAGAATATGTTGAAGCGTGGCTTATTTACGATGTAAGCTGATCTAAAATAAGCATTACTCGAACCGAACACGAGCCAACTTTTTATGAGAAAAAGATATATGCACGGATACTTGTAGTACACATTCCATGTGATAAAGTTTTTTTTTTTTTTTTTATAGGTGAAGTATTTGTGGCTCTAGCAAACTTAATTTTTTCTAGCATCATAAGTTAAACGAGTAGAAATTTAAAAGGTTAACAAGCTTTAAAAAGGTTCCAACACTTATTTTGTTTATGTAATAGGCTAATCTTCAACAACGTTTTAATGAACATACACAAACTCGAATGTGAATGCTGTTGTGTCTACAGGGAGAAGACTTTCAGTGCTGAGGGGGTATCACGTGGTGTCTGCCCGGTACATTTAGGTCGTCCATTTTGGTTTTAAACGACTCGGATTTAGAGAGAGTATTGGGGTGAGATACGAGAGAGTGTTTCAATCTGAACCGTCCAATACATTTTTGAATCGTCCGGATGTATTGCTCGGGCACCTCGTCGGCTGGGTGACGTGGTACTCATCCGGTACCCAAAAATTTGTCAGACATACAGGGAGTACACATCATACAGCTGGTGAGGCCAACTGGCAAGACTGTCTCAGCCGCTACTGTACAGTTGACTGACTTCATCAACGTCAACGTGTTGAATGTTCTAGATTTGGAATGAATCCAATATTATCCAAAGAAAATCCTTTCCCGCAATTCGAGATGATGGTACAATACAGAATTACCAAACAGTTTTTGACCGCTCACCAAATTTCACCGATATGGAAAAGTTTCCTTCCCAGTTGAGAAAATATAAACCTTTCAGCTCAAAGTAGACTGACAAGGCAATTACCAATATCAATAGGGTGCTATATCTTGGTTTTCAATTTTAGGATTGTGAATTTGGCACTCCAAAAATTAATTGAAAGGCTTCAAAACTAAACTGTGTTATACATAAAATGCGTCGTTTTAAAACTTCTTTATCAATTTTTGAAGTGCTAAAATCAATTTTCTAAATTTGATTGCAAAAATCTACTATTTGATAATCCGATAGGAGTGATTTTGACTTGTCAGGATTCAGACTCGAATCCACGATCGAAGTTCAGTCATTCAAAATTACTAAGAAAGGGAAAATAAATAAATGAGTAAATTACACTAAGCACCCCTCAACTAACCAATGTTTTTACTTAATTCCCTCAGACTACAAAATCCGACATCATACACCCTCAAACTATCCAAAGTTGACACTTAACACTCTCTGTTAGGTCTCTGTCCATTACAAACGGAAAAAGGCAGTCCACTTAAATGGAGACCTAATAGAAGGGTGTTAAGTGTCAACTTTGAATAGTCAGAGGATGCACGATGTCGGATTTCGTAGTCTAAGGGGGTTAAGTAAAAATGCGGATTAGTTGAGGGGGGCTTAGTATAATTTACTCTAAATAAATAACCTTTGCAATAAAGTTGGAGTAATATGTGGCAAATTTCTTGAATGAAGTCGTCCAAAATATCTTGAGGATATTGATTTTCACGCTTTCTTCGTTCAAGTGTACTTTATTTTTTGTTTTTATGCATATGAAATTATTAAATTATCTTTGATGCATTTTTTCTTTTACACATGAAAATGGTAATCATGTAATTTCACCTCACTAAAAAAGAAAAAGAAAAAGAAAAAGAGAGTAGTGCATGAATGAAATGGGAGTAAAAATCAATTCCCTATTTTTAAATGCGTTTTACAAAGATTGGCTTCTCACCTTGATTGTCCGGATGGCCAATCAATGGTTGGATAGTAAAATATCGTTTTTCAAGAAGAATCTATTCTTCCCAAAAAAATAGAATTTCAACAAATTAATCTGGCTTATATAAAAAATTACAGTCTAATCTCGGAGGATGTAAGTAACATTTTCCCTTTTGCAAACTACTACTCATAAATGGAAGCCAATTTCTTCAAGACATGAATCATGTCGTCTGTAACTCTGTATGAAAATGAAAAGGAATACATACACATACACATACATATGGAGAGAGAGAGAGAGAGAGAGAGAGAGAGAGAGAGAGAGAGAGAGAGAGTACATTTTGACGACGTGGCAGGTGGTGGCATCGTTGAGAGTGCAATCGCAAGTGACATTGCTCTCGAAGCTCTTGGTATTGGTAAAAGGAACACTCCAATTCCCTTGTCCGCTACAAGGATCCTTCCTGAAATCCCAATCTCTCTTCCCCATCCTCCTCGCTATCTCTCTCAACGCCCTCACTGCATTCATATATATATCCCCGGCCCCCTCAGTCACACACACGTACATAATTAATCAAACCCAATTAATTGAACAGACGACAGTACGATTAAACAAACTTGGAGGCTAGGATTATCTCGTCTCGGTATATTAATTAGGAGCAGATTGCAATCCTTTTAAGTAGTAACTCATTTTGTAAACCCTTACTTAAACCGGGTTCAAGAAATCATTAAAATGAGACAACATGTGGATACTCGGACTGGAAAAACACGATCGCTCAGTAGACTGGAGACCATCAGTCCCTAATGTTACCGAAATGCCACATTGAGCTAACACTCTGTTTCGGGGTGTTTTGGCAAATTAAGCCCACTTGGGTCATGTTATGTTGAAAACAGAACAGCAATGGAACAGCTAGGGTATATATGTGAAACTGCAGTAAGAGGATGAACTAAGTTTGGTACCTTCGTAGGGGTGGAGTTTGTTGGGAGTGGCTACAGCGAGCTCTCCGAAGGTGTGGAGAATGGAACAACAGATGAGATACACAAGAGACAGCTTAGTAATCACTGAAGCCGCAGTAGAATCCATGTCGTGCGGCTCCAATTGAATCGGGTTGTTCAAAATCCTTAATTTTTCACTTCAATCCAATACTTATGGACTCTCTCTCTCTCTCTCTCTCTCTCTCTCTCATAAGCACATGCATATGTAGACATGCGGGTAAAATACTACTGTACTAGTAGTAGGGTCATGAGAGGGTCTTAAGACCGCAGACAAAGCTGAAGTATAGGAGAGCAGCAGTGGGTGGACTTGGGACAGAGACAGGAAGTGGAGAATTTCAGAGGACTTGGGGTTGGGGGCAACTATATATTTTTTCCATCTGAATTTAATAGTTTTTTTTTGAATTCATATTATTTTTTAATTAATTATATCTTTTAATTCATAATATTTTACGTGATTTTAAAAATATTGTATTATAGAACTAATCGAGATCTATCAAATAAGATCCATATTCGAGATGAAATTCATTACGGATTTAAAGATATAATCCGTTTTTTAGCCGGTTAGAATAGAACTATGAACAATTAAATCCAAACAGAGGGAGTATATTGGCCTTGTTCGTTTAACATATTTATTTTGTTTTAACTTTGTTGTTTTTCAATCATTACCCTATTTTTTTAATTATTAACTTCATTTTCTCTCTATCTCTCTCCACTCATTACGCATCTCTCCAATTATTACTCTATTTCTTTCTCCACCCACTACCAAAACTAAAATACCCAAAGTTACCAAACGAATAAGGCCAATTTCTTATATATGTAGTTGGGTAGTGGCAAAAGCCACACCCCTTTTCTCCAGCGACACTCTCTTTTATATGTCTCTATTAGGTGAGAGAAGGAGAGCATCGTTAGAGAAAAAGAGGGTGACAAAATCAATCTAGATGAGTTCACATTTGGTGACTGTAAGTGTATAGCATCTCCAACACTCTAAAATAGAGAATGAATGTGATGTATTAAGGGGACATTTTTTAATTTATTTCTTCATTTTGCAATATCATGAGAGAATTTTGGAAGAACTTATCATCTTTTTTTGGAGATTTGGTCTCTAAATTTACTTTTAGGAAACCCTATTTCCATTTTGAAGACCTTGCTTTGTTTGAATTAGAATTTGAAATTTTTTTTGAAAAATAGTAGGAGTAATGAGTAAAGAGAGATATAGAGAGAAATGTTGAAAGTATGGAGAATCTATGGAGGATTTTTTGAAAAATTCTTTTTAAGTTCCAAAGAGAACAAGGCAATAAATCTCTTAAAAGTTTGATGAGTTATTCCAATATTCTCTCACCAAGTGCCAAAAAAAGAAAATAAATTACAAAATTTTCTCTCAATAAGTCACATTCATTCTCCATTTTGGGGATAAATTGAGAATGCTAAGCTGGGTGATGAACCTGTGAGTATTATTTCATGCTCCTGGAGCACGAATGTTACCTGACGGTGCTAAAAAAAGAGTTGAATAATCATAGGTGAAGTTGCGCTTACCAAGGTGGACGCAAACATAGTTATGGTGCGTTTCTGCTAAATTAAATAGCCTACATGTTAATGACAAAAATAAAGTAATTTTCGATAACTAGTAATTTACTTCAACGATTAATGTCAAAAGAATTATCTACCTAGAAGTCCGTAAAAATGAAAGTGACTATAGTGATAAGTGTGAATACGTGTTAACGCACCCTTGTCAAGTTTTATTTTATTTAGTTTAGCAGAAATGCATCCTGACACACCCATCGGACACACACAAAATAATCTACACAGGTGCACATACATAGAATAAAAGTGACCATAGTGATAAGTGCGAATCTTCCGTGTGAACCCGTTTGAAAGCAAAAGACACTAGACCTTGACTCTTTTAATTACTAGATAACAATTATAGCAAGTGGATTGAAGGCTTACTGCCACAAATGATGTCCCAAACCATTCGATCCAATGTACTAGCATTTATTACTTTTAAGTCAGCTACGCGTTTTGATACAATTGCTTACCAACCCTCTCTGCTTAATTTCCTTACTACTTTCCTTACTAGAGGTTTTTTTTTTCATAAAATGATTAGGCAGTAAATTTTTAACAAATAAATGCCTTGTTCTTTTTGCTTTTTTAAAAAGAATTTTAAAAAAAATTTCCTTTAGATTCTTTCTATTTTCAACATTTTTCTCTTTATCTCTCTCCACTTATTACTCCTACTATTTTTCAAAAAAAAAATTCAAAAACCAAACTAAACACAACAAATTATCCGAGATATATTATAGATATCAAATAAACAGTATTATCAATTATAAACCATATGAACAGCCCCATGCAGTGACCGAAACACAACCTAACCCAACAATAAAAACAAATACTCAGCGAAACAAAGCAAACAAACAAGGCCAACCAAACGTCCCCACAAAAACCCAAAAAAAAAAAAGAAAAAGAAGCCCAATCGCACCCTCAATGCCAATCACACGAACAATGAAACCTGCAAAACCAGACTAAGGAACAAGAGAAAAAGATAAATCAAAGTAATGTTCGGCATTATGGGATACGGAGAGTGCGAGGGTCGGCACAAGTGTCTTCAATGACCCTTTCCCGTTATGCAGTAATAAGATATGTTGCATGTTAAGAAATATTATCTTCAACTCTCTTAATTAACCAACAACTCTTGGAGTCACATTACCCCACGTGTAAGCATATGAAACGGCCGTGAGAGGGGTTGTAAAAATTACTTCGAAATGCGCTCAAGCTAACCCGAGATACCTTGCATTATCAAAAAAAAATATATAATATCTTCAATACCACTCAATCATATACAGAGTACGTATCATAATTATACTTCAAAATTATGACTCATTTAAATTTTGTCAAAGATAATTACAAGAGAACGAAGTGTTAGTAAATACTAATTAGTATGCAGGTCGGGTTACGACATAGGTCCTTTTTTCTTTTTTTCCCCTTTTATCCTCATAAGATGAAGGTGATTTTGAATTATCTTAATTAGCTTCGTTTTCCATTTGCAATGATTTTGTTTAAAGTTTTTTTTTTTTTTTTTTGTAAAGTTTACATTATCAATTCGTCTCGCGATACAAAGGGAGTGAAAAAAGGATGAATAAAAAAATCAACCTGCATAACATTAACTCACATAAAATGGTCAAGTAATATATAAAATTACAAAAGAACAACAACATTGTATCAATTATGTAGTTGAGTCGGGATGGCGTCGTATCTTTTTAGTTTCACGAAGTGTTGGAAGCTAGGGGCAAATTCTTCGAAGAACTCCAGATATAACACAGATTTTTGCATTCTTTTTCACAGTATGAAGGTGAGTTTGAGGTGTCTAAACTTATGTTCTTCATATATATTGGTATTATTTTTCTTGTGCGTAATATTATTTGAGTTTATTAACAAAAATTTATACTTTGAATTCATCTTAACAAGAGCCTTTTTTTTTTAAGAAAAGTTTGGCAGAAGTCCTCAGCAATGGAGAACACACGGTGTATTGCATCCCAATAAAGCTCGATTGTGATCTCACGTGATAAAATGATAATCTGAATCGTTATGCTTATAGGTCCAGTTTTCTCACTCAATCTCTCTCCCCTTGCCCTAGCCCATCTACTATTTCCATTGCCGTACAAACTACAGGTCTTCTTTGCCTATCTCGATAGCATGTCCATGGTTGTGATCCCCATGGTGAGAAGGTCCCGTGTTCGTGAAAGCTAGGAAAGTCCAGCATCCTCAAAAGGTTGTTCATCCCCTCCCGCTTGTGTTCTAGTCTGCTGATCTTGCATGTTGGACAGTACCTAGGAGGAGAACGGTCTAGAGATGGTGGTGGGTTGCAGCGAACGGTGGTTGTTTTTTGGGGCGGCATCGACTGAAAGTTTGATCATGTGGCGACAGCAGTAACAGATGGTTAGAGTTAGGTTTTATGTTTTGTGTTTTCAATTTTTGGATTTTGTTTTAGGGTCATTCTGTGTTTCCTCCTAGTTAGGTCTCCCTCAATTTGGATTTTTCTATCTCAGATTCTGGTCTCCCCAGATCTGGGGCCTAATATTGTTTCTACAGGTTTTAATGAGGTTTCGTTCTGTGGTTCCTAGGATACGTTTGTTGCTTGCTTCCCGTGTCCATCGTGGCCGCGAAGGTTTGCCAGCCATCCTCAATAACATTTGTTTTCGTTTAGGAGGTTGTTGCCGTTGTGAGATTCTGGAGTTATATTGTAAAGACCCGTAAATTCATATAATTGATTTAAATGTTTTAAATGGAAATAAAAAGGAGGAAATTGATTTGGAATGTTAAGATTGGGGTTAATGTGCAAGTGTGTTGTATTTAAGGGGTGAAAGTGTGAAGTGTGTAGTGTGTATATGACTTGTGTGTGAGAGGTAGGGAAACAATTTTTCCAATTCTCACTCTCTCACTCTCCCGTTCTCTTCTCTCTCTCGGTCTCCCTCTCCCTCACTCACTCTTTACCAAATTTCAACCAAAATCACCCAAAACCCAACCTCAAAACCTTCTTCCCTCGTGTATTGCAATCCGTATTGCGTTGGTTTGAGCTCGGTGGAAGCGTATCTCATCCGGTTCCAAGATTTGGGGCTAGGGCTTGGAGGATTCCTTTGATTTCATTCTTTGATCTTGAGGTAGGGAGTTCTAACTTGCAATATATGTTTATGACTTATTTCTATTACCTTGATTCGTGCCATTGATTGTTGTGGTGGCTGTTGTTGTTGTTGTTGTTGAAAACCCACGTGGTTCTGTCAAAAATCTACTCGAGAGCTATTGTTATCGATAACATTATGTTCCAGACCTAGAAATTCATCGTTATCCCTAACATTTGTCATCGTTATCCCTAACACTGTCATCGTGATCCCTAACATTTGCCATCGTTATCGATACCCTTGCGTCTGGAACGATATTAACCCATTTGTTATCGATACCCCCCTTCATGGTATCGATAACATTACGTTTTAATTGACCTCAACCTATTGTTATCGATACCACTCGTAAAGGTTATCGATAACACTTTCTGTCTGGACAATTTTGTTGACTTGATCCCTCCTTTATTGTTTTGGGTTTCGTTCACTTCTGATCCACTCCAAGAACTTCCCGAATGATCCCTTAACTTGAGTACTCATATCTAATGTCTTCATTTCACGTATTCATGATCTTAATGCTCATTTGCACATGATTATACAAAAATTGTTTATAGACCAAAGATGGATTTGAACGGTATGGATTGATTGGAAAAGGATTTTGAAACTTTACGGACACAACGAAAATATATCAGGACCTCCCGAAAGGGTAAAGAGCCTGGCGGAGGACATCGGGATCCTTTAATTGGCCCGGCATGAGCTATATGCTCCTATCAGGACATCCCGAATGGGAAAAGAGCCTGGCAGAGGACATTGGGGTCCTTTAATTGGCCCAGTAAGAGTTTCGGCTCATGACACATGTACGGAACACGTTTTGACAGATGGTGCTTTCACGGGTTATACGTTGAAAAATATGATTGATTTTGGAAATGAAACATTGAAGTTGGATTACTGTTGTTGCTCCATTCCATTGGTCTCAGTTGCTGTTGTTCCTCTTGTTATCGTTCCTACATTTCATATGCGTACATTGTTAGATTAGAGTTTTCTACTGGGCTAGTGTAGCTCAAACCTTACTTTATTTTCAGGTGCTAACTCTGGACAGTAATTTCATGACTGGAGTGCATGGATTGTGGACACGATTTTGAAAGCTAACACTGAAGAGTTATTAAGGCATCTTTGTAATTTATTTTTGAAAGATGTATTTGTAACTCTAATTGTAAATCTTTTGATTAAAGGATATTGTAAGTTTTTAACTTCTTTGATATTCAGTATTTATGAAGATTTGGGGCCATTGAGCCAAAGATGTACCTTCATAAACATTTGGGCGTTAGAGCGAAATTGATGGAAATGGAAATGTCAATTTTCTTTTGGGGAATTGTACGTATTATGTGAGATTTTATTTATGAAAATTTCCTTTATAATTATGTTAAAAATCGAGGGTGTGACATATATACTTGTAATCTTGACCTCCTATCATTGTCTCTGTTTGAGATAGTCTTTGGTTGTCATCTGCTCGTTTAATTTTTTATGAACTTAACTTAAATCTCAAAATTATTCTTATTTGAATTTTTTTTGCATTTGTTAATTTTGAGTCAAATTTTTATGAGTTGTTGATTCGTTTTAACGAAAGGAATCAAAAAAGTAATTTTTTTATTTTTACCCAAGTATTTTAAGAAATAATCATTTTTAGGCCAAAAAGTGATTTTTTTTCTTCTAAAAGTTGTTATTTCTCAAAATACTTGGGTATAAGTAAAAAAAATTACTTTTTCGATTCTTCTAATCGAGACGAATCAATAATTCATAAAAATTAGACGCAAAACTAACAAATAAAAAAAATTCAAATAAAAACAAAATCTTCTAATATAAATTAAATTTAAGGCCCTGTTCCATAACGTTGTTTAAGTCCTTATTTTTGAATAAGGCAATTTCAAGCTAAAAAATAAAGTGTTTACAAAAATAATTTTTCTAGCAATATGGATATTTTTTGATAGATCTTATCGAGATCCATTATACTGTGCAAAAAAAAATTAAAAATATATTTTTTATTTACATTATTTTTGAATTTAAAAATGTAAAATAAATATTTATTTTTTAAGAAAGTGTTTTGGAACGGGCTCTAATTTAAGTTCATAAAAACGCATACGTGTTCCTTGTGGATCTTGTCCAATGGTGTGATAGGACGATGCATTTGCGGGGCCGTGCAGGCGTGCAGGGGCGGCTGCTCGTGATGAAGAATATTAAAGATTGAATGGACGCGCCTTGTAGCTGGCCGACAGAAAGAACGCGTTTTCGGGCCCACGCAACACGCGTGTCCGATAATGATTGGTGGATTGTGGGATAGGACAGAGATCGAGACGCTTCGCAGTCGCGAAGACTACTGCATGCCATGGACTCGTAAAACCGGTAGTACTATTATTGTCCGAATCTAATACGAGTAATTTCGTTCCTACTTCAATATCGGTTGGTACTATTATTGTCCGAATCTAATACGAGTAATTTCGTTCCTACTTCAATATCGGTTGGTAGCGATAAATACTGGCCGGTACCGACAATTCTGAACAGTATCAAGGTACTTTTAAATTTCATTTTTTTTTTCTAGTATCGGACAATACCGGTGGGTAACCAATCAATATCGGGTGATGCCGGATAAATATCGGAACTAGACAAATACATGATTACTTTTTATTAATAAATGTGTATATTATACTAATAAATTATTTTATATAAAAAAATAATACTAATAGTGATAAAATTTAAAATGGTATCCAGTATCTCACCGATACTAATACGTAGCATCCTAATAGAAAATCTAATCCTCTAGAATATGGTCTAGAATTTCAAATCGATCCTTCTATACTCCGCCCAGTGAGCAGACGATTGGCGTGGGTGCCGTGGCATAATTGACCAACCTTTTTGTCGTGTGTCAGATAAAAGGCTAAGGTCCCGTTCCAGAAACGAAATAAGAACTTATTTTTTGTGTAATAAGAATGCTTGTTTCTGAAAAGATTGAACAATTACTTATTTTTTGAGAAGATAATTTTAAACTCAAAAATCATGTACTTATGCAAATAATTTTCCTATCAAGATGGATCTTGGTTGATAGATCTCATTGAGATCTTTAATACGATGCAAAAAAAAATTGAAAAATTATTTCTCATTTACGTTATTTTTGAGTTTGAAAATGTGAAATAAGCTGCTTATTTGAATTTTGTGGAACAAACCTTCTTATTTTTCTTTGAAAAGTGGTAAAATAAGAACTTATTTTTTAAGAAGATTTCTGGAACGGAGCCTAAGAGTCTTTCTACTACCACATACATTCATACACCCAATCACACACCCACACTCACAATAAGGGTGGAGCCCGCACACACTATACATCCAGTGTGTGTGGGCCCCACCATTATTGTGAGTATGGGTGTGTAAATGAGTGTGTGAATGAGTGCGATGTTAAAATTATTGAAAGGCTAAAGACTTCCTATAAGAAAGTACTGATAGTGTTTCACTTTTTTAAAAAGTAATTTTTTTTCAAATGAATGTAATTTCAAATTTAAATATAATGAAAATGAAAAATATTTTTTTAATTTTTTTTCACCGTTTAAAAGATCATAATGAGATCTATCAAACAAGATTCATATTAGTAGAAAAATTATTTACAAAATATATAATTTTTTAATTTAAAATTACCTTTTTTAAAAAAAAATTCTTTTTCCATAAAAGTGGAACAGTCCAAACCCTTCAACTTTACCTTGGATTCCTTTGTTCCTATACATACAGTTATACTTGCAGAACTTTCCTCTCCTTCGCCATAGACCGAGCGAAGCCTGCCGGTGGACCCCCCTTCTCTACCTTGTACAGCTTTTGCGGACACGGGGGCTCTGCTGCCCGGATGGGCGCAGTAGCCCCTACCCAGGCCCAGAAACGTGCCGTTTCATTTAAAAAAAAAATTCAAACCACCAATTTGCAATCCTATGAAGCAGAAACGTGATTATGAGAGTCTTAAAGACAAAATTTGATTATGTCTCTTTAGAATAATATGATCAAAATAATAAGATCTTCATACCCGTTCAAACGGATTAAAAATTGGAGTACTTAAGATCTTCATACCTAAAAAAATTAAGTGCTCCAATTTTTAATTCGTTTGAACGGGTGTGAAGATCTTATTATTTTGATCATATTATTCTAAAGAGACATAATCAAATTTTGTCTTTAGGGCTCTCATAATCACGTTTTTGCTCCATAGGATTGCAAATTGGTAGTTTGAATTTTTTTTTAAATGAAAAATTAAGTGCTCCAATTTTTAATCCGTTTGAACGAGTGTGAAGATCTTATTATTTTGATCATATTATTCTAAAGAGACATAATCAAATTTTGTCTCTACGGCTCTCATAATCACGTTTCTGCTCCATAGGATTGCAAATGCGTGGTTAGAATTTTTTTTTTAAATGAAACGGCGCCGTTCTGGCCTGGGTAGGGGCTACTGCGCCCATCCGGGCAGCAGAGCCCCCGGGTCCAGCTTTTGCCTTTCACTACACAGACTCTCTTTCACAACTTCTTCTTTAACGCAACATCTTTTTAAAAAATAAATATTTATTTTATATTTTTAAACTTAAAAATAATATAAATAAAAAATAATGACCACTTTCAAATAAAAAAATTCATTTTTTTTTACTTAAAAGTGATCATTGTTCAAAATATTTGGGCAAAAGTAAATTTTTTTTACTTTTCTGATTTGTCTCATCAATTGAAACGAATCAAAAAATCAAAAAAATTGGCGCAAAATGAATAAACGCGCAAAAAATTTAAATAAGGCCAAAATCAAACTTTTTCTAGAAGTCTTAGTGAAACTATGCCTTATTAG
>BPLS01000402.1:174423-187151 GCA_019656275.1 Rhododendron kiyosumense | reverse complement strand
GTAACAAACACAGCCCAGGACATCCTTGTTCTTTCTTTGTCCACCAAACTCCTGTGAAGAACGCTCTTGTACTTACCGTTGCTTAGCACCTGATTCAAAAAGGCATTGTAAGTTGAAGTACTAAATTCTTGCTCAATTTTGAGTAAGGGCACCATTTGACAAATTCTTTAACTTGGTTTACTTTGGTCTTCTCTGAGTTTCCGTTACCTTGGGGTTTAATTCGTTTCGAATTAACTTCACGAGGAGACTAAGAAAAATAAAATATTATGACTAAATGAAATTAAGACCAAAACAGACCATTTTCCGGATTTCTTTCTCTCTTGTTTTCATTTTAAAAGTTTGATCGATATTTTTTATTCTTTTTTCCGATTTTCTACCATCGAAACAAATTTGAAAAGTAAAAAAAAAATTACCAAAGCTAGAAAATTTTCATTTACGACAAAAGTAAATAAACTAAAAGAATAAGTAAAGACAGCCCCAAACACGAAATAATTTAACTTGACATTGTGTGGGGAAGGCGCTCAACACGAGACTAGTATAAGGCTGTGATTGAGATACGCTATCTTTTTTTTGTTTTTAAATCTGGTATTTATGTAAAATTTAGTGTATTTGCCCTTTCGAAATGTTGATTTTTGAAATTTAGACCCTTTAAACTCAAAATAATTTTACCGTGGTTCCTTCAAACTCTAAATAATTCATCCATTGGACTTGCTCTGAAAAAAACCTCTTGGTCCACACAACGTGAACGTAAAAGATGAGTGATTCAATTGACCAGGAAACAACATATGATCGATTTTTATTGATATAAAATAATAACACAAGCTCGTTCTTATATTTGTTACTTGTTTATATTTCCAGGTTATAAGCAAGGGGAAGCAAGACTAGTATTATTTTTTCCAATCAGAAACAAAGAAGCATAAAGAAGGAAGACTATTTTTACCTCAACTTGATCACCGACATGGACGAAGAGCGCGTTTGGCAGGTAGTTGACAGCGACCCAGTTACCGTCTTTCCAGACCTGAAGGCCCGGAACCTCGTTTGGGACGAGCAGGGTAAGAGCGGACATGTCCGTGTGGGGTTCGACTCCGAGGGCGAGTTCAGGCTGCGGGCATGGTGGGTACATGTTTATTTTCATTTCGTATTCTATTTCTTCGTCTTTCAAACAAGACCTTAATGCCTTCCCTTCCAAACCTAGCCCCTCCGAGAGCAAATCCAGTAGCTTATTTGTTACTTGCTGTAGTTCCCTGCCATATTCTTCTGTCGCTCCCCTGCGCTTAGCAATTTCACATGATACTTACTTATTTCTCTTATCTATAAAAGAAATTGAAAAAATTCCACATGATAATTTAACATGACTTGAAGTTTGCCTAAATCAAAACAAACTATACTTAAAAAAACTACAAACGCTAACCATAGCTGTGTAGAAAATACCCAACATTTTACTTAATGTATTACTTCATCCGTCCTTTTTCAAGAGTTTAGTACCTTAACAAGTGTCCATTTTATAAAGTTAGTGGGTAAAAATTTGTACATTTTTTATTTTGTTCATAAAAAATGCGTAAAATGTGTAATGATGATATTTTAATATTTTAATAAGTTAAAATTACAAAAATGGATACTCAAAAAATGGACGAAGGGAGTACTATTTGTGCATACTTTTTGCCCCCATATGTGGCTTTCGATTTTGTTTTGTAGTCATACCATGCTAAGGACACTCGAAACCGTATTGAATACCAAATTCTCTTAACTGTACCTTTAGACATAGGCATGCGCGAGTATTCAACATATTAATATTATACCTAGCAAAAAAAGAAAAACTTTGGGTGGGGTTATACATTGTGCTACACTATGAGACAAAAGATCTTTAGCGTATTCGATTACGAACTACCAGTAGTATGTCCAAGGTCCAATTTTACAGCTGTTATGGAGTATGTCACATTAATGTCCAAGGTCCAATTTTACAGCCGTCATGGAGTACGTCACATTCATGTCCAACAGTTAATGTCCAATTTGAGTTGGACCTTTTTCTAATTTTTTATTATAGTTTGAAAAATTCTAAAATCAGCTCAATAAGTTGACAATAATAAATGTGTGAATATAAATTAAGGAGTGTAAAAAAATACACAGAAATATGTGTTTTTCTTGTCCTCTAATATACTTATCATCAGCTCAATAAGTTGATAATGAGCTGACAGTAACAAGTGTGTGAATATACATTAAAGGATATAAAAATACATAAAAATATATATTTTTCTTGTTCTCTAGTATACTTATCATCTATCTAATAAGCTGACATTAGCAAGACAGTTATAGTTTTGTTATTTAAAGCCGGCAGGCTACAAAATGCTTGAGATTATTTCCAATATATTTTAAAATTCAATGATCTCACATTCTCTTAGAAGAAACAGGAAAGTCTACGAAAGCGAAAAGACTTCTCATAAATACTACAGTATTTTACAGTATTTTTGGATTTACCAAAACCAGCCGCCCCGGCCCCACCCCCTCTACTCTGGTGGAGCTCGCTCTGGTGCAGTTTTTTTTCCGTCCTTCGGAGAAGTACCCAAACAAATCTAGGCCATCAAAAAC
Organism: Rhododendron kiyosumense; assembly: GCA_019656275.1. Taxonomy (NCBI): domain Eukaryota; kingdom Viridiplantae; phylum Streptophyta; class Magnoliopsida; order Ericales; family Ericaceae; genus Rhododendron; species Rhododendron kiyosumense. Next base: position 184,565 of record BPLS01000402.1, on the reverse strand, counting down.
TTGTTTAGACGGTCGAGATACGTGCATGAACACCACGTGGCCTTGCTGACCTGACACTGAAAAACTTCTTCCAGTTTCGAGCCTCATGGGTCTGATCTGGCTAATTTTTACGTGAAATGCAAACTCAACAAATTTTACTAAGAGAATAAATTTCTTACATCGTCGGTGTAAATATTTATTTCATCCAAATTAATTGTATTGATATACGTGTTAAAACAGTGGTCCCAATTAATAAAATATGACGACGTGGCGCAATACTATTGATTTGAAGGAAATAAATATTTACACGGCGGTATAAAGAATTTATTCTCTTTTAATAAACGAACAATTTCAGTCATGGTCTCGGACCCGGAACGAACTCACAAATGTCCAAAACTAGACCCCAAATTGTACGGAAAACTCTCCTCTCCACCCTTCACTTTTCTTGTGGATAAGGCCCAGTTGAGAGTATCTTCATGGAGAGATGCTACATACACTACAAATAAGCTCCATATAAGATGTAGTGTAAAAATGTAGTGTACCTATCTTTAGTCATCTTCACGTGAGACGAGATCTCTCAAATCCCTTGCATTTTAATGCTCATGCATTTATGTGTTCGATCTCTTTTTCTTTTATTTTTATTTTTTCTTTTTCTTTATCTTTTTCTTTTTTGTGGTGTCGTAGTTTTATCTAACTTTACTTAATATGGAAGTTCTTGCTCTCCCACTATAAAAGCCCAGATTTGCTTGTATTCTACAATTCCCAGATGTCCGTTAAAACTCTCTCTACTTATTAAGCTTGTTTAAATGACTACTTAATTTTGTAACAGGCAATCTATTACCTGATGAAACTTCAAGTATATTTTATCACAAACTCCTCTTTATTCATCACCCTTTTAATTTATATAATAATAACAACATATGATCCAATATCTAATACTTACCAACAAAACCTCAAATATCATCTCTCAAAAAAAAAAAATTCATATAATTATTAACCTGGTTTTCACTAAATCAAACCAAAATTACGAACACTATAAAAAGCTATTACACTAATAATATCGATAATAAATCTGGCCCTAACATCGTTCCGCCTCTGATTTTATGATCAATATGCTGAGATATATGAGAAATGCTACGATATACGCACCTGTAAGAAGGAGGGTTCTTGGGCCAAATATCGTAATTGACCTTCTTAGGCGGGTGCATGACGTGAAAAAAATAGTCCACCCACTCAACCTTCTCGTCAAGATTTTTAGTCATCTTCGTTCCATACCCATCAAAACGCCCACTGGACGGGTCGTTTGCGTAGCTCTCCTTCTCCTTGAGAGGGAGGTTGAAGAACTCCTCCCCCACCTCCTTCAGCCGCAGTATCGCCGCGGGCGAGACTTCGTGGTCCGTGAGGAGGAAGAACCCCCACTCGCTGCAAGCCCTCGATATCTCGTCCACGACAACGTCATGCGGCTGGGAGAGGGAGACGACGGGAACCGTGACCCCGACTAGGGCCTTGCTGTTCTCTGGGCGCTCGCTGGCCGGGCGGATGAACTGCGCCGGGAGCTCGTGGAGGCCTCCGTGGGCTAGCGACTGGACCCTCACCCTCTCCACCTCCATGTTTCTGTTTTTCCTCTTTGTGTTTTGTTTGGTTAGAGTTTAGTGTATGATGTGAATGGGCACCTTTAGAAAGCCTGCATCTCCTATTTATTATGGCTTCACAACTTTGCGCATGCTGTCGTTTTGGACCATCAAACGAGCCCTGCTGAAGAGAAATCAAGAATTATTTCCTTCTCCGATTTCGTCGGGAAACTGCAGAGAAGGGTAGATATTTTATTCACCAACCACATGATCAGGAGCGGAGCTATGTTAAGGCCGGGGCCGGCTCCTTGACTTTTGAAATTTTTATTTTATATATAACTGATTCTGAATATTATTAAAAATTATTCGTGTACAGCTCATAATCTTAACAATTTTGGCTTGATTTGATAAAAAAAAATCGATTATTTTACATTCTCATTTTTCAATTTTTTTCATGAATAAAAAATAAGCACGCAACGGTTGAAATTACCTAAAGAAAAAAAAAATGATTGATATATTTTAAATGTATTAGGCTAGAATCGTTTCAATGTAGTAACGTATTGAAAAGAAAAACTCTATATTATAATAACTATATATCTATTTAGCCGGCCCTCCAAAATCAAAATGTTGGCTCCGCCGGTGCAATTGATCACCTAACCAAAACATTGAGTTACCAAGAAAGAAGGGTAGATATCCTATTTATCACATGCTCCTCAGCACAAGTCCGATGAATGGTGGTTGTTGACTGAGTCTGGGTTTCTTCTGTTGCTTCGTACGTGCAGCTAATTCTGTGCTTCCCTATCTAGTTCCCTATCCTAGTTTGTAAAAGATTGTTTGCTTGTTTTTTTTTCTGAATGAAAAAGTAATTGACCAAAAAACACATGTGACGATACGTACAGTTATAGTAGCATGCACCTGGCTGGCTAACCCATAAGTTTTGGTTGGTTTTTTCTCAATGAAAAGTAACTGACCAAAATTCAAAAGGACAATACACTTTGTAGTACTGTCTGTATCTCCTATATACCCCAGAAGATAATTGAATTCATTGAGCCGACAGCCCGTAAATAAACCCGAGTTCGTAGCGACCCGATTGAAAATGATCCGGATTCTCTACGAGAATTTTTCGGGAAATGATTTTTTGCGTTCTCCAATATTTTCTTACAAACTCATTCCCAAATTTGTCGTTAGACCTTTTTTTTCCTTTTCCTGATCACAATTTCACGGGCATGGCATGGTATAATTGTCAGTTCTTTAAAGCTGGGTCCATTTCTAACTTCTTCATTAATTGTTCTTCGCTTTGTCATGTACTTCTGATTGAAGAAAGAGCTTCATTAAGAAAATGGATCCTCTCCGATTCCTGAGGCCCTTCCAAAACAATTATAATGATCAAGATCATTCAGTTTTAGACCTCGTCGAGAACATTAGTCCCATTGGAATGCATTTATATGTTGTTTTGTAAATTTTGCTTACACATATGCTCCGTATCTTGAGAAAACGAGATTGAAAAAAGGATAAGAACTCATTTTTTCTCAAGATAAATATTGTTTGAAGATTATTAATTTTTATGTGTCTGATGTTCGCAACAAAGTCTAAAACGTGAACGATTCTAATGACAAAAAAAAAAATCAGTCTAGAAAGGAGCCGAAATACTGGGACAACTTCAGGATTTTCATTTAGCAGTGAAAAAAATAAATTAAGACATTAATTATACAAAACATTATGTAAAAAGATATATAATTAGTTTTTGTCGAAAATTTATCTGCCCTGGTTTATTTTATTCTTTTGAACAGAAAAAAGGATTTTATTAATCTTCGGAAAAAACTTACAAAGATTTATTTTATTAATATTTACTTTATTTTATTTTGGTGAGCTATATTATCTACTTATGCACAAATCTAAGTGAATTTGCAAGTCCAGATTGCTTGTGCTTTGTCCAGAATTATTCTGTTTCTGTTAACAACTCCATCTGAAGAGATAGAAGCAGAGAGTGCTAACGCTGCAACGGCATACCTATAAACCGCACACTTTAGTTTATTATTCCTTCATCCAAAATTATTCTGTTTCTAGGGGCATGAGTTGGGATACGAGAAAACTTATTAATGTCTTTGTCCGTGCCATTAAAGTTTCGCTTCAACGCCTCATTCTCCGATACTCTTCCTGCACAGTATTCAATTAGTGTTAGATTGCTAACAACATAAACGTCTGTGAATGCATGATGCAAAACTCAAAGGAATAATTGGAATCAACAAAGTAAGTTAAAAAGACAAATCTAGAGAGACGGACTGACTATCAATCTTCCAGATGATATCTAAGATGCATAAACTATGACTTTTCAATTTTATTATTATTATTTATTTTTATTTTTTTATTTTGAGGGGGGGGGGGGGGGGGGTTGTGGATTGAAGAGAAAAAATGCAATAAATATACTGTAGAGGAGATGTGTATAGGAATAGTAATTTACTTTTTCTTTAGAGTTGGACTTGGACCAACCTAATAATACGAAGGTTTTTATTCTTTTAGGATTTGATATGTGGGAGTTTTGATATGCACCATTAATTAATTCTTTAGATTAATCAGTTAGCTAATCAAATATCGCCACTTGTCCCGATATGAGGCCTTCTCACTAATAGGCACTTTTTTTTAATATATAGTACAAGTGTAGATTAATGAGATATATGTGCAGGGTAAAACAGATACTACTATGGTGAAAAGATACACCTCATCTCAAGAGAATTAATAATGGCATAATAGGATTCACATAAGCCCCAATTATTGACACTATTGTGGGCTTATGAGAGAGAGAGAGAGAGAGAGAGAGAGAGAGAAATAATAAGGGCTTAATAGAAGATTTATGTAATTTTATGAGGAGAACTTAAGCAGGGGATCCAAACAGGATGTTTATTTATTTTCTTTTTGTAAAAAAAATGGATAAATATCTTTAATTGTCTTTCGATATGTTTTCCTAATAGTTAAAAAGTTTAGTTGACTTCATGATGAGTGATTTCTGATTATTAGCAGGGTTTTGCTATTTGTAGGGAACTACGCAAAGAAAAATACATTTGAGTTCATATATTTCAGGTCCCAAAAAATCTAGAAAAATATTCATAAATTTTTTTCGCTCATACGAATCTAAAAGTAATACTTACCGCGATATTCATTGGAGCTGATTTTTTACAAGGGCCCCATAAAATAATATTTAAAAATTCATGGATATTTTTCCACATTTTTGTGGGACCCGAAATGGACCCAAATGAGTTTTTTCTTGCGTGGTTCCCTGCAAATCTTTCTTGCAATTAGAATTTCCATTATTTGCATTATTAATTAATCATTCGTTAGTACAAACGTCATTTTCTTTTATATACTACTAATAATAAATGTTTAAGAATATAAACATGAATACGAAATGACCACATGCTCACAAACTTCTTAATTCTAGGGTCACCATTGAGTGAACTACACGTCTTTGTAGTATATTATAAAAATATAAACATGAATACGAAATGACCACATGCTCACAAACTTCTTAATTCTAGGGTCATCACTGAGTGAACTACACGTCTTTGTAGTATATTATAATAGGATTTTGATGATTACTAACAAAAGAGGTTTTTGTAGTATATTATAATAGGATTTTGATGATTACTAACAGAAGAGAACTTTTTTTTTGGGTAAAATGAAGATTTCAAACAACTAAACATAATAAAGTCCGGAGTATTTAGCCCCAACAGTATCATTACATTATTGTTCCAAATAAAGGAAGGGGGAGAAATTAAGAAGCAAACATTAATTACTAGGCGAACTAATGTCAAAAGCATCTTTAGGCTTTAGCCAGCAAATCCGTATTATGTGTTCCATTAACATAGTTAAGTACTTAAATAAGTACTTTTTTATGTTATATGTTATACATGTTTGTATATTAGTCAACGAAGGATTCAGAGGCTATTCATAGCCCTGAACTCCAAACCTACTTCCCGTGGGACTCAAACTCCAGTCATCACTGGAAAAAGAAATGAGACAACCAACTTGACAAACTTGGTTTTTCAATAAAAAATAAGTACTTAAAAAATAAGAATATTAACAAAACGGGTAACAGAAGAGAAGTTTAAAAATTGTACGTACTTTGATAATGCTACCTTTTGCCACGTGATATGATAAAATGATGGTTCCATATGGTTTTGAACTGAAATCTTTTGTGTATGATGAAGCTGGTCAATGAAATCAAACTTTTAATCGATCCAGATCGAACAATATACTTTAGCATTTAATTTGTAGGGAAAAAATTCATGTACGGCATCATGATTCGATTTGAACTTCTTAAAATTTTTATAATATTGATAAAGTTTTTAAAAATAAAGTACAAGATATATAAATGTATAGTTAACCTATTTTAATTGACTAAACGGAACCTGTAGTGAGCCCTATGTAGAGGAGCAACTTAGGATCCTTTATTTTTTTTGTTTCTTGCCGAAAATTAGTAGTGTTAGTTGTAATTAATGAGGTTTGAACTCTAACCAAATGTATGAGAGTTCATAACACCTACCACTGGCCACCACTCTACTTGCAGCGTATGACTTTCAGCGAAAAGTGATTTCGTTTGTGGCATTGCACATTAGCGTTGTTCTTCTATTATCCGCCCGGTGGGCGTACGCTAAGGATCCTCTTTCTCGTGTTCCAATGTAAGTTTTCCTTCCCCAAATGCAGAAAATATGTACCTTCACAAATTGTCACCTCCGCTTCTTTTCAAATGGTCCTTTTTCACTCTCTTTCTCAGTCAATGACCTTTCTACGCTTCCAGAGTTTAACCTTTTTACATGTACACTACAATGAGACACAAATTAAAAGCAAAAAGATTCTAGTGGAAAGTAACCGAAAACATAGTGATAATTCTTGGGCGAGTACTTTCTCTTCATCTGAGTTTGGAGTAATCACTTAATGTATCACCAAACAATTAGTATCCTTCTCATAACCTCTTAGGTCCAACCTTTCAAGGCTATTTTTAATTCCCGACCAAAACCATTTTCCCCTAGACACTGAATGGAATAAGCGTATTGTTTGATGATCAGCAAAATTAGTTACAGATGATGTGAGCTCAGGTAGAAGCTATTATGTTGGACCTAAGTTCCCTTTCAATTAGATTTAAGAGTTGCACACTGTAAACCCTCCCCCTCCCGCTTCCCTTTTAATGGCCCGCACCTACTGCACTTTGAACAAAATTATCCATGCAATTCATTGGTTGGTACTAAAGTCTTCCCAAAAATCAATCTTACAGTATGGGGTATTGACTTTATGATAAAACCAAAGGAAGCACATGAAACAAAAATAAAAAGTTTTGGTAATCTTGGTACTCCAGACATAGGAGTTTTTCCACTCTATCTTCAAATCACCAATTGTATATAAAGGTCCCAAAGAAGAAGAGACAATTCTGTTCAACACGATATATGTCCGTTGCATCAGGAAAATGAAGATTAGAATGTTCTAATCTTATTTAACAAACGCTAGTGAATGTCTGTGCCTTGTAGTGTAGCTTAGTTGACAACATCCACTAATGACACCACCCAATTCTGTTCCACAAATCCAATTTAACTTCATCAAAGTTTTCTTTTAAGCTAAGCAAAATGCAAACGAAAATAAAGCCAAACAAAATATATTACATGGTTTTTTAAAGATTAGCCCCCATATAGAGTACCAAAAAAATCGTCCTCTTCCCAACACCAAGCTTTTAAGATTTTTGGAACTTCTTCAACAAATCACCAAAGCCGTCCTGTTTCAAATAACCAATCTTAAAGTGTGTTAATCAAAGCTGGAGCAAGCCTAACAAAAGTTGTATTATTAGTTAGCTTAAAAGTTTAGTATAAGAAGTGCTGTAAGCACGGGTAATTCTCTTTTGTACTGCTAAGAAGAGGATCACATACTACACACTAATGAATTGATTTAGTGTTTGAACTACTAGCTAGCAAATGCCATAGGCACGAATAATTTCAACCGAGGTACATAGTGCCATAGGTACGGACAAGTATTAGTAAATATATATCTATCAAACTAGTTTTTCCGGGGTCAAAATTCTGGCTACTGCAATGCCTCCGTACAAAGAAATCATGTTGCCTTTCAAGAAACCAAAACCAAAACCTGGGTAGCAATGGAACCACGTACGTCCACCACATGCAAAATCTCCATCTACGAGTCAAAACAAAATACTTCCATCGTCCCGATTTGTTTATCTCTTTTCATTATTTGGGACCTCTTATAAAATTGTCTACATGTTTCAATCTATAATGATTTGTATACGCAATATGAGTCTTATTTGATAGATTTTAATTAGTTCTATCAATATGATATTTTAGAAATTATATAAAACATTATAAATTGTGAGATATAAACAAGTTTTTGAAGGGTATGTATGTTGAAATTGGACAAACAAATACAATAAGAGTCGCGTGATTTGACGATACTCATATCTACCCTTCAATGACAAGATTGGTTTGAAAAAATGGCACCAAAATTGGTCCTACTGATGACAAGCTAGTCCATATTCACTTCAAATATCGATCATGTAACAAAGGCCTTTTCTCTTCTGTCTCAATCCCCCACGTTGGCCAGGGACCAGATCTTCCGAATTTGTTACGCAACGAGAGTAACTTAAAAAGTAAATAATAAATATTAAAATTAAAATTAAAATTTAAAATTTTTTGAATAAAAATGAAAAAATAGGTTTATTAGCTTATTTTTGTCTTCATTCGAAAAAATTTAGGTTTCGATCGTAATTTTTTAATCCCTCCGTCCCAAATTGTCTGCCCCTACGAAAAATCATGCAATTTTTGGTTCAAAAAATAAAGTACTTCTAAATATATCATTTTTCAAGTTTCTTTACACCAAATTAAAGTACTTTAAGAACTCTTTAATATGGTACAAAGAAATTTAAAAAGTGATGCGCAGAAGTATTTTAGTTTTTGATCTCAAAATTGTACGTCTTTTCGTAGGAGTCCAACAATTTGGGACATATGGAATACTTTTTAGATTTCTCTTGTCATGATGAAGTAACAATCCACACACAAAAATTAATGAAAAAATAACAAATGTGAAAAAAAAATTATATAAGGACAAAAAAATAATCCAATTTGATTGTTTACCCAAAAAGCCCTTAGTTTCAGCTATGATCAACCAATCCAATTTGTTTGTCACTTTTCTAGACTGGCGTTATTTTAGGCTTGTTTTAACTCAATAAATTAAAATGACTTTTTTTGTCTTTATTCAAAAGAAAATTGCATTTTTTAATTTTTCGTCAAATTTTTGTGACTTATTAATTCGTCATGTCAAGTGGAATCGAAAAGGTAAAAAATTAGGATCAAAACTCACAATTTTTTAATAAAGATAAAAAAAAGTCAAATAGTATGTATTTTTTACTACTTATTTTCATTTTTATTCAAAAAAAATTATGAGTTTTGATTATAATTTTTTACTTTTCCAATTCCACTCGTTAAAACGAATCAATAAGTCACAAAATATTGACCCAAAACAAATAAATGCAAAAAAAAATTGAATAAAGACAAAAAATAAGTCATTTAACTTATTTGAGTGTGATTACATCTTCTAGTTTAAAATTTACATAAATTTTTTGATAAATCAACCAAATTGGGACAAAAGAATGATGAAAGATTAGATCAAGTATCTACATTTATCCAATTGGAGTGGTTTTTCAAGGGTCACCCGATTCTTTTGTAAAATTATTGAACGGCTCATATTTTTTGTGCAAGATCCAAATCGAGCTCTGCGTGCATGCCCGATCGGTGCACCCGCTGTCAGTGGATATACGTGTTGAATGGAATTGAATTTAGGGCCAGAGGGTTTGGTTTGGTTATACTAGTGGAGTATAAAGAAAGAATACAATCTTTTCAAAAAAAAAGAAAGAATACAATTATTCTGGGACCACCCTTTTTTTTTTCTTTGATCCGATGGGACCACCCATTTCAGGAACCACATTATAAACCCATTATTGTAGGTGAGGAGTTTTTCAGTGCCAAGCGGGTATTGCCGACGTGGCATCCGTTCGGTACATTTGAGCCGTTCGATTCACTTTTGGACGGTTCAGATTGAAATTCTCTCTCTCCTCTCACCCAACACTTTCTCTTTCCTTTTTCTCTCTCTAAATCTGAGCCGTTCAAACACGCAATAAACGACTAAGATGCGTGAGCGGGCACCACGTGGTACCTGCTTGACACTGAAAATTTTGACATTGTAGGCAGAGGACCACCCATTTCGCCAGGAAATCAGGGACGGGAAGCACCCTTTACAAGGGGCAGTGATTATGTGAGATTACAAAATAAAAAGTGAAATATCACAAATTAAAAATGGAGTGTCAAAATTACATTTCTTTTCGGATTAACTCTTCCTTTATAATCTGTGCTCCTTTTTTTTTTTTTTTATTCTTGTGAATTTGCCGCATTACCTTGTGATATGGCCTGGCTCACGCTTTTCACACATCAAGTGGTAATACGGTAGATTTCAAACGAATGAAAGCAGGAAATGAGTACGAATGGTAAAAGTGGGAGTGTGAAAATAAATTCCTTCTAAATAGCAATAATAAACTATATTGAT